>CM034361.1:73337890-73728361 GCA_019925275.1 Mytilus edulis | reverse complement strand
CACACTCTATAGTACTAGACAGGTCAATAAGGTCACACAACTGTTTCTCTGGGCCTATCAATTTCTCCTTGCCCTGTTTACACGATTTTGGTTTAGGGTTTTACGATTTTTTTCGGGTTTTGGGTCACAGTGAAAACTGTCTAATAATGAGAAAATAAAGGTTGGCAGGTAAGTGAAACTTACATAAATGAAGAGATAAATGAAAAATGAACAGATTGATGCCCGATTTATATAATTCCAAGTCCGTCAGTCGGCACCAGAAGCGACGAAGCAGCGCATCTATTTTGGGTGGGCAAATATCCACTTTTTGATATGGGACGAGCTCTGACGTCCCACGGCCCCAGCTTGTCTGGCAAAACAGCCGTTGGACGTCAGAGTAATCTCGGACTATGATAGGTGATGCCGACGGCTGTTGTCGAATTTGTATGCGTTCGATATCACCAAAAGAAATATTGACAGACTTTACCCTTTTGGCTTCATAAAAGATATCTTCGAATGTAAATGATGACGAAGACGGATAGCCGTTTGTTCAATGATTGCCTGTCCTGTGCATTGAGCCGAAACCACAACAACTGATGGCTTGATATTTTGATTTCTATATTTCCTTTCATTTTTTATTGATTGATCACACGTGCGTTTGAACCAAGATTTGATTATATGCAAAAAAAAAAGCAACAGTGAGAAAAAAAAAATTCAAGGCAAGACTAATTTCGGAGCGGCATGCGGACGAAAAAAATACGGAAGCGGTAGTTTTTTTTCTTTTGTTGAAAACTTGATTTCTCAAAAACAGGAGCGGGAAAGTCCAAAGAACTATAAATCAAATTGGTGTGGCCTAAAGTGTGTGGTATAAGGTTTTGGAAATTTTTATATATTTATCAAAGGGTAAAAAATTAATGAAATTCAAACGAGCCAAATTAATTTTAGTCAAGATGCAGGTTGGTACTACCTTAAATCAAGTATCAAAAGCTTTTAAAATCAAAGACAATAACTGGAATTAAAACACAAAAAAGCGTCAACGAAAATTGCAGGATAAAGAAAAGATATACTATAATTAAGTCTTCTACATTGTGCATAGAAATACGTATCTACGTGACTCGCCACGAAGCACGGGAAAAGCTCGCCAAAGATTTATTTATAAGTAATATGCACGCATACATGTATGCACGCATACATGTATATTATAGCTACATGTAATCGTAGATGTGCATCGAATATACCGATATACCAGAAATTCAATATGGAATATAATCATCGGGTAGCCAACAAAAAATTAAGGTTATTACCAAAAACAAAAATGTTAAAACGTTCAAATAGGGATGGTCTGTAGTTTGCAAAACCTTTCAAAATATTAGGTACTGTACATGTACTCAATGCTCTTCAACTTCTTACTTTATTTGACTTTTAATTATAATTCGAGCGTCACTTGTGAGTCATTTTGTAGATGAAACGCGCGTATGTCGTCTACAATTTAAACTTTGCACCTGTATAGTGTTTTTATCGTGGTAAAGGAAGCGGCAATGTTAAATCATCAACATTTCAACACTGATATGTCATATATGATATATAATATTTAACACTATTTTAAACTATTTTAAACTATAACATATACTATATGAAATAACAATATGTGAAATCAGTGTTCCTCAAAACACCCAAACGTGTACCAAATAACATTTAATATATAATTGTACTTGTAGCATACACATATTTTTCTTTGAAGTTATGCAGTTCAAAATGCCTTTACCTCGTTGAAACAGAACACATTATGTGAATTTTTGGGAAATACCTTATCAAAAAGTGGTTTGTAGCTTCGTTTTCTAGTGCCAGACTGGATTTTCATCCCCTATCTTAATCAGTTTTAAAAAGATAATCCTTTTCTTTCATCAAGTTAAATGAAATGTTGTCCTGTCTTTAAACATACAATGGTGACCTGTTGCTTAACAAAACGTATTCTCCTTCCCTTAATTATAAAAAAGAAGATGTGGTATGATTGCCAATGAGACAACTCTCCAAAAGAGACCAACATGACACATTAATAATGATAATGGAATAAGTAGACAGCTCTCTCACAAGCAAAAAAAAAACCTAACTGTGAAAATATAAGGGCATATTATTACACTGCACGCACAGGAACACATTCTACTGAATCCACACAGCATGAGTCAACTTCCAAGCAAGGTCAGAAGCTCATAAACTCGGCAATAAACGCAGGACTTCGGGAAAGTTCGTAGAGCCGACAACCTTGCTTCGTTGAGCATAAGTAACAAACCCTGCAGTAAATATAAAAAATGAGATGTGGTGAGCCCGTTTTATTGATGAACAAACCAACTATAATAACAAATTGTGTTACAAACCAGAAAGAAAAAAAAACACAACAAAAAATGCTAAAACTAAGTCATATAAACTAAAACAAAACATTTTTTTTAGGGTGAAACCAGTTTTGGACAGATACGAGTCAGCATTGCTTATGTTACTTGGATTTGGTGGCTTTTCGATCATCCTCGCATTGTTTCACAATGCCGTTCGGAAGCATATATTCCACGATGAGCACAATCTGGATACAACGTTTGATGCTGGTGGAAACGTCAGTCTTAGTTTGACAGCAGTTACTGTTGCTTCTCAACTGTTTTGGCCAGGTGACATTTTACACAGTGCCACCTTGACGACAAAGGTATACTATAATATTTCACCAAAATAGTTTAGCTTTGTATTTTTCATGTCGGGGACTTTTATAGACAACTGTACGTTATGTTTCTTTTTTCTAGTAGATTGAGGACGTACATTTGTACGATTGCCAACAATTGCCTATATTCACTTCATTTGAATTTTGATGGATAGTTGATCTTTGACATTCATGTCACATCTTGTATTTGCTCTTCTTTGAAATATATTGGAATGCTTTGTATTTAAATTTATTAAACCATTGGCCGAATGCGATAGGATATTTATCTAGAATAGCGCTGACTGAAGAAAGGTCCCATCTTTGCTAATGAGGAACCTAAACTTGCTATAGCCGTCCATTTTGTACATGAATGAACATTGTGTCTCATAAACTACAAATTTCATAGTTACTCGGTATACATATCACCTTTCCAAAGCCTGGCCTGTCTAGAAATTATTTACCTTAAATCTGTGTTTTTTCATGGTATTTGAAAATTAAAATCCATCATGAAATGATGTAGCATTGACAGTTAACAATTTGAAAGGAAAACTCATTAGTTTTAAAAGCTGTCAGACAATCAGATATTAAAAAACTCAAAATCATATAACTGGAATTTTAGCAACGTATATTCTGATGCAAGACACAAAAAGCAGAAGCATAATAGTAATAGTGACTGAAATGTGAAAATGATGTTTTCGGCGATTGCAAAAAAATGAAAACTGAGTTCTGGCACCGTCTTTGTTACATTCCTCCACTGAAGTTTGGCGCATACATCATGCACGATGGTCTCGATAGGGTTTACAGAATAGATAACAATGTACACAATTTGCAGAATAAATGGAAAACAATTAAGAAAAGAGAAAACTAAGTCACAAAAAAGTATCATTAAATAAATTATATAATAGAATAATTGGGTGTTATGATATAAAGAATATACATGTATATAGACCAACGAAGTTTGATATATAAAGAACAGAACAATGCCCCATAAATATGGAATAGAGAAAAATGGCAGAAAAAAAATTAAGAAAATAGAAATGTAGAACCTACAGACTGAGTGCAGACCCCCATGCATCATGTCGTATTATATCCCGCACTGAATCAATAAAGAAAATATATCATTTGTCACAGTCAAGGGTCACAATTAGAGCGATAGTTAAATAACACTTAAAGTGATTGGTTATGCGAGATGTTGATTGGTAGTCGTGGCCCGTTAGCTGATCTCGAACTCTGCATAGACACAAAATAATTTTGTCGTAATTGGTACCTCAAGTTAATATGCTTATCATACGGAAACAATATAGAAACCGAGGATTTGCAGAACAATTCAATTAGGAAGTTTTGTCACTGATAAAAATAAAAAGAATAAATATTGTCTTACAAAGTAGAGTAGATAACAACTGAAGACTCTTTAAGTCTTTTAGATTCCACTTTTTTCAACTTAACGTCAAAATGGTTCGATATGGATTACATCTCGCGTGAACGGGATGGTAAAACATGTGATTATTTATTGACGGCAAACATACTTGATGTCTAATTAATTTATCTGGAATTTTTTATAATTTTTTCCATTAAGTATTTGATCTGATCTCGTAATTTATCTTTTCTGCATTCGAAAATTGGAATTTATAAACACAACCAGCGGAATCTTATCTTTTAAACAGACGAAAAAAGTAAAATCACATCAATACTGAACTTAGAGGAAAATCAATTCGGAAAGTCCATAATCACATGGCAAAATCAAATAACAAAACGTATCAAAAACGAATGGACAAGAACTGTCATATCCCTGACTTGGTACAGGCATTTTCAAATGTAGAAAATGGTGGATTAAACCTGATTCTAAAGCGCTAACCCTCTCACTTTAATGACAGTCTTGTCAAATTCCGTTATATTTACATTGATGCGTTAAATAAACAGACACAATAAATAAAATAGTCAAAATATGGGTACATTTCATACTATTGGGCGGTTTTAGCTTTTATTTGTTAAGTATTTTTTTCCAGACATTTGTATTGTGGACAAGGAAATTTTGCATATATATTTTACATAATTGATTGAAGATTTCAAAGCAGATAAATTTGAGATAATTATGTTTAAGTCCATTTCAACGACTTGAACTCGTTATTTCAATAAGCCTTCAAACCATTTTACTTATATTTACAGAATTTGATCTATATCCAGTCATATTTCTTAATCAAATATCAGATTTACTTGAATGAAAGACGTTACATTAATGCATTTGGAATTTGCATACACAATTTAAATGTCGCAAACGAATTAGAGTTAGTATATTAATCTAGACTTGAAATCAAAGTTCAACTCTGCCAGTTCATCAGAGTTCGATGTTAGTGAAAAAACCCAGAAAAACAAGACAACTGAAGACAAACAATAGTACAAAAAACAAAAATTAGAAAATATAGCATAGGCTTCTACTAATATATCATTTCTCATGAAATGTCTTTTTCTTCTTTTTTTCAGAATGGGATAGCTGGCCCATTTTGGTATGCAGTTGGGATTATGATTAACATCTTCATATTTCCAATATTTTCTGTCCAGTTTAAAACAAGAGCACCTGGTGCTAAAACTTATTTACAGGTAAACAAGATGATCTTATCCATTACTGTAATGTCTTTTTTTTGCTTATCCGTTAACCGTTGCTCTCCTGGTTCATACAACTTTAAGTTTTTCGTGTCAAAAGTAGAATTTTCCGATACAACATATCTAGCAAATGGTAGCAGAGTCACAAACAGTGACTATATGTGTACATGTAGGTTGTAGTGTATGTTTTAAACATTATTAAAATGTGCATAACATTTGTGCTTTTAAACATGAAAACAAAAACAAAAAGATACTTAGTTTATCATTTGTTTTATTCTACTACAGCAACATATCTGCCCAAATTAAGCTTACTGTCTTTTGCAATGAGAAACACCCAATACCATGAAAGATTAAATATTAACAAATGCTTCCTATACATACACGCTGTATTCATTAGTTGCAATTTTCGTTTGCATAATATTTATAAACCTTATTATAAATTATGGATCATAAATATGTAATTGATAACATAGTAAAATAGATAAAAACACAAACAGATTAGCTAATTTTATATTCAAACACATTAATGTTTATATAAAAACGAATAAAAACCGTTATCTCAGTGGCTCAGTCTACAAATTAAAAGAAATACTTCCTGGAAAAAAAAATTGTATAATATTTTATGTAGCGATTTGACTTGATTAGTAGTTTCACCCAGCATGCAATTACATTATTACTGGAACATTATCATGTACTTGGTGAATAACAATAAACAGTTAAATCTAAAGTGCATGGCAGAAATTTAAAGAGTTAGACAATATTATATACAAATTTTAAGGAAACTTTAAGATTTGTTAGAGTAGCATTTTTTTGTGTAGAATTTTTATATAATATAATGCGCATTCAGGTATTCCAAAAATAAGACATTCCATTAGTTAGTAATTATTAATTTTTGTATTGCATTTTAATTGTACATTTTCTTCAGCTAACGAGAGTTTCACTGACACATTCATTTACAAATATAAAAACATAGAGATATGATTAAACATTAACGAAACAGCCCATAACACAAATAATGATATACTTTGACAGCTAATTATTATTTGTTGTTCCTTCTGAACATACATGAAGTATTTGCCACTGGATTGTCATTAAATAACTAGCAATTTGAAACTAGTTATTACATAGAACTTATGGTGTTAAATGTCATTTTTGCCATCACCACGTAGATCCGAAAGTTAATTTTAAACTAGTTCGTGCTTACATTTTTGTTAAAGCTAGATATTATCATAACTTAATCAATATAAAAATTGAGAATGGAAATGGTGAATGTGTCAAAGAGACAACAACCCGACCATAGAACAGACAACAACAGAAGGTCACCAATATGCCTTCAATGCAGCGAGAAATTCCCGCACCCGGAGGCGTCCTTCAGCTGGCCCCTAAACAAATATATATACTAGTTCAGTGACAATGAACGCCATACTTAACTCCAAATTATACACAAGAAACTAAGTAAAAATAATACATGACTAACAAAGGTCAGAGGCTCCTGACTTGGGACAGGCGCAAAAATGCGGAGGAGTTAAACATAGGCGCAACAATGAGGCGGGGTTAAATATAATTGCCATTTTATTTTCAGCCACATTATATTCAATCCGAATATGTTCAATTTCGTTTAATATATCAAATACAATGTTGATCTACACGACTGATATAATATTGTGTTCAACTATGGTGCCATTGCATCACTTGTTTCATATTCATTGTAACTTAAAACTTTACTTTATTTTCAGATTATCCATGCACGATTTGGCAAAAAGGCACACAAATTGTTTTGTGTTTTTGCTCTTGTGACAAACCTTGTAATCATGATTGGCTTACTTTTGGCAGGAAGGGCAACTATACAATCACTGACCAGGGATGCTTCCGACGAATTTTGTTTGTTCGTAATGGCGATACTTTTTGGTTCGTACTCGCTGATTGGTGGAATAGGCACAACGTTTTACGTTTCATACTTCAACGCGTGCCTCGTTTTCATTTTGTTAATTGTATTTGTAATCAAAATATTACACAATTCAGACTCAGAATATGCATCAATAGGAGACATTTCACGCATGTACAAATCAATTTCGTGCGTAGAAGGTCCCGTTGAGAACGCGAATCACAGTTATCTGACATTCAGATCCGGTGTGGCGTTTTTATATGGCGTCATTGAAGTATTTGTGTCGTCTGCTGTGACGTATTGTGACCAAGCATCATGGCAGAGTAGAATAGCAGCGAAACCAGTTCAAGGAGTATGGGGATTTTTACTGGCTGGTTTCATCTGGTTCTCTATTCCATCCACTATGGCAACAACGACCGGTATGGCTTATATAGCCCTCAGCGCAGAAAATGGGACGCATTACTTGAGCGCTGGTCAGATAGATGAAGGTAAGCGTTTAAATTCCACCGCCTTTTTTCCTTTGTTAAACATGCGAGTTACATAGTCGTCTAATTTAGTATTGTTGGTTTTTAATTGAAAGTCACAATTGATGTTATTTACATCTTTGATTAAATTTAGTGATCGATTCTAGCTTGACAAATGTGAGGACACTGACCTTCAAAACGGTTCATTGTCCTCCAATAGTTTTGTTGGTTTAACTTTTTTATTTGTGTTCAGATGTCGTCTATTGATGTCATCTTACATAATCAAAATTGATCACCTTTTATATGAAGCGTTAAAGTACCAACTAATATTTCAGTCTAGAAAGAACGGTATGTGAATTACTAGTTTTGATGCAAAATTTGACATGTTCGGTGTGAGTCAAGGCTACGTGATGAATGTCGTACTTTAACCTATAATGCATTGGTCAACTTTTTAAAACTGTGACTTAGATAGAGAGTTCACTTGTTTCATTAGCACTCATATCACATCTTCTTAATATATATATATCTATTAACAGAAGAACAATACATATCCCCCTGTTAAAGATTAAATATCCCGCCAAAATGTGTAATTAGATTACAGGGTTGCGTTAGTTGAGATATCTTTGCCAAATACAAAATGCAACACCGTGATCCCTAAAAAGACCAGGATTTAAGCGTGTAAGATATGTCAAGGCCCATTCTGTCATGTCTTCGAAGATATAGTATACATGGATTTTTTGGAAAACCGTATAACAAAATATTATTGATAGGGGCGCGAAAGGCTGTCGAATATAAAGGTCGCGATCGGTTGCCTATGGTACATGTACCAAATTACGTACAAGGTGAAAAAAAGTCGAAAAAAAAACTCTATATATTGTTATTTTCTTGTACGAATCGTGAATATTTTAGATCATTATGACGTGTAATAACCTTTTTTTGGAAGGTGCAGAAGCCTGAATTGGCTTCACGTTATGTTTTCAAAATATTGTCGGACGTGAGGCAATTATATCTCAACTAATCGCACGAAAAATGGAAGATCAAAATTAGCGATATAACACGTTTCCATTTTATCGAAGATTATGTTAACTTACGAGCGGTCTGTACTGTAGTAGAAGTTCATTGAATTGCGGAATAATTAACAGTGTCTTATTAGTATAATGACATTTCTAAAAGTTATTGTCCTCCCACGTATTAGCATTTTTATTGTTCGAAAACAACTTCTTTAATGTTAAATTGTGCAAAGTACAGGCATTAAAGTGTTCCATCTGTGAGTTTGAAATATAAATAGCAGCGTTCTTGCACTCTTGTGTTCTAATTTATTGTCTGAAGGTTGTTAAACGGATGATAAAAAAGCTTCCGGTGAAATTAAAACCGGCACTTTCCATTCAACGTTGATCAAATTACACTGGTGATCAACATTCTTTCAAAGACATCTCCATATATTGTAGTAAAGTGTTCAATAAGGCCAAAATAAGACAAATACGTGTTTCATACGCCCTTGAAGAATACATTACCCTTTATGGTAGTTACATTTAGATTTAAAAATAATCTAAATGTTCTATTTATAAATAGTTTCGGAAATTCTCTGAAAAATGATTTTCAATAAATGTTTTATCTTTGCAATTCTTAACATTGCAATTTGTCAGGGTATGCATGGTTATTTGAGGCTAGGAAGGGCGACAGCTGTTTATACATGTATATATATTTAGTTTGGCCTAAGTTCATGTAACATACTTCATTGTATTTACAATTTGCAATAGAAGGAGCAAATAAAAAGGAAACACTCTGTTACATCGTATATGAAAATAAGAAGATGTGATATGATTGCAAAATGAAACAGCCACCGATTAAGGGTCAAATGAAGAAGATGTAAGCACTTATAGACAACCGCATGTCCATTCAATGAAAAAAAAATAATATCGTATAGTGTGCTATAGAAAGCTCCGATATGAAAACTAATGTGTGTCTTATACCAAAACAATTTACCAAAAAAAAAAAAAAACCGAAAAAAAAACCAACCAGATATATCAAACACGAACTTAATTAAGACAACAACCGAACTACATGCTCCTGACTTAGAAAAAAAAAGAGGGACGAAAGATACCAAAGGGACAGTCAAACTCATAAATCTAAAACAAACTGACAACGCCATGGCTAAAAATGAAAAAGACAAACAGAAAAAACAATAGTACACATGACACAGCATAGAAAACTAAAGAATAAACAACACGAACCCACAAAAAACTAGGGGTGATCTCAGGTGCTCCGGAACGGTAAGCAGATCCTGCTCCACATGTGGCACCCGTCGTGTTGCTTATAATAGGTACATACGTAATGTATTGTATACATGATTGATTGATTGATTGATTGATGATGTTTTTCACCCAAACTACAAAAAACTATCTGTATCGCAGCGCTTACAATCAGTCTTGGATTGAAACAATTTTGGTTTGAAAACGAGTTTTGAGTGAGGCACCAAAAAAGAACTTATTTTGAGTGCAACACGAGGTTGTATAGCTAAGTAAAAGTCATCCTCGGAATCTATTCCACATTGAGACTAGACTACTCTTAATGAATGATATTTGAGACGTATGTTTTATGTAATCATTCGAAGGAAATGTTTTGAATTTGCAATTTTTTTTTTTAATAAAACAAGTGTTGACCAGGAGTAATGTAATTCATATATGCAACTCAAATCCAATCATTTAAAAACTGGGGTGTATATAGATACATACGTATTATGAACCACTATATGAACATGAACAAATCGAAACTTTCTATTCGATTTTAGTTGATATGCAAATCATACGCCAAAACGACAATTTATTCTTTTAAATTAAGCACTCATCAGTTCGTTAATTTCTTGTAACAATTTATTTTTTATTCTTTAGATTTAGAGTTGAGAATGACAATGCATATACATGCATTTAGTTTAGTTAGACTAGAACACTCGTGATATCGTGGGTCCGTGACTGAATTAAAGTATATAACTATGCGTATGCCTTATTTTAGTATTGGTATTGTCATCTATTATAAAATGCACAGTTTTCTCTGCTTTCAAAATCTTTCTGTTTGAACCCGTCGACCTGGAACCCATCAATTATTGGTAATATTAATAATTTGGAAAACAAAAGGGCCTTGATTGGAGTATTTTTTACTCAACAGTATTAAGCAAAATTCTAAATACACCGTTTGGTGGTGCGCCTGTCAGATGCGGAACGTACAGATAAGGTAGTAGGTAACAGGTGAATATACTATTGGTATCGGTGTCGGACTCGACCCGGAACTTCTTAAATATTGGCAATATTAATTACGTGGAAAACAAATGGGCCTGGAGTGGTGTAATTTTTAATCAACACCATTGTACCATATTAGTTATATATAAAGTTGAATTCTTTGATTCATCGTTTTTACGTGATGACGGCTGACAAATTGGACCTCGTAATTTTAGTATTATAGATACTTATCCTTCTATATGTGAAAGCCAACCTGGAAGAGATTATTAGCTATCTTAATGGAGTTTAATTTACCCCAAACCACGAAGTCACAACTACTATCCTAACTATTGTTTCTATTCGTTTTAGTACGTTCTGATTTAAAATTTATGAGAAAGTTTACAACAATATTACCAATAATGCACAACAAACACATCTAAAATGTCTGCGGTTAATTTAAGTGGTTTTATCACGCTTTTCATAATTAACTGTACGAATTGACTCAAGTTTATTTGTTTTTTTTTTTCTATCGGTGTCACAAAATTAACACATTAATTTTTAAATCCCATCTGTTGCATTTGTAACAAACTGCAATCAATACATATAACAAGTTCTATGATCTTACCCAGAAAATATAACAATATAAAAAAGAAAATGTGGTATGGTTGTCAGTGAGACAACTCTCCACAACCGACCAAATGACACAGAAATTAACAACTGTAGGTCACTGTACGGCCTTCAAAAATAAGCAAAGCCGGGTATACTGCATAGTCAGCTATAAAAGGTCCCGAAACGACAATGTAAAACAATTCAAACGAGAAAATAACGGTCTAATTTATGTACAAAAAATGAATGAAAAACAAATATGTAATACATAAACAAACAGCAACCACTGAATTACAGGCTCCTGACTTGGGACAGGCACATACATACAGAATGTGGCGGGTTAAACATGTAAGCGGGATCCAACCCTCCCCTAATCTGCGTTGTAACAGTACAACATAAAAACGTAGTATAAACATTAGTTGAAAAAGGTTTAACTCATCAGAAGGATAAAAATACAAATACAAGTGGACGTGGCCGGGTACTTGTACATCCCAACAACAAAAAGACACTAAGTTCAGATCTGAGAGTACTCGCAGTTACTGACAGCTAGTTCAAAGCCACTAACAACTTATAAAAAAATATCATGCATCTAAGACTATATTATCAATCAGTAAACATCCAAAATCCCATGGATTCAGTGTAAACACTTCATGTGGTTAATAAAAGAGGATCGATATATACCGGTTCGAATTTTACATCCTGGTTTCAAAATGAGAAAAGGAATTGTTCATAAGAAATAAATTCGTTATCTTGGTGTAATCAGGGGTGTACGGAATTTTACACCGTTGTTGAAAATTCATACACCCATTCGGCTGGGCCTCAGTGTGTATGAATTTTCAACAACGGTGTTAAATTCTGTACAACCCTGATTACACCAAGATAACTAATATTATAGATATAGGCTTTATGTGTTTACCTTATTGAAACTACCAGATAAGTATGCAATTCAATGTTCGTCATCCTTGCTGAATCGAAACTAATTTAGCACGAAATAAAGGCAAATAGTTTTTAGAACCACGCACACGAGTCAATAGGTTTATTTTTTTTTAAATACCTCAGTGTGATACAATGTAATAGAAAAAATGATTCAGTTTTGGATATAAGTCAATTGGAAAAATATTTGAATGAAACATTTAAAGTTCCCATATTATCAAATACAGGACAAAAGATGATAAATATGTTTCACTGCATGCAGTGCAAAACTTGTGTGATAGATTTACTGCCTTTTCTTTTGAATGTACTGTAAAGCTTGGGTCTAATAGATTTTTTTGTAGAATTATTTTCTGCCAAAAAAATCTGTTATCGTGTACGTTTTTATATTGAGAAGGATAGGCAAACCTTATTCAATATGTCTTTATATTAGAAGTACATACTAGCAGATGATTTTCGTGTATATAAAAAAAGTAAATGTAATATTTTGATATTATACAATTACTATACTTCACAGGTGGTATATATCTACTAATATATATATATACATATACAAAAATGTAGAAGTATTAACCACCCATTGACGTATTTTTTGTATTTCTTGTTATTATTTTGAAAGATTGATTATGTATAGATTTGCTTTTCCCACGTCCGATTTTAATAAGATTTGAAAAAGTAAAATGACACGAGTGCAATCACAAATATGGTATATACATGTATGCAGTGTAGCTGTATGCTAAGCTTGAACAATAGACAACGGATATTAGGTACATTGTACGTGTGAACTGTTACATATGCATACATGTATATAAAATGTTACATATGTATACATGTATATACCATATTTGTGATTGCACTCGTGTCATTTTACTTTTTCAAATCTTATTAAAATCGGACGTGGGAAAAGCAAATCTATACATAATCAATCTTTCAAAATAATAACAAGAAATACTGGTAATCTGTTTATGTGGTTCATAAGTGTTTCTCGTTTTTCGTTTTTATATAGATTAGACCGTTGGTTTTCCCGTTTGAATGGTTTTACACTAGTAATTTTTGGGGCCCTTTATAGCCAGCAGTTCGGTGTGTGCCAAAGCTCCGTGTTGAGGGCCGTACCTTGACCTAAAATTGTTTACTGTTATAAATTGTTATTGGATGGAGAGTTGTCTCATTGACATTCGTATCATATCATCCTGTATCTATACAGTATTCTAAAGCCGACAAAATTCATTTACCGTTGTTACGAAAGAGACGAAGTAGTTTCATATCACAGAATTTAATATTACAAATTGATAAAATACTTTGACAAGTTCTAACAAGATGATTTATGGTCTGATATTGCCGAGTTTGCTTATATTCTTTGTCCGAGTAATTGTTACCCGAATATCTCAGTCGTTTTATTGTGTCGATCCCTGATGAATACATTGTACATACATGTAGAGATAGCAAATAGGAGAGACCGAATTATTGGGGATACAGTAAATTTCTTCAAAATAAAATTTAGACGACAAAACAGTAATGCTCTGGTGACACTTTTTATGTCTTCTCAAATATCATTGATGGCCTGCGGCTGCTGTCTTCTCTTTGATCGGGTTGTTGTCTCTTTGACTCACTCCCCATTTCGATTCTCAGCTTTATTGTCATGGCAATTAAGATTATATAACGGAAGCATTTACAACAAAAACGTATTTCAAAATTTGAAAATAATTATATGAATAACCAGCTATCGTAATGTACTTGAAGTCTTGAACATACATAAAATATTTGCCGCTGGACGTTTAACAAACAACAAGCAATTTTTACCTTTGAACCGTATTTATAATTCTTTTAGACATAATTTGTGTAAATGTACTTTTAGGTAAATGTTCACATGAAGTTTTTAATATGCATGAGACGTCAAGCAACTAACTATCAATCAATCACTATTGCTGAGTTATTTAAGCATCATTCTTAAATTGCAGGATTGGTGACACCTTTAATTGCAGAGAAGGTCCTTGGTTCTTCTGGTGGAATTCTCATTCTGACCATGGGAGCTATGGCTTTAATGTCGACAGGGTCAGGAGAGGTCATGGCGATATCGTCCATCATCGTTTATGACATTTATCAAACATACATACGTCCGTTCAGGTGTGTTATTTAAGTTATTTTGAAATAGGAATAACCAATGCAATTAACTGGAAATAAATATAAAAATACATATTTGAACATACGTCACAAAAACTGACACTTTCCCAATCTTTTGCGCAGATATAGCAAGTTGTGGCACAAACGGCAATCCCACAACCATTGACTTAAAGTCATAAGAAACCTCAAATTAAAAAAAAATATGTTTTTTTATAACTAAATGGATAGTTTTTATTATACAACTTATGTACATATACTTTTTTCTGAGGAAAATTCTTTAATTTGTCCACATTTAGAAGCAGTTTACAATTATTTTTAATTGCTTCCAGGAAGCAATTCGCCGACATATTTTCCGTATGCATAGTGACCTGAGCGTAACCCTCCTCGTAAAAATCCGCTGGTCGCAATACGCATGGATCTGTCATTAAAATAAACAATTCTCTGATTGTACATGTTAATAAATAAACTCATCATAGATACCAGGACTAATTTTTGTATATAGCCAGACGCGCGTTTCGTCTACAAAAGATTCATCAGTGACGCTCGAATCCAAAAAAGTGAAAAAAGCCACATAAAGTACAAAGTTGAAGAGCATTGAGATCCATTTAAACACGTGCTCATTACCCATGCTTTTTGTTATTTGTTTACTATAAGGTGACAATCGGTAAACTTCGGCTTCAAAACACTGCATTTAATGAGCTGCCATATTTGTTAAATCATAACAGACAGAGAGATAAAAAATTGACGATTATACGTTATATTTGCGTAAAAAATGAGAAATCGTGCACAGAGGACTAAGTTTATGATATATACATGCATTGGTGAAAGAATTGGATAAACATTTTTTTTCACCACTCACTCGTTTCATATGACTTTAAACAATTAGCTCTTCAACATCCACCACTGCTTTATTAAAATAGAAAAATAGAATCGTTGTATCGTTTACGTTCGTTGCAATTTCACCCCTTCACAATTCAACCCCCCCCCCCCCACCAAAAAAAAAAAACACAAAAAAAAACAGTATAAAGATAGTTGCAAAACTATCCCAATTTTGTATTTATGTTTAAGTTGTGGGGTCCGGGGACACTCTCTGTACAATTGAACCGCTCCAGCTCACTTTAACCTTTTTATATCGATACTTAAGAATCAGACGACAAACTAAGCTTATAATACAATTTGAGAGTAAATTCGACCCCTTAACGTACAATCAAGTATTTTGTGTATAATTCACCACTTACCCGCTATTTTCCCAAATGATCGTAAGAATCTATGTTCAATGTAAATGGAGATTTGTATTGTTTCAATGTAGGGCCATATATTTAACAATACTTATACATTCATATTATTAACTTGATATATTACTAGTATATAATGACATATGACATAAGACATAAGACATTGTATTTCACTAAAGTCCCAACATGGGGTATGTTAGTACAGCATTGTTGAACAAACAATAAAAGTAAACATGTTTTGGATGAGTAGAAAATTATGACTTATCTTTCTTTGAACAAGATTTTCCAATAAATACCTTACTGACAATTTTTATAGAAAAGAATTGAAGAGAACAGATTGTGTTTTGTGTGGGGAAGTTGAAGAAACAGACGGTGGCTGCTACTTATGCAAATGACCAGGACCGGGAAATTTTGTGTCATTGTCGAAGTGTCAATAAGTGTCATAATTGCTTAGAAGATATACAACGACGTCATAGACCAAATTTATTTGGAATCAAACCACCATATATGTGTCCAATTCATGGACAGTATCGTCAATACCAAGATTATCTAATCACTTTTAAGAACTGGTGTATCATCTGGGTCACATTGGCAATTATTCCACTAGGATTGATAATCTTTGAGTCTGGTATCGACCTGAACTGGATATTTTACGTCGGAGCAATTATAACAATTCCCTGTTTTCCACCAGTGATGCTTTCTATTATATGGGTAAAAGCAACTTCAAAAGGGCTCATGGTCGGTAAGTTCAGTTAGCTTTTCTATTCCGAAATAATAGCCTTTATTGGATAAATACTATAACCGTCTTTTCGCTTCTTGACCTTTTGTGAAGCTGCACTAGAAATAAGAAGCGAATGCTACCACAAAATATTCGAACTCATAAGTAGAAAACAAATTGACAGTGCCGTTGCAAAACGAAAAACGATCACTACATCAACAACTATTTGTGCAACAGTGATCATTATAATTTGCCGTTTAGAAATCTAATGAAAACATGATTTTTCCTCTCAAAAGCGCACATGAAATCTTTTTCAAATGTTTCAATTTTCAACCAATGACAATTTTACCAATAACGGGTGGTATTTTTTGAAATGTCTGAATCAAGGTTGTGGGAAAAAGAACAATTCGAATACTTTAGGTAGGTTTAAATCTGAAATAGCGAATTGATAATTACAATTTTAAATCTGCATCAACATAATGACGTGTGCTACCTTCTTTCAGTTGTATTTCCGTCCATCTGTAAGACCCCACATCGAAACAAAACTTTTGTTTGCCTTAATGTAAGGAAATGGTTTCATCTTTGGTCCGGAGCTTGGTAATGCTCAGTTGTAAGCAATTTTACATATGCCGTACAGCCAATTCTTGTTAACCACATTCGTTTTGTCAAATTGTTCAGTTTTTCTATGAAAGGGAATAATTTCATACTTTGGTCTGGTTTTGATAATGTCGAGTTGTAATGTGTCAGAAATTTTTACATTTGCAATGCATCCACTTCCTGTTTGCCAATACTTTGCAATTTGTACAACAATCACTGTAAAAGAAAAACAAATCCCTAATTTTCTTGACTTCTAACGGAGGGAATGATAAGTTATGCTTCAGTAGACATGCAATCTCAATCAATTGCATGCAGCGTTCTAGGTCCAGTTTCGGTTTCAATCTTGTTATATAGAGAATCGAGGCTGAAATAGTCGCAACGACACCATATTTAGAAAAACGCTTTTTAGAAAATATTAGTGAATCGATGACCGATTGAGTGGTTTAAGTTATTATAAATCGAACTGCATTTGCTACATTGATCAATAGCCTATCAACATTGAGATAACAAGTTCAAACCCCGCTAGTTGCAAAGTAGATTACACTTCGATCTTAAGTGACTAGCATTCTTAACAGTGCCGAACATGGCGTTTGACCTTTATACGTAGTCTATAGACCAATGTACTTTGTTATAATTCTGAGTCAAATAACAGTTATATTTTTGAAGCTAAAATTTATGTCATGATTATGATACTGCAAAGATTGTCATCGCCAATATTGAGAAACAGCTATTTTTTTTGTCAACGGATTACAAGTTTGGTTAACCAGTTGCTTGTTGTAAGAGCAAGGGATGACATTTTATTGGAAACAGCACTTCAAATTAAAAGCCTGTATCGCTTATTATATTACGTTTAACCATTTTGTTTTCGTCGATTATATTCATACATGTATTTGTAATATAACTTTAAGTAGCATGTTTGGACACATTTGATTGTTCATTTTCCGTCTTGAAACATTTTTGTCGATCGACAGTGATGTCAGATATTTTAAAACGAAGTGTATTATGTTTTTCTTTTTACTTTTCAGGAGCAATCATGGGATTTTTCTGCGGATCAGCTGCAACATTAACAGCAGCAAGTATGTACCCGAATGGTTTAAATGATTTTCTTCTTAATACTGTACAAGATTATAGTATTTTAGCTGGAACATGCTTTAGCTTTGGTGTTAGTCTAACCGGATGTTTGATTATTTCCCTTTTTACACATAAGATTAAAAATAAACATGATGAAGATATGGAATGGCAGAAAATGTACAATATTGATAATCCGCTTAATCCTTGGGAGTTGAATTTCAAAGAGGAGCTCGAAGGACTCCATTTTGATACGAAACCAACGTTTCAACAGATGTCGACTACCTTTAGAAAAGCAAAAATTACAGCATACGTAGGGGGCTTTTGCAGTATATTTTTATTCGCAATTTTGATACCTGGGATCATGGCTACCTTCACCGTTATGAGTGAAACCCAATTCAAAGTTTGGGTTTGGTTTACGCAAGGATGGGCAGTTGTAATGGCTGTAATAGTCATCGTTGCACCTCCGTTCGAAGAAATTAGGAGAATTGTTAAACAGTACCACAAAAACAAAGAAAGGAGGCAAGAGGCGAACGGAAATATCAACGACAAAATTGTAATGAACGAAGTTATTTTTAAGGACAAGTCACTTGCTGATAGTAATAGTGTCCCTACAAAGGTTTAATATTTATCAAATATTATAGGAAAAACAAGAATTGTTTTCTACTCACGTAAATATAAGTCGTTTACGCAAAATAGTTTTGTCTTTTATAGAGTGCACTCATGTCAGCGATATTTTGAATAGACGATTCAAGATAAAATCCATTTAGAAAAGATATATGTATTATACCAAAAATAAACCATGCACATTTGTCCAAGTTAATTGGGAAACGAACAGTCCTATTGCTATGGAAGTGCAATAAATGCACGTTTTGTATTTGTAAATATAGATTCTACCACTGCATCGAGTGTATACGATATTTATCCACTCGAGACAGTTAAATTTTCAAATTTTCAAATTAAAATTTAACTGTCGAGAGTGGATAAATATCGTATCACATGAGATTTGGTGGTGGAATATGTTTCTCTAATGATTTTCTAACATTATGCAGGCAAACTTATTCCTTCTTTTCAAATGATCTGCAAACAGATGTGTTCTTTCTATGTGACGTCATCAGGCATGGTTGCCTTTTTATCATGCCGTCACAATAGGAAATTCAGAGGAAATCAAGAAAATTCGACGTCATAATCGGATTTTAACCAATGAAGTACTGAGATCAAACGAACCACACGTTGATTAATTTTTTTTATACAATGGGTGCAGAAAGGGATTAATTGACAAAGAATTAGAGAAAAGAAAATATATGACTGTATGATGACAAACAACTAATATTAATAATAGTTTGTAGTAATTCAAATTTTAATATATAACCTGATTTTTGTTGAGGTTTTAATTAAACGAATGTCAAAGCTGTTGATCTTTTTATATAGTCTTATATACAATCAACTTTCAAATTCAAAGCGAGAACCATTGACATGATACATGTAAGTGAGAACAACTTGATACTCTCGATCACCATTGACATGCTAAGTGAGAACAACTTGATACCCGCGATCACCCAATTTAATACCGGACATTTACATCATGAACATTGCATTTTGTAAAAAAAAACCAATTTCCACAGCTCTTAATAGTCTACTGGTAATTCCGTTATTGACCCTGTTACTAAAAATACATTAATTTTATTTCTGTTTTTTCTTTTTCAAAGAAGGGACATACACCATGTACACTTGCATTGCAAAATAAAGAATCTTATCTAGTGAAAAGAGCAAATGCGTTAATATGTGTGTTTTATACGTTGATTTTTTTTCATATCATTAAATTATATTAAATCATGCATTGGACGACATGTCATTAGGTTCCTTTTCGAGCAAGTTTAAATTGTAATTGGCAGAGGGAAAACAACTTTTGTTAGAGGTGTGATATATCAAATTGAACACCGGTAATAGGTAAATAGGTACTGTTGTTTGTATATCCCTTTCATGTTTGTTTCAATCAAATTTATAAGTTAGCTATCTACCTCTATTATATTTGAATATAAGAATATTTACATTGTATAAAACAATGAGGGTGTTGTAGTAACATATTTCATTTTTTTTTTTATTACGTATTAGCAAATCATAACAAACGTACATTGAAGGAATAACAATACTGTAGTTGAAGAGTTGCCACCGTCAATTGTAGATTTGACGGTCGCAAATGCAGCTATACTGGCGACGCGTAGCGGAGACAGTAAAACGGAGATTTGCGACCGTCAAATCAAAATTGACGGTGGCAACTCTTCAACTACAGTACTGTTATTCCGATTCTAATGCATTTCAAAAAGAAATAATACGATAAAACTTGGAAAAATGTCTAAATTTGACAAATAAAAAAAATCCGCAAAACTTCATGAACGATTTTGGCGCAAAGACGTCATGGGTAAATGTGACGTCATACAAATGAAACTTACAAACTGGAGGTTATTACGTTACCTGTACGCTTCAATATCGGATAAAATTACATTAAAACGGCGAATTTGAGGTAGGTGTTGTTTTATTTTCGATTATATAGTAGTAATCGAACACTTGTTGATTCAATCATTTCAAAATGGTTGTCCCTCCTTAGTTACGCCTGGTCAACTGTAGATTTGACGGTAACTTTTAGCCAATGAAAATAATTGTTACATAAAAATTGCATTAGAATTATATGTACATTGGTTTTGGAGAATATCATTAAATGTTTCGAACGGCATCGTCTATTTCTGTTATATTTGATTTTACTCTGTCATATTTCAAGGATACTTAAACCTTCTGATATTTTGATATTTAAGACAGAGTCTAATGAATACGTTGATAGGTTTTCGTTGGAAACTAATGTTTTTGTCGACAGCAATACTGATACAAAAATTTAGATTCAACTTTTATATTAAACCAAAACATAAAACTAAAGTCATTTGAAAAATGTGTTCTCCGGAAAGGTAATATATTTTCTATATAATTTTTGTCTAGAAAAGTTCTGCTTTCATAAATCTGTTCACAGATATTCAGCAAAAGAATGATATATTTCCACAATTAAGATATGACTTTGATATTTAATCATATATATGTTATCAAGCAATTATATGCACGATAGAAGCAGTTTTTTTTAGCTGCATATCCAGCAATCTGTATGAGTTAAAAATATTGTATTGTGTATTCAACATTTGTTCATAATTATTCGATAGTTCTTCATTATATAAAAACATTATTCATGTGTTTTCAAGTTTCATTTGTTTCATCTGTCATTATACTAGAAAGTACTTCTATATGCATTTATATATTTAAATAATCCAATTTCGTGTGTTCTGTTTATTGCAAAATGCTACATAGTGTACAAAGATAGATAACTAGTGTTCTCTTATCAATACCAGTCCAAATGTAAATGAATGTATGTACACATATATCCATAGTTTGTAGTTTTGTAAACATGAATGTAGAAATAGAATTTGTTACAGAAACACAATAAAACTAGATTTACATTGTAGTTTTATGTAGTTGGATCTTATAGTAAGACATCTAAAATGTCTTCTGTTATATATTGCCATTCACATTCTCTTCTTTTACATTTTGATATCCAAAATCTTTTCTGTCATATACTTGCATCTAACATCTCTTCTAGATCTGTTACACATAGGCATTTATAATCTCTTCTGTTTCATTATGTAGATATTGGCATCCAAAATGTTTTATGTTACATATTCATGATACTGACATCCAAAATCTCTTCTGTTACATATTTGCATTCAAAATTTCTTCTGTCACATACTGGCATCTAATTTATCTTTTGTTTTATACTGGCATCCATAATTATTTATGTCACATACTGGCATAAAAAATATCTTCTGTAACAAATTGACGTCCACAATTTCTTCTGCAAAATATTGGCATTCACGGTATCTTCTGTAACATATAAACTTTAAAAATTCTCTTCTGTTTGCATCCAAAATTTTTCTGGCATCTTATACATTGTAATATAGCTTCTATTTCATAGTGGCATCCAAAATTATTTCAGTTTCATATTGGCATAAAAAATCTCTTCTGTCGCATTTTGGCATAACAAATCTCTTCTGTAACATACTGGCATCACAAATCCCTTCCGTCCACAATTTCTTCTGTAAAACATTGGCATTTACGGTATCTTCTATAACAGATAAACATTCGAAATCTCTTCTGTTACATACTGGCATTCAAAATTCTTCTGTCACATATTTGCATTCAACGTCTTTTATGTCGCACATTGTTATCCAAAATATTTACCGTCATATTTTGACATCTTGAATCCATTCTGTTACATATTAGCATCTGAAAGAATGGCAATCAAACTCATAGATCGAAAATAAAATGACAACGCCATGACTTAAAATAAAATGACAACGCCATGACTTAAAATAAAAAGACAAACAGATAAAAAAATAGTACACAAGACACAACAGAAAAAACTAAAGACTAAAGGTGTTCCGGAGGAGTAAGCAGATCCTGTTCCACATGTGGCACCCGCCGTATTGCTCATGTTATCACAAATCCTGTAACTAGTCTTTTTCGATAGGTCACATTCGTGGTGAAACGGAAAGTGGATTGTAGTTACGGCAAAAGTAATATATCCGATTTCATCTGTGAAACGGCTATTTCATAACGGCCTACCAACTCATGGTGGCGTCCGTAACATTTACGAAGTGATGATTTCAACTTTACCATTTGGAACTGTTGGTTTAATAGCTGCCTTTTGGAGCAGCAACCCTCTATCAAGGAAATCATGATAGAAAATACAATCACAGGAATATCGTATCAATAGGGAGATATATACTCCGTATTCAGGCCTTGCTGTTAAATAGACATGGAAAGTTCAAAATTGGGAAGCTAAAATCAAATAATTTGTCATAAAGTTTTTTTTTCAACCAACCCTTATTGTCAATTTCTAGATTTACGTCTTCTTTCACATATATTCGTACTTAATTTAACCTTTTTACAATTTTTTTATTCGCGCGTCACTGATGAGTCTTTCATAGACGAAGCGAGCGTCTGGCAAAAATATGAGTTTATATACACCCTTGTCGCACTTTTCGTCTTCTTTTAATTCTGATTCAGTCAACCTCGTTGTGTTGAACTCGGTTGTGTCGAAAACTCGGATGAGTCGAAGTAATTTCTCGGTCCCGGCATATTACCCGTTTGATCAATTCATTTTAACTTCTGATGAGTCGAACTCGGATGATTCGAATTCTCGGTTAAGTCGAGGTAATTCTTAAGTCCCGTCGATGTAAAAAAAATTGTCCCGATGTCTCGAATTTCAAAATTAAAAAAAATCGAAAGAAATAAAAACTTTAAAAATAAAATTCATAACGGATGTTTTTCTTGTTTCCATTTCCATAAGTGATTAAAGTTGTGTAAACATACTTATTTGTAAAACAGTTAAAATTAATTAAAGGGAAAATAAGTTGACACCAAATCCACTCTTTTTCTCCTCGCGTACATATCTGCGAGTTTTACGCAAAGTGTAATGTTTTATATAGAATGCACTTATATCAGCGATATTTTGAATAGACGATTCAAGATACAATGCATATAGAAAAGATAAATGTATCATAAAAAATACACCATGCATATTTGTTCATGTTAATTGGGAAACGGACAGTCCTATTGTAATGGAAGTGCAGTAAATGTACGTTTTGTCGTACTGTTTTACTGAGTATTTGTAAAAGATAATATATGACTGTATCTTTTAAAAACATGACCAAGTATTGTCTGACCAATTTAGAACATATTTACACTTTCGAGTTCCCTTACAAAATTATCTTTTCCCATTGTAATATTCAAACCTAAATAAAAGTTCACTTTTTATAATGAACTAAATTTAAAACTTAGGTAATTATCATTTCAATGGATGGAATGAAAAAGCTCTGACATAGTTTGTGAGAGCCGGATGGATAAATTGTTTTTCTTCTCCTTAAGGTAAAATTTACTACTTATATATCTTGAGATTTTTTTTATTTTAAAAAGCAACACAATGTTATATAAATCCCCTTATTGAAATTTGACTTTTTTTATAAATATAAAACTCTCTGTTTAAATATTTAAGTTCAGACCATTCAACAGTGCTTACTTTTTATTGATAAATTTACATGTATTTGTGTTTTTTTCCGAAAAAAAAATCTTTGCCTTATTTATCAGCAGTCTGGCATTTTTTTCTTGAAAAAAAAAACAAATCCCTCAAATGTCAGGTATATAAATTGTTAAGTATTATTTTACCTACATCCTTACCCAAATTATTTTTGTTTATTCTATATATGTGTACCGTTAGAAAATGCATGAACATTTACAGAATTAAAAATGTTTTGTTTTAATCTGTCATTCATCTTTAATCAGTACGCTCTTTTCCCATGGACAATGCCTCAGGGGATTGTACACTTCGTTAGTGTAGTTTTTGAGAGTTACTTTCACAATTAACTGACAACGAAAAGTCATTCATTTAGAGCATACGCACCCCTTCTCGTCCAATGAAAAGTCAGTTTTTTTCTCCTCTAATTTCCATGCACTATGAAATGCTATACATGAATGACTTTTCATTGTCAGTTAATTATGAAAGTGAACTCTTAATAACTGCACTAATGAAGTGTACAATCCCCTGAGACATTTTTTCTTCTTGGGGAAAAGACCTATATTGATTAAAGACAAAAGAGCAAAGATTAAAACAAAAACATTTTGAATTTTGCAAATTTTCATACATTTTTTAATGATACACATATATAGAATAAACAAAAAATAATAGGGTAAGAATGTAGGTGAACAAATATTTATTTAATTCATAATCGTCATTTGAGGGCTTTTTTTTTCAAGAAAATAATGCCAGACTGCTGATATATAAAGCAAAATATTATTTTTTTCGGAGAATACATTTAAATTTATCAATAAATGTAAGCATTTAATTGTGAATGGTCGCTTTATAAAATAAAAAAATCTCAAGATATATAAGTATTAAATTTTACCTGAAGCAGAAGTAAAATAATTTATCCTTTTGGTCCTCACAAACTATGTCAGTGCTATTTCATTCCATCCATTGAAATGATGAAAACCTATGTTTTACAATTAGTTCATTATAAAAAGTGAACTCTTGTTTAGGTTGGAATAGTACAATGGGAAAGGATAATTTTGTAAGGTCACTCGAAAGTGTGAATATGTTCTAAGTTGGTCAGACAATACTTGGTCATGTTGTATGAAGATTTAAGCACTCGGCTTCGCCTTGGGCTTAAATCTTCATAAAACATGACCAAGTATTGTCAAACCTATAAGTATAGCATTTCATAGTGCATGGAAAACCATATACTATGAAAATTAGAGGAAAAAAATCTGACTTTTCATTGGACGAGAAGGGGTGAGTATGTTCTAATTGAACGAAATTCAAAGCTGTTGATGTTATTATACAGGTTCATATACAATCAACATTAAAATTTAAAGTGATAACCATTAACATGACAAGTGAGAACAAGTTAATACCCTCGATCACCCGATAACCATTAACATGACAAGTAGGAACAAGTTAACACCCTCGATCACCCGATAACCATTAACATGACAAGTAGGAACAAGTTAACACCCTCGATCACCCGATAACCGTTAACATGACAAGTAGGAACAAGTCAACACCCTCGATCACCCGATAACCATTAACATGACAAGTAGGAACAAGTTAACACCCTCGATCACCCGATAACCATTAACATGACAAGTGAGAACAAGTTAATACCCTCGATCACCCGATAACCATTAACATGACAAGTAGGAACAAGTTAACACCCTCGATCACCCGATAACCATTAACATGACAAGTAGGAACAAGTTAACACCCTCGATCACCCGATAACCATTAACATGACCAGTAGGAACAAGTTGATACCCACGATCACCCAATTCTATACTGTACTGGTCACCTGAAATACAACATGAAAATTACATTTTGTAAAAAATAAAAATAAAAAAAAACAATTATGTCCACAGATGTTAATAGTCTACTTGTAATTTAGTTATTGACCCTGTGATTAAAGATACATATATTTTTTTTGACGAAAGAACATAAATTTGCATTTAAAATAAAGATCTAGTGAAAAGAGCAAATGCATATTAAGTGTGTTTTATACTTTCATATCTTTCATATCTTTAAATTACATTTAATTTTTTGTTAAGTCTAACAATGGTAACACTGACAGTTTTTTCATAAATGCCAATTTGTAAACTCCTTCATATACATGTGTGTTTTTGATGCTAAGCATGCATCGGACAACATGTCATTAGGTTCCTTTTCGAGCAAGTTTACATTTTAATTGGCAGAGGGAAGACAACTTTTGTTAGAGGCGTGTAATATCAAATTGAACACCGGTAATAGGTTAATAAGCTATTGGTGTTTTATAAGCTTTTCATGTTTGTTTCAATCAAATTTATCAGTTAGCAATCTACCTCTATTTATTTTTGAATATGAGAATATTTACATTGTATAAAACAATGAAGATGTTGTAGTTACATTTTTTATCTTTTTTTTTATTCGTATTCGCAAAACATAACAAAGTATATATTAATATTGGTTTTGAGGAATATCACTAATTAAAAATGTTCGAACGGCATCGTTGATTTCTGTTATATTCGATTTCACTCTGTTATATTTCGAAGTTAGATGAACAGTCTGATATTTTGATATTTAAGACCGAGTCCACTAAATTCATTGATAGGTTTTCATTGGGAACTAATGTTTCTGTCGATAACAATACTGATACAAAAATTCAGATTCAACTTATTTATACAAGTGCCAAACAAAACATATTTAAATATAAAGTCGTTTGAAAAATATGTCTTACAGACAGGCAATATATGACATCAATTCTATATCATTTGTGTCTAAAAGAAGTTCTGCTAATATTAATTTTGGTCTAAAAACGTTTTGCTCTGTCACTATTTTTAAAAAGGCGTAGAAAACTATACAAAGATATTGGTTGTAAGATGTTAAAAAATTTCATAAATCTGTTCAGAGATAAACAACATAAAATGATATATTTCAACAATTTACATATTACTCTGATATTTAATCATAATATTTATATAATCAAACATTTAAATGCACAATAGAAGTGCGGTAATCTGTATGCGTTAAATATATTATATTGTGGATTCAACATTTGTTCATAAGTTTTCGATAGTTCTTCATTATATTAAAACATTATTCATGTGTATTCAAGTTTCATTTGTTTCATCTGTCATTATACTAAAAAATACTTCTTTATGCATGTATATATTGAAATAATCCATTTTCGTGTTTTGTATGCCCCACCTAGGATAGTAGAGGGGCATTATGTTTCTGGTCTGTGCCTCCGTTCGTTCGTCCGTCCGTGAGTCCGTTCGCCAGTCTTCAGGTTAAAGTTTTTGGTCAAGGTAGTTTCTGATGAAGCTGAAGTCCAATCAACTTGAAACGTAGTACACTTGTTGCTTGTGATATTATCTTTCTAATTTTAAAGCCAAATTAGACTTTTGACCTCTATTTCACGGTCCACTGAACATAGAAAATGATAGTGGGAGTTTCAGGTTTTGGTCAAGGTAGTTTTTGATGACCAAACAACTTGAAACTTAGTACACATGTTCCCTATATGGTATGATCTTTCTAATTTTAATGCCAAATTAGATTTTTTACCCAATTTCACTGTCCATTGAACATGGAAAATGACAGTGCAAGTGGGGCATCCGTGTACTAAGAACACATTCTTGTTTTTATATTAAGATGCTACATTATCCTTACGTGTACAAAGATAGATGACTAGTGTTCTCTTATCAATACCAGTCCAAATGTAAATGAATGTATGTACAAGTATATCCATAGTTTGTAGTTTTGTAACCATGAATGTAAAAATATAATTTGTTACAGAAACACAATAAAACTAGATTTACATTGTAGTTGTATGTAGTTGGATCTAATAGTCAGACATCCACATTCTCTTCTGTTAAATTTTGATATCAAAAATATTTTCTGTCATATATTTGCATCTACCATCTCTTTTGTTACACATAGGCTTTCGAAATATCTTCTGTAACTTATAGGCATTCAAAATATTCTGTTAGATATTCATGATATTGGCATTCAAAATCTTTTCTGTTACTTATTCATGATATTTGCATCCAAAATATTTTCTGTTACATATTCATGATATTGACATCCAAATTCTCTTCTTTGATATCCAAAACTTTGTGCATTTTCTACATTTATTTGGGATTGCAATTGGTGAATTACCTAATTTTAAATGCACGATTCCTTTAATTAGGTGTTCTGGCTTTGAACTAGTTGTCAGTAACTGCGAGAACTCTCAGATCTGTACTTTCTATGAATCGATATTTTTGTGATTTTTCTTTTTGTTGTTGGGATGTACAGTTACCCGTCTACGTCCAATTTTTGTTTTTGCTATATGTATTTCTATTTGTATCCATCTGATAAGTTTAGACTTTTTCAACTAATTTTTATAGTTAGTTCTTATGCTGTACTGTTAAACTACTGTCCTAGATTAGGGGGAGGGATGGCATTCCGCTAATATGTTTAATCCTGCTATATTCGGTATGTATGTGCCTGTCCCAAGTCAGGAGCCTGTAATTCAGTGTTTGTCGTTTGTTGCCGTTTAGCATATTTGTTTTTCGTAATTTTTTTATATTAATTAGACCTTTAGTTTTCTCATTTGGATTGTTTTACATTTGTGATTTCTGGGCCTTTTATAGCCGATATCCCGTATGGGCTTTGATCATTGTTGAAGACCGTACGATGACCTAAAGCTGTTAGTTTCTGTGTCATTTGGTCCTTTGTTTGGATTTGTCTCCTTATCAATCATACCACATTGTCATATTATTTATATATACATGTGTGTTTATTTTATTTGTAACTTGTTTTCTTTAAATTCATCAAGAAGATTGATTGTTTCTGACTTTTGGTTAGTGTTTCATTGACCATTTTTATCGATATCCTATTCTAGACATTAGCATCCGTAAAAACAAACATAGCTCTACTTTTATCTGACCCGAATTTATTGAAGACTATCACTGGAAAACAAATCAAACAACTACTTTAGCTTTTATTATCAACACAAAAACAAGGCATACCAGTAAATTGATTGTAAGGTTTTACCAGCTATCAAATGAAAAATTGCAAAGCTTATTTTTATGATATCTGTATACAGAAAAGCTTATAAGTACTTGTTTTTTCTTCTTCAGGATTTCCTGTTTAAGGAAGTACACCACTAATTCATGGTCCCATTGCTTCCTATGTTAAATTCCTCCATTTCAAGCAGGCGCACCTCTTTTATTTTAAGTTCAAAGAAAGTGGCAATCATTGCATGTCAAAGCAACACTTTATGGTGTCTTCTACTGAAAAAATCAACATACCTTTAATTGCATATAAGAAAGAACTGGTTCCCAGAACTTGGGATGTACCAAAACAGGTACTTCAGATCTGACAAACAGACAAAATGTACCCTCTTTTTAAAATTTGGTGCAGTTTTTTTAATATTTAAAATTAAAAGTCCAAAAGTGTTTTACAATGATCACCAGTCCTTCAGCTTTCATTTGATGCCAAAAATACCTAAATATCCTACATATTTTGAAAGTTACACTCATGCGTAGGAACTATTGTGTGTTAAATATGTACTACTTTCTGGTATGTGCTTTCTGGCCGGGCCCGAATTAGTGGTGTTACACCTATAAAACCTGTTTTTCGAAGGTTATACGGTGCATCGTAATTACAAGTTGGTTTGCCGTTATAGAGGGCATTTATAAGAGTCGCATATGGCCAGTAACGTATTCAAATTGTAAAAAAAACCCGATCCCGTCCTCATTTCTTAATTTTTGACATCCCGACTATTCACAGCCTTTGCAATTAACTCGTGTTATCCAGTCTATTTTGTGAATCATACTAGTAAGGTTTTCCGTCATTTTCCATTTTTGCCATAACGTTGTCGATTCCTCACGACCTACTAGTGTTCAGTGACCACTTAGTGTCTTTTTGTCTCATTTCGTTTAGTTTTTAGTTTTGATACCAAACAAACCAAACATTGTTTGATAAAACAAAGAAGCTTCTGAAACAGACATAAAATATATAATATCGATGCAACATGTCAAAAAACAGTTCTTACCAAGCGTCGTTCTATATTGATATTCTTTATTTTCTTTTTATCATATGGGATATATATACAATTCAGTTTAAGGTTTTTCAACGGTATATTTTTCCTCGGATAGAATATTTTATACTATGTCAAAATGATGATTTTACAGTGCTTTTTTTTTCTATCCAAAATTGAGATAAAAAGCATGGGTTACAAGCTTCAAATCAAGCGAAAAATGCCAAAAATTCGTATAGATTGCTGATAAAAAAATCTCATCTTTATGAATAAAAAGAATTCTATGGGAAATAAGAAATTAGAAGATACGTAGTATATGTATGTGTTATATTATGTTTTAAGAACATGGGGTCACCGAACTAGTTTTCTTGCTGCAAGTCTAAATTGCAAATTTCATCATGATATCAGTATACAAATTTCACTATGAGAGTTACCTCCCCATATATGGCAATGTGGAAATATATCTTCTAAAAATGCAACGAAGCAACTTTTTGTTCTTTTTTTTTATAAATAAGCAGTCCTTAATACATATTTTGCAAATCTGTCTAAAAAATTGAAGATTTAGGGAAAGACCGTTTGTATTCTGCTGATGTTCATTCTAAGATGGGAGAATCTAACTTTATATCTTTGTAAATTGGTCAAACATTAGAACGGGAAAACTATTTTTATTAAATATATTAAACACACTTATCAGGTGTACTGCAACCATCAAGTTTTATATTCAACATTAAACAAAACCGTTTGATTTTTTCAACTATTTTTACAGATTTAAACAAAAGACAATTAATCATAATTAGAACATACCAGCGAAATCGCGGGCATATACAGCTTGTGAAATGTTGTAGGATGATTTTTTGTCAAAGATATTATTATGGAGAATTTCATAAAAGGTATGAAAAGCTCTCTCCCTTTTTCCAAAGCCCGATATTTTTTTCCTTTCTCTTAAATTCAATTATTTCGTGATTCTGGCCTCAGACCACAATTATTCTTCTCCTTTGCTACAATGCTTCTTTTGGTTAAAGTCAAATTAAATAAAAAATTTGCACCGTTTCAAAAATGAAATAAATGTAACTGCTTATGTATAGACCATTATTAGTCTAATGAAATATGCTTCTAAGACAATCCATCAGTGCTTTTTCTTTTTGGAGCCTTATTATCATGCCAATGGTAGGATATGAATCTTGTATAAATGACCAAGACCGACTAAGGCTAATTTATGGGGTGGTCGGAGGGGTCCTGATCCCGAAATCCCGGGCTTAAAACCATGAAATCTAGAGATACAGAATTTAAAGAAACTTCATATCCCGAAATCGAAAAATATATTCCCGGATCACGTAAGGATCAATCCCAAAATCAGGAGCTTAAAAACACCCGATCCCGACGCCCCAAAAAAGGTCCTGCTTTCCTCTAATCTCTACCTTACTTCCATTTATGCCAAATCACTATTTTCCTTTTCAACAATAAATTTGTATGCCCCATTTATGGGCATTATGTTATCTAGTCTGTGCATTTGTGCGTTCGTTCGTTCGGTCGTCCGTCCGTCTGTCTCGCTTCAGGTGAAAGTTTTTGGTCGAGGTAGTTTTGGATGAAGTTGAGCATGTTTTACTTATTTATGCAAGTGGTATGACCCCTTAAATAGTAAACATTTCAAAGAAAACAGTAGACAGAATCAGGGACTTTCTATACTAACATAGAAAGTCCCTGACAGAATATAGAGAGTCTCTATATATTAAAGTAGTATAATTGTAGTTTACATGTAGATAAACGCGAAAAATAATTGTCCTCTCTAAAGAGGTATAATAGTTGTGATTTTTGCGATCTAAACACAATGATATGGAGAACGCTCTAAAAGGCTTATTTTTTTCAATTTTGTTATCTATCATACGGTTGGTTGTACTTGTGTCACATGTTTTACTAATTTTAATATATATTCAACTGGTATGACCCCATAAATAGTAAACATTTCAAAGAAAACAGTAGACAGAATACAGAGAGTCTCTTAGACTATATATTAAAGTAGTATAATCGTAGTTTACATGTAGATAAACGCGAAAAATAATTGTCCTCTATAAAGAGGTATAATAGTTGTGGGCCTTGCGATCTAAACACCATGATATGGAGAACGCTCTGATTGGCTTATTTATTTTTCATTTTTGTTATCTATCATAATATTGGTTGTATTTGTGCATGTTTCAAACTGGAAGTCTTATCTATGACTAAAAGTCAGTCTGATGACGGAATCATATCCGGACTCCTTTTTTGTCGTTTTTCTCCCAAGATAACTCAATCCGAATAATCGTAAGAATGGATGACAAATGCGACTATGCATGTTACCTATAGGACACAGAGGCATGATGATTGATTTATTGTTGAAGGAAGAGAAGCGACACACAAAATGAGGTCTTCTCGTTTAATAGTATAGATACGTTTTCGAAAAAGGTAAGTTAAAGCAAGAGAAAAAGAAAAGAGGGAGAATCTATAATTATTGCATAAATATTCGTCTGTTGAACTACGACGGATAATTGTTTCATAGGCATTCATACCATATATATACTACCTTATGTTAATTCATAAAAGAAGCAAAAACAAAACAAAAAAAAAAAAAATAGCAAAGGGACATTCAAACTCATAAGTCGAAAATAAACGGAAAGCCATATGGCGAAAAAAAGAGAAAAGACAAGCAACAGAACAAGAAACACAACTTGGAAAATTAAAGACTGAGAAACACGAACCTCTTCAAACCCCATGGGTGATCGCAAGTGTTCTATAAGGTTAAGCAGATCCTGCCACACATGTGTCGCATGTCGTGTTGCACATGTTAGTACACACCCAGTAAAAAGCCGAATTCGGTAATATTTTTATAATCTTTAACAGAACTTAAGCGAGATATATAGGTCAACAAAAATTTACACATTTAGTTCAATGAAGTTTTTACAAGTTGTGACTAGGGACTTTGAATGAGGTAGCTACTAGAAATATGTGTGCGATCAGACTAAGAGTAATTGTAATTGTAATCATTAAAAAGTTATCAAAGGTACCAGGATTACAATTTAATACGCCAGACGCGCGTTTCGTCTACATAAGACTCATCAGTGACGCTCAGATCAAAATAGTTAAAGCCAAACAAGTACACAGTTGAAAAGCATTGAGGACCCAAAATTCCAAAAAGTTCAGCCAAATACGGCTAGGGTAATCTATTCTAATAAGCTGTACTCGATTACAATTTTCCAAGTACATGGAGTAATCATGATTGTAATCATAAATCAACTAAAAATCTGATTCCATGTAATTTAATTAAATCAATAACTTTTCAAAATAATTGCAATCACGATTACTTTTTGATTATATATATTGATTCAAATGAAATAAATATAGCATTGTGTGAACGTTTTAAATCTGTACAGGTGTTATATCTGGACAAACTACGGAAGCGTATTACGGACATAGAAAAAATAAAAGTAGTAGTGAACTTTTTTTTCAAAGTCGAAATTTTGACATTTCAAATCTTAAAATTTCGACTTTAACTCGAAATTTTAACTTTTCTTATCTTGAAATTTTGACTTTCTCAAATCTTGAAATTTCGACTTTTCAAAGAGTCGAAATTTTGACTTTTTTAGAATTCGAAATTTTACCTTTATAAAAAGTCGAAATTTCGACTTTTTAAAACTGGTAATTTCGGTTTTTTCTAAACTCGAAATTTCTACTTCTTTTTATCTCAAAATTTCGACTTGTTTTAAACTCAAAATTTCGACTTGTTTTAAACTCAAAATTTCGACTTGCGGAGAGTCATATACATCATAAACTTAATAAGCACATTTTAATAAACTAAACCATTTTAAAGAGGTTATTTTAGATAGAAAATCTTGCTCTTGCCGAAGAATAAATAAAATATGTTTCACGTTCAAATACATATTTCAAATCTGGACTTCATATATGTGTATCCAGACAACCCTGTTATTCCGATACATCCATGTTACGACATACTTTTATTCAACAGTCTGATATATGAAGACAAGGGTTAATAGTTGTGTCATAAGAATGTCAACTTGTAGAGTTTAATCAATATTCCAGAAAAAAGAACCATTTATTTATTTCAAAATTCAAAACTAGAAAACCGAGCAGCTCATTTGTCGTCCTGAATATGCATGGCATTTTTGGCTACTTGATTTACCATTGTTTAAACAAGGCAAAGTCAGTGACTTGCTATTGGGAAACCAAACAGGCCTTTGAAACTGTGATGCTATATGTTCTCAGATATGACGATTCTATGACAGTGTCGTGGGAACTAAAACATGGAACAGAACCTATTTCAAAATATAAATTGCCAAAATGTGTTGATGACGCTTTAATAATTTGCGTCCATGACTACTTCTTCTTAAATTGTAATAACTGTGTTTGAATACTAACATCAAAGTTTTAAAAGAGATCAAAGTCGAAATTTCGATTTTAAAAAAAATCGAAATTTTGAGTTTACAAAAAATTTTGAGTTTAAAATAAGTTGAAATTTCGAGTTTAAAATAAGTCAAAATTTCGAGTTTTAAAAAAGTCGAAATTTTGAGTTTACAAAAAGACGAAATTTTTAATTTAAAAAAGTCTAAATTTCGAGTTTAAAGCAAAAATTTCGACTTTTTGTAAGTCGAAATTTCGAGTTTCAAAAAAAGTCAATATTTCGACTTTTCAAAAAGTCGAAATTTTGAGTTTTATAAAAGTCGAAATTTTGAGTTTTAAAAAGTCGAAATTTCGAGGTTAAAGCAGAAATTTCGACTTTTTGTAAGTCAAAATTTCGAGTTTCAAAAAAGTCAATATTTCGACTTTTCAAAAAGTCGAAATTTCAAGATTTTTGAAAGTCAAAATTTCAAATTGATGTCAAAATTTCGGGATTTGAAAAGTCAAAATTTCAAGTTAAAGTCAAAATTTCGAGATTTGAAAAGTCAAAATTTCGACTTTGAAAAAATGTTCACTGCCAATTTTATTTTTTCTATGTCCCTAATACGCTTCCGTAACTAACAAAGACACGTTTAAACTTTTTGACACACCTCATGATAAGGATTAAATCATATCATTATAATGTTTTATTTGAAGTTATTGAGGACACTTGAGTCCTTGAGTTTATTTTTTTTATCAAATATATCTGAAAAAATATGGATAATATTGATAACAAATTTATAAGATTAAAAAATCTAAATTTCGGATATACTTAAAATTAAAAGTGCAGATAGTGAGAGGCTAAACATTTGGTGTGATTACAAAAAAAATCAAGGAAAAGTTTTAAGGGAAAACTTTTTGTTTATTGAACATCGGTATTTATCGTAAATGATCCATGCTTTATGTAATTTTAGTTTATGCTTCATTTAATTTTTTAAAAATAAACTGTTACAATATTCCAAGTGCTTGTTAGCCTAACATCCCTAAGTAAAAGGTTTTATACATATACACATGTATTCACCATTTAAATTTTATTTGAAAATGACTGTTTTGGTCCTATTATTCTATTCACTAACGCTAATTTATAACCCTTTTGTTAATATTGCGATTATTGTCACTTTTGAATTGACATGTAGGAGAACAATTAAAGTATGTTTTCATTTCAACTACCTACATTTGGGTACTCAAGACTATATGATAAAAGATAAAAGAACATTTATAGAATTTGCAAACACATACATCATAAATATATTGCTTAAAATAAACAAATGTTGATATAAATGTTGACATATTAATTGCAATGATTATTATCCAATACTATTACAATTTTAGATATATTTTTGACTGATAACTGAATTACACAGTTATATAATATGTAAGATGTCAGAAAACAATAATTAAGCCTTTTTACAAACCTTCATTCATTAGTCAGAATAGTTCAGATATTAATAACTATACAATTTTAAAGTGCAAAGGGCCATATCAAGTGACAAAATGTTCATGTTAAATTTATGTGCTGTGAATCTTTGTGGAATATGAGATCGATGAATTATGAAGTTATCGTTTAATCATAATTTCGTACTGCATGGAAAACTCAAAATACCAAGTCAAAAGCAAATTCACATCAAATGAATGGATACCAACAGGTTGTACAGATATTTTCGAGTGTATAACATTTTATCGAATAAAAAATCCTTGCTCTAAATATACATCATTTATAATCTTCATAATATTTTTAAAACAATTAAAATGTGTTATTTTGAAATGTCATTGTAATCAGATGTAATCATAACTTAACAATGTCATCTATAAATTAATCAGCTTCTGTGAAAAATTATGTAATCATAAAAATAATTTAATCAATAACAATAGGGTTAAAGCTGTGCCTTTCAGTATGCATAAGTGCTACATCTTGTGTTTTTTTCTTCAAAAGTTCGTTAACGCCAAGAAAGTGGGATTTGCTACATGCACAAAACATTTGATTTAACAAGAAGTTGTTTTTGTCCAACCTTACCGGATAACACGAACGGACACCGAACGGATAACCAAATTGTTTTCCGTTGTCAAAATGTGTATCCATCTGGAGTCTGTTGGTGACCTGAGGAAATAAACGGACGCGCAAACGGATGAACAATCTGACGGGAAAATAAAGGCGGCAGTAATAATACAATTAAGAATGGAAATGGGGAATGTGTCAAAGAGATAACAACCCGACCAAAAAGTAAAAAAAATAAATGTCAAAGGCCGCCAATGGGTCTTCAACACATCGCGAAAAATCGCGCCACCGAAGGCATGCAACAACTGGCCCATAAACAAATTTAACATTTTGTACCTTCGATTTCGTGATGTTAAGGCCGGAGTTTTCAATAAAAGATATGATATAATTACCGAAACACTACTAAACTATCCAAAAAAAGATGAAATATCTATATATTTTTCAGCGTTTTGCAGTATAGCGGAAAAAATACTGTCTAGAAGTTTCTACCATGTTTTGTATGGATCAATGATGTATGATAGGTCAGATGACCTAATGTTTTGTTTTTCTAATTGGTTTTTCGCGTGTTCGTTAAACAATTGTCTATTTTCTCATTCTAGCCGTAGACATCGTACAGTTAAAACTTCCTGTGATATATATAAAAAAAAATCTTTTTTATTTTATCTTAATAATCATGTACGACATCACTACTAACGGTTATGGCATTGCTCCTTGACGCAGGTTTCCAAACTATTTTCTTTCCTCGGCGACGAGTGTCCGTTTATGATGGGTATTCATAATATGATTTGGAATTTTCTTGAAAGTAAATAGATATTTATTACTATTGTTGCCGGAAGTATATTTTTTTCTTCAACAAGTTGTGTGTTAATTAATACTTAGTAAAGATACTATTACTGTGTGATATGATGTTTGCATATTTATATGAGATTATTGTATTGTTGTATTGGATTACAAAGGAGTAGGTCCAGTAAGACCCCTTTTTGGCTCCAAAATATAGCAGTTTTACAAAATTGTTAAAATGTAAACTTTTAGTCATTTATTGGATAGTAAATGCTTCTGCTACATAATTATGGGCTATTTTTGACAATACAATGAACATATATCGGGTACTAGCACTATTAAATCATGCTTAATTACTAAAATCTTCACAATTCTAGCATTTTAGTTAAATTTTAGACGGTTTCCGTGTAAAACGAAAGTGGCCGCATTCGTGTTCATCCTTAATATTTAAATGTAAGTTGTATTTGGTGATAATAATAACATATATAAAGGTTGAGGATGAACACGGATGCGGCCACTTTCATCTTTGACAAAAACCATCTGAAAAGTGACATTTTCCGGCATACATGTATTTGGTAGATTTTTCATATTTGAGCTTGAATCGGACCGTTTTTAATGACTAAATTAGTTAAAATCTTTCCGAACTAATTGAATCAAATGAAATAGACACCTAAGTGTTTAAAAAGTGGTCAAAATCTTTCGTCAGATAAACCTTAAATTTGAGGCCAAAATCGGTCCTTACCGGACCTACTCCTTTGAATAAATGCTGGCTCCTGTCATTCTGCACCGCAAAATGCGTATTGAGTTGAGTCTTATTTTGTTGGCCAAAATGTTTGTGTTGTTAGGACATATTATATACATTGTGAATCACATACTTTTATAGTTTATAAGTTAATACGTATGCAATAAAACAATAAAAGTGACTATTTACAATCGCAAAATAAATCTAAATCCTTTCGTTCAATGTCATTGTTTGTAAATTTGTTTGATAAAATATGGGTTTTTAAACTCGAAAATCGATGAAAAAGACTTCACATGTCATGTGTTAGAGATTTATAAGTTTTTAAAATATTCCTACAAAGATTTTCCTCCGTAGTGTTTAACTTTCATTTCTTTTAATCGTGATTTATACCAATATTTACCGCACGAATTGTCATTTATATCTACACAGTTGAGACCAGTTACTTACATGTACTTGCATGTATATCATTGGCATAAACGAACGATGAAAACAACTAGGTTAGTATTGTGTTGCTTTATTTTGCACATATTTGATTCATATGTTCATGATGTTTTTTTTATTGTTTTATAATAGGGGATTTTCTTCTTGCTTTTTTAGTTTAAGTAGCTCAAGTTCAGAATTTAACAAATAACATTGATTAATTTTGGTATTTATTGAAATGCGTCAGATATAAATGTTAAATTTTCAAAGGTAGTTATAAAGTTTCCGCTTACATTTTATTACTGTTAGTCTACCAAAGTAGTAATGACTTGAAATTATTCGGTTTATTTGATAATGAGTTTTCTGACTTGTGTTAACTCAGGTTGCAGTTTCTATTGAATGTCATCGTTTACATAATATCTGCCAACCTACAATTCAAAGGGGTGTCATCATGTCCAAATAAATGTACGTGTTCAAACAGTACAAATGGCGTTACAGTGAACTGTATCTACCTAGGACTGACAAGCATCCCATCGGAGTTCCCGAGTGATTCGTATAAAATGTGAGTAAAATACTATTGATACAATATCTTGGGAATATTGATAATGATTTATAATTGCCTGTTTTGTCGTCTTTATATTGTTAAAGATGAGGCCATTGATTTTGTCGTTAGAATAGTCTCCAGCTTTTTTTTTATGTTGGGCAATTTATAGCTGAATTAACGGTATATATATATGTTGTGTGCGTTGTTAAAGGTCGTACGTTCCTTCATGCATTGTTGCGATGGGGATGGTGTTTTGGTTTATTCATGGTTCTGCAACAATTGACAGCTAGTGCTCCTTTTAAGTAAGTTTCTTAGGATTAATTTCGGCAGTCTATTTAGAAAATTATTTCACGAAAACATCACCAAGTTCACGACAAGTGTTGTTGAATTTTCACTTAAAAGTAATCTAGACGGGTCTTTGGCCATCAACAGTGATTCATATCAGTACCGGAACAAGTTTTATATTAAAGGGACCATATAAGTGCCCAAAGAAATACATGCAACCTGGCGATAAACCTTATTGTCGAAACGTACATATATATCAAAATGGAGTAAAAATCAGCATCAATTATCTCTCATAACACCCCCAGTAAATATATCTAGTATGTTAACCCTTCAACTAGTATTTCATTTAACTGTTCATAAGTCAATTTTAGCTGGATTAACTATAGCCAATCTATAATTAAATTCAAATTATCCTTATTCCTGACAAGTCACGTTTCTTCAACAAGAAATGTTGTACTTGTATGTACATTTAACGTGAACACAAATTTATTGACAATCAACCTGAAAATGTAATACCAGCAAATCACGATATGTCACATCCGGTTGTATATGAAAATAGGTCGAAAAAAATATTCCAATGAATTTGACAGTTGCAGGTAATTAATCCTACGTTTTATTGCAGTAAAACATTTTCTGTGTCATAAACATATGTCTTGGGTATTTCAGAGCACCATTATTTTTTTTATCTGGGGTTTCTATAGAATATTTTGGAAACTTGAGCTTACATGGTTACTAAAGCTTGTACACAGGTTAAATAAGGGGGAAAATTTGATTGATTATCCTCCAGTGATGGTTATTTTCTTATATGCAATGAAATGGTTTGTGATTTTTTTCTATAGTACTGGACAGGATAAAACTTTACTCATGCCAAGCATTTTTTTAATTGAAACAAAGATAAATTCTGCACATTTTTTTGAAAAGTGCAATCTAACAAGGACTAATAGGGGAAAATCATTGATGGTATTACACCTGACATATGTCTCATAGATGCAACTAAATATACAGATTAAAATGTTTGATATTCAAGAATTATGAAATGAAATAATAATAAAAACTAATAATTATAAAATCATAATTGAATAGTAATACAACTTGTTAATATTATAAGATAACTAATAACAATGTACATAAAAACCTAAATACAACATGTACAAATGTATGCAACTAAATATGCCAAAACAGAAACGATTATACTAATTCATTTTTTTTTTAGAAATTTACCTGGAAATTGGTTTACGATATTGCAAACAGGTTCTTTTCATAATTATTCTTTATTGGATACTATGTAAGTACTATTATTACGACGAGACGTTTCACTCCATTCATTTTTTTTAGTTCCGACTCTATTTGTTTAACGTTTTTCTAAATATTTGTCACGTATTTTCTGAAATATTGTTCGCACATAGTCATAAATAAACTCATCATATATACCAGGATTGAAATTTTATATTTACGTCATACGCGCGTTTCGTCTTCAAAAGACTCATCAGTGACGCTCAAATCAGAAATTGTTTTGGCCAAATATAGTTCGAAGTTGAAGAGCATTGAGGACCAAAAATTCCTAGAGGTTTTGCCAAATACAGTTAAGGTAATCTATTCCTGAGGTAGAAAAGCTTAGTATTTCAAAAATTCAACATTTTGTTAACAGTTGATTTATAATTATGAACATATCAATGATAACTCAACTACTGGGCTGGTGATACCCTCGGGGAAATTAATCTCCACCAGCAGTAGCACGTATTAATATATTATATGCCATGTATGACACCAGCAACATGATATCTTTCATATCAATAATAAACCTTCGAATTGTAAACAGACAGTTTCGTTTTATGGACAAGAAAAGCAACCAACGTCAGTTTGTTTACCTAGCGAGATAAATGCACAAACAATATGACTAATTACATTTAAAAAGGATGCAAATCTTGCCATTTTTATGATATTTTCCAAGGCTACACAAGATTGTCCCCTTACAAAATAAGATTGCTGACAGCGTTGCCAAATGTTTTCACGCAATCGACCAAAAACATACCAAACAAGATCGACAGGATGTCTTAGATATTGCATTGACAGATAACATGACTGATAGAGAAATGATATGCAAACAGTTGTCTAAATGGCCGAATTGTTTGAAGTAAATATTATAACCCTGAGTGACTTTTTTTTTCCGCTGCGGTTAGCCAGTATATTGATATGTTTATATGAGGACAAGAACATCATTCGTGAATAGAAATCAACATGCAGATACGTTGTATTTCACTTCCAATCTTTTATGGTAATATTCAATACAAAGCATAAAAATGATTACACTCATCTCAAAAGCTAACCAAACCTTTCAACAGACAAATCTTATTTAGAATGGATAAAGTTACGATACTTGTGTGAGGTCATAAACGATGGCATATTTTGGTATTGATATAGATTCACTGATTGGGTCTTTGCATCGGAAATAAACGCATTCATTCTTAAAAAAAATTGTTGACATGAAGATATGAAACTAAAACTTTTACGGGAAGGATGGGGATTGATTTTCATATGATGAAGACATAACCTTTTACTCAGTTTAATTGAGATCTGGCTCTAGCATGTTCCGTACCTGCTAGTAGTCATTCGTGTATCCTTGTCATTAAGCTCATTTTCCTCTTGTTTCCTATTACGACATCGGACTCGGGACATTTTAAACATGTTTTCGAATTCTTTTAAACATGTTTAACCCCGCTGCATTTGTACGCCTCGGCTTAGTTTGGAGCCTATGACCTTTTTTTTTTTTTTTTTTTTTTATCTAGTATGGTGTTTAGTTTTAGTCTATTAATATGTGTTGGATGTGTTAGTCATGTTAGAGTGTCGTCCATTTTTACTGAAGTAGCACATATTTTTGTTTAGAGGCAAGCTTAAGCCCACCTCAAGTTACGGGACAATATTGCTGTGTTGAAGACTCGTCGGTTGCTTTCGCCTCTTTTCTATTATTCAAGTCTCGATAAAATTACATCTTTTTTTTAATCTATTCAGTATTTATAATTATTTGTTTTAACAGAATTTTCAAAATGTCACATAACTGTTAACCCAAGGAGCTTTTAATCAATGAAATGTCAATATATATATGTTTCTATATGTTTCTCTAATTTTATGGAAATATATCCCTTTCCGAACCCATTGTATAAAAAATGTTAATCAACGTGTGGTTGCCGGTGATCTCAGAATATAATTAACCTTTCTCAGCTCCCTAAAACGATCAATATGTTCTAACAGATGTTAATGAAATTGAAAACTTCATGGAGAGTGGAAGGCACTCAAAGGAGATTTTGGTTTAGAGAAGAAAGGAAATTTATCTTTAAATCATTAGAGAAACAGAATATTACATAGTAATGCGTGGATTATCGCCGAAGCTATGACTTTAAAATTGACAATTTAACTATCTCGATTCGATAAATCCGATAATCCACCTGTATCAATGTAATAATTTATATACATGAGGCAAAACATGCAATATAAACGAAAGATCATGCATATTTTTTCAGTTATCTATATAATTGCAAAATTACTGTTATCCAGTCAGGGGCATTTGCCCAGTTACCTAAACTACGAAAAATGTAAGTATCTTTCTTTGATATGAGAAATAATTTTCCTGCTATTTCAATGAACCATACATGAATGTATTACGTTTTCTAGGTGAAACAGTATCTATTTGTGTCAAAAGTGCCCATATTACTTCCAATTGAAACGATATCCCGGGCTTTTCAATTCAGAAACATTTTGAGTTTGTTTTATCGTAATGGAAGGTTTTGTGATCAGTACTATTTTTGTGAAATTCAAAAATGTATAGAAAAAATATAGATACATTTCTATGTTATTTAGTCTCTTGTGGATATCACTTTTCTCGTTGACAATCATACCACATATTCTTTTTTTTATAAATTAATAACACTATAATTACAAATGTTATAAAGAGGTCTCGGACACATAGATTAACACAAATCTAATAAAACCAAGTGTCAGCCTTCTAAAAAGCTGAGGACGGCCTCACTCTGTCCTAATTTTAGGTAAAATGTATGCTCGTAGTTGTTGAATTAGTATTGCAAATGTGGTATTTTTTATTTATTGATTGACTTAAATTGGCTTTACTCTAAGAGTTTGCGTTATATGTTGCACTTTGTAAATACAGCTGTTTCTCAAAATACGCCTCTTTTTGGGAGATCTTGAATATTCATAGACAATTAATTTTGTTTACATACTGGTTTCCAATTATGCTCTCTGTGTTCCATCTCACAGAGACTTAACTTGGGAATGTTACCAGTACATTAACATTTGCATATTCTTTACATTGAGATCTGTGGTAACCTGTCATTCGAGGTAGGGGTAGTTAAGAAAATTAGTGTTAGTTTAAACTCTGAGAAGTTCAGGGCATATAAACGTTGAAAATATGCCGCACAGCCCAATATTTTGACCTTTGAACAAAATTGTGGAACAAAAGAACTTTCCATTCTAGGATACATGTAAGATTTTCAAAACTTCATAGAAAAAATGGTACAGTTTGAGCCGTAAAAGGAGTTCCTATTGGAAATTGCATTTTCAATATTTACAGAAATGCAACCTTATACATCCGTATTTTTAAATTAGGTGTTCAATTTACTTGTTGAAAATTAAAACATTTACAAATAGCAAGACTGTAGACGTGTGCTTCTGAGTGCGTCTGTGGAAGTGTGCTTAGATTGGTAGAAGGTATCAGATACATTTTTAAGCAAAATAAATGGTGCATATTGCAAATTAACAAAGCAAATAAACACGTATTAAAACTTGATATTTCAATACTGAATTTCAGTCTGCTATATATATATATACTAAAACGAACATACATAAATGACAGTTGATCGTAACTGTTACACACATAGCTCATTTTCCGGCATATGATCAATGTCTTATCCTGAGACGAGAAAAGTATGTAATTCTTCATTTCATTTATAGCTGTTGCTGTATCTCAGCCGAATCCAAAAAACCAATCAGAATATAATTTTGTTATAAGTAATTATTTCAAGATGACGTGTATGTCGAGTGAAACTAATAGCTCCGCACCGTGATGCGGAGCAAAAATATAAAAAAGAATTGTGCACAATAAAAACGCGGGTTCTATGATTCAATTTTGGATGTAACACGTCTTCTGCATGTTCTGATTGGATTGGTTGAACTATTTTTGTACATCCGTTCATTAACATACTTTAGAGACCGTGGCTTTCTGTTCATTCAAAATAACAGTAAACACTGTAAAATAATACGCTACATTTTTATACGCGGGTTACCCAGAGTGCACTAAATGTTTGATGTTGATTCATCATAGACAGAACAGAAATATTACAGTCATTCTTTAAATAGTACATGTATGAATTGGCTACCGTACCTTGTATTGAAGTAAACAACTTATCCATAAACATATGAATACGAAGTATATAATAATATATCCCGTCTTACATGTACCTTGTATGTGCTTTAAGTAAGTTTAGACAAGACATTTAGACAAGACTAATTTACATGTCAAATATTAACTTTTAATGTATCTTTGAATAACAAAATATAACTTAGTGTCTTTGGTGGTTTTTATCATGTACTGAAATAAACAATGTTTTTCAAAATGGTAAAGGTAAATGTACAACGAAGTGTACATTTACCTTCACCATTTTGAAAAACATTGTTTATTTAAGTACATGATAAAAACCACCAAAGACACTAAGTTATTATTATGTATGACAGACACATGTTTCAAGTATGGTAAGCCTCTGAAGATCTGAAAATATCAAAGTTTAGGTTATTATCTTCCAGTGTATTGTATATTACTAGACTAAAGTACATTCAATTTAAAACAATACCATATTTACATGACATTGTATATTTTTCGTTTTTGTTTGTCTTCCCAGAAGTATGAATTCTAATAACATACGAACCATAGCAACTCACACGTTTGTTGGACTGGAAAACCTTTATGAAATGTATGTATAATAATTTAGTGTAAGATGCGTGTTATATTTTTTAGTGGTTTTTAAACTAGCTGTCAGTAACTGCAAGTGCTCTCAGAACAGTACTTAGTGTTTTTTTGTTTGGACATACAAGTTCCCGGCCACGTTAAATCTGTGCTTTTGTTAAATTTGATTTATTTGTATCCATTTAGCCGATTTAAACTGATTTGTATAGTTCGTTCTTATGTTGTACTGTTACACCGCTGTCCCAGGTTAGGGGGAAGGTCTGGATCTTGCCAACATGTTTAACCCTCTTACATCCTGTATGTATGTACTTGGTACAGGTCAGGAGCATGTAATACATTGGAATTGCCGTTTGTCGATGTGTTACATAGTTGTTTTTTGTTCAATTTTGTACATAAATTAGGCCATCAGTTTTCTCGTTTGAATTGTTTTACATTTGTTATTTCGGGGCCTTTTTTAGCTGACTATCCTATTTAATTGTTGGCCGTACGGTGACCTATAATTGTTAATTTTTGTGTCATTTTGGTCTATTGTGGAGAGTTATCTTATTGACAATCATACCACATCTTTGTTTTTTATATATCAAGAGAATTGGTTAGGTTTTTGTATTGAATAATAATATTCAGGTAGAAGATAAAGGTTAGACACTATTATAAACTATGAATTAATATGAACGTCATTCATATATCAATATTAGTATTATTTCTTTTGTTGTAACATGTCCTTTTAGAGTAAAATAACCAATGTTTTAGTGAATTTAACATTTAGTCGAGTGTTTCTGCCTTCCTTTATCGTGGATGACGTTGCTCCTTTGTCATAATGACAACTTCAACATCAGAATGTAAGACAGAGTTGTTTACCATCAAACATTTTAAAATATACAGCTTTCTTCCAGTAATTCCTAACGTCACAGTACAAATTGCACTTTACCAAATTGGCACTCATTTACAAAAAAAAAATGCAACGGCAATCTTACAAGTTTTCTTAAAGACTTAACACATTGTGTTTTTGTGATTTGACATTATGTACGACTTTTAGCATATCTTAACATATCTTAATATACGCAAAACGTTATATACTAATAGATGAAGTATTTACTGGAAAACGTGGCCATGCGACGTCTGCAAATAGACAACTTTTAAAAATTAACAATAAAATATATTATACTCATCCATCAATCTTTCTTTAAATTAACAGTTAGCATGGACTATTGTCAATTTGCTCTGAATATTTTTAGAAATAAATCAAAAATAATAGGTTTTTTTTACGGATGTTAGTTTAAGCATGGTTGCAATTTGGGTACTCTTCATTACAGAATCATAATTGTCTTCATTACAGAATCATAATTGCTTTGAGGTCAGATCTAACCTATTGTTCAATAATTCAATATGAATTCTAACTTAAATTTGTGAAACTATATAGTAAATAAGGATACATCTACAAAATTGATACGGAATGGAATGTTTTGTCTAGTCATAAACGAACGTAGGCGAAACAAAACTGTCTCAATTGATGCAATTTGGTATACCGCCAAGTTAGCACTTTAAGTTATGGTTTACAGATACATTGTATCAAATCACGATGCTTTTACCGACGGAAAAATAACGCTTTTGTCGATCCATGGCCGATTAATATGCTTTGACTTCTGAACGCCTAAATCACTGTAAATGGTCACGAGTAAATCATTTACGAATTTACTTTGATATAATAGCCCACGGCTTATATTTCTTATGATATTTATTCCTGCTGATAGAGGGTTGCTGCTCACAAGGAAGCCATTAAACCAAAAGTTCCAAGTGGTGAAGCATCCTACAACCCTGCCCCATTTTCCCTGAATGTGACCTCCCGGATAAGACTTATCATCTAGCACACGTAACTGGTGTTTGGAGCAGAATTTGCTTTCTCTTCGGGATCACCCACTATCTCCTTTTCTTTTTTTTTTAATGCTTTTTTTTCCCAAAATAGATTATTTTATATTGTGTTTTGATTATTATATATACAGTTTTCATTATCATAATAAATAAAAGATGGCTTTACTTTCAACGTAAAAGATCTCTGGAGTTTTGATAAGTTCCAATAACTGAAGGTGGTTTTCAAACCTCTCAACTATCCACTTGATGTTTGTAAATACTTTTCAAATTTTACTGCAACCGAACAGATTGAAATGAAAACATCTTTTCAAGGATTTGACAGTTGTTCATGTTGTTAGAAAGATAATAATTTGCTATATACCGTCTGAAGCTTTCTAATTTTTAGATGTAGTCTGTAGTAGTGTTTTAGTCTGTCGTATTATACCCAATGAAAATATGAAGAGACAAAATTAACATCAATACGTGGTAAAACTTAAATATGGATCGTTTTTATTGTTGTTGTTCGTCTTCAATTCACCATGAGGCTTTCAACGATGATCAAATTTCTCATAACTGATAGTAAGTTCAAGTTGACCCTTCGCATCAGTTTCAGCAGAATTCATGGTTAAATATCATACTAATCTAAATTTCACTAAAACCGAATACAAATGAAAACATTATTTCTGGGATTTCTCAATCTTTACTGAGAGGAATGATTTGGTATTTAAGATTTTTATATTTTTTGTCAAACGAAATGGGAAAGAGATATAGTGTTTCATCTGTCCGTCACACAGTGAAAGTCCATCTATCTGTGCAAGAAACATTCATAGTTCTAGATATTTGTTCATAGACGCGTCTTGAATAACCAAGGGGTCCTACTAAAAGTAAAATAATCATGACCTACATTTTACAAATGAGTGACTGATTAAAATTTGCGTTAGAAGTATAACCAATATATGGGATACAACTCGTGGAGAAATAATATTTTGTCAGTAGATGCGTCTGTAATAGTCTGAATCAAGGGACCTACAAAATATGTCATCTTGACATGAAATTCATGGATGAGTTAATGAAAGGAATGGCTGCGTTTAAATCCATTTCTGAGATGAGCAATACACATGATTTGTCAATAGATGCAACTTTGATAGTCGCGAGTCTTGAAAATGAACTTCATCAACTGCACTTAAAAGATATTTGATTTCATCCACTGCACAATTAAGTTATATCTTATCATTGCATTATCATCAATTATAAGATTTGGCCGGTTCTGGCGATTGGGGATTAAAGTAAACTCGATATATGGATTGTTTATATAAATATTTGCCCTTTTTTAACACCAAAAACCTCTATATTTCCGCCCCACAAATTTGGCGCGTGCACCAATTAACTCTCTTGTTCTTTAGGTTTTCATGTGTCGTTTTGTGTAATGTTGATCATTTTCATGTTGTGGCCATGGCGTTATCTGTTCGTATTAGACAGATGAGTTTGAGTGTCCCTTTTTGTTAAAGGATGTTCGCTACTTTGTTAAAAAATAACAAGCTTTTTTAAAAGACTAATATGAATTGATAGTATATAAAAAAAAATATATTTAGCATTGGCACCTTATTTGTTTCAAAACCTATGAAGAAATAACAAGAATTTTATAAATTTTGAAATATGGCTTGTTAAACCCTAAGTAATAAAATTAGGAAAAGAAAAGTAGTGGTTAGTGGGCAATTTTTTTAATGACAATAAATTGATAAAACAAGAGGATTCCGAAAATCTGGCAAAATAACAAAAACTGGAGGAGCAAACATCCTTTATTTTAGATCTCAGGATTAGAAACTTGACATATTGCATAAACACTTGTTTATTGCAGACTTATAGAAGTATTTGTGTTTTCATCTAAGCGTCAATGGTAAGTCTAATGTGGACAAAACGCACGTCTGGAGTATTAAATTTTAAACCTGGTACCTTATGTTACTCGTGAGTTTCTCTGTCCTTATATGTTTTTCCCATTTATTTTTATTGTAGTCCTTTCATGTACTGTTGTCATTTTATCATTGAGTTTCCCTCAGTTTTAGTTTGTAACCCGGATTAGTTTTTTTGTCAATTGATTTATGAATTTTGAACAGTGGTATAGTAATGTTGCCTTTATGTACTTATGTTACGATGCGTAGTAGAATCACCTCCTCTTTTCTTCAATTGATATTTGCTTTTAAATAGCCTGGTAATTCTTCTTTTTTGCGTTTGAAATAAAACGAACAGAGCTACACTATGCCACATTTTTGGTTAAATGACAGCGCCTGCAACATAAATTTTAAGATTCTATTCTCAAGTATCATGAGTTTGAACTTTATAATACAGGCGACTTACAAAATTATGTAAATCAGATGAATGATTTTTTTCCGATACGAAACAATTACACAACAAAAATTTAACATACAGATAAATTAGTGGACAACACATTTATATAATCATTTACAATCTAGCACGATAAAAAAACGTGTTTAAGTAAAGAAAGAAAGTTCTAAAACATTATTTGGTTTATGTCATTATCGTGAAAATTGATAAATATGTACTTATAAAATGGAATACTTTTTTTTTTAAAGAAAATATAATGCAGTAATAATACCAAATTAACATACTCATAAGAATCAAAATATGAAAGAAAAACACATATTATATTTTAGACATATACTACCGTTATCGTATTTTGCAAGATTAGGTTTCACTATCAAGTAGAATGAGAACAGTATAATTAATGTGTATGTTTATATAAACAATTTCAATGTAAAAAATAATTACTATTTAGTAAACACATTATTACTATACAACTTAGAATTCGATTGATTGGTTGTCGGCGTTTACAAGCACTTTCAGCACTCGTTGCCATATTGTTAATCAAATTGGCGCTGATAAAGAGTTATCAAAGGTACCAGGAATACAATTTATCCAGACGCGCGTTTCGTTTACACAAGACTCATCAGTGACGCTCATATCAAAATATTTAGAGAAGCATAAAGAGAAGCTGGAATACTTCAAGAAAACCAATGACTTCTGGCAGGAAAACTAACAATCTTACAGAACTAATAAAGCAGACGAAAAGAATCTGACACACACGAGCATCTAACTCACCACCTGAGGATTCACAAGCTAGTGGGTCGATTCGTTTCTGACTAATTCGGTATACACCGACCACGTGGTCGATCTACACCGGACCAACCGTAGAAACGAACGAACCGACTATATACAATATGGCCGATTGAAGTGCTATTTGTGTGGCAACTTGTGTTGCCATGGAATTGATGGAATCTTCAGATGATGAGTCAAATTTCCTTTTGGAAAGGTATTTTATTTTTAAGAAATATACTACCTTGAGCTAATTTGTTGATTTTTCCTACTATTTGTTTGTATGTGTAAGCATGTGTGTAAAGGGGCGTGACCGGCATGTATACCATCCCCCTTCATTTTTATTGCTATAAAAATAACATCATTCGGGAATTCGGGATTTGGCCGATTTCTTTTCCTTACTTTTTTCGTGAATTCGAGATTCGGCATTTTTATTTTTTTATGAATTCGGTCCTGGACAAGTTTACCAGATTACCCTTCATAAAAAAGTGTGGCAGTTTATAAAGCCAGCATTCTCAGAATAAACAATTGTACTAAAAATAATATCAAATACATTTATCAAGCATATCAATTCTTCACTGTTCAACTTAATCGTTTTCCTATTGGATATTTTGAATATTAAATTGTATGTATCAGAAAATATACATCTTTATTTTCTTAATTTCAGTGATCGAAAGGATCGTCATAAAACACAGGACTTTTTCGAGTGGACAGTTCCAAGATATTTCCCAGATATGTTCAAGAAATTTTTTAGGATTTCACCTCAGTCTTTTGAACTTGTATGTCAACTGTTAGGAGCTAATGAACAATTGGCAAAAAGAACATATCGAGGGGGACGACAAGAAATACCATTGGAGAAAAAAGTAATGATCGTTTTGCGATATTTAGCATCACAAGAAACTATTTTAGGAATAAGCGATCGGTTTAATATAACTGTTTCAACATTTACCAAGTACAGAGAAAAGGTTGTTAACGCAATAAATGATCTTCTCCCCAGATTTGTTCAGTGGCCTGAAGAATTGGATTCTGTCGCAATAAAGTGTAATGAAATGGGGACATACGAATTTCAAAACATTATAGGGGCAATCGATGGAAGCCACATTCCGATTGAGCAGCCATTGGAATGTCCCAATTCATACTATAATAGAAAAAAATTTCACTCTGTAATTTTACAGGCCGTATGCAAAGACGATCTTAGTTTCGTTAACATTTGTGTAGGTATGCCAGGAAGATGCCATGACGATAAGGCGTTTAAGCATTCTCATTTATCTGAAATTGGAGATGAACTCTGCAGGCAAGGACAATATCACATTCTAGGCGATGCGGCTTACGCACTAATGATGTGGCTTATAACACCATTTCGCGACAATGGAAATTTAACAAGAGAGCAATATAATTTCAACAAATTTCTGTCATCCAAAAGACAGGTAATTGAAAGAGCCTTTGCTTTGTTAAAAGGACGTTTTCGTCGTTTGAAATACGTTAGCATTAGAGATATCAAGTGTATTTGTAAAATAATTTCAGCCTGCTGTGTTCTCCATAATATCTGCCTACAAAGTGATGAAGACATTGCTGAATTTATTGATGCAGAAATTGATGAATTGGACGCAAATTTAGGGGAGAACTTTCCAGTGAATGCAGACAATGGAGAAGGTATCTTGAAGAGAAACAATCTAACTATCGAATTAAACAGAGTCAACAGCTAATAAATGACAATAAACATTATTTCAACTTTGAAATGTTATTCAAACAAATACACCCATGATTAAAGTACATTATGTAGATTTTATTGGTTTTAGTGGCCTTGAGTTGTTTTGTATGTTTTAGCCGGGATGTTGTCTCTTTGACATATTCCCCGTTTCCATTCTTATTCAATAAAAATACTGAAGAAGATATGGTATGAGTTCGGATGAATAAGCAAATTTAGGTTACAGTAGGGTCTTAAGCACAAAGCTTTCAAGTTTGCTCACACTAAACAGCAAGCTATAAAGGCCCAAAATTACCAGTGTTCAAAAATTCAAATAGGAAACCAAAAAAAAAAGATGCAACATATGTTTGTCTTGATGCTGAAATGCTGGATTCAAGAATTTCATAAAAATCAAATAAAATCATCAGTTTGTGTATATTTAATAATAAGTATATTCTTCAGGTATACTCTGTAACAATAAAACAAATAAAACACATATCTGTGTGGAAACAATTAAACATAAAAAAAAGTGTCAACAAGAAATGAGATCTGATACAGAGTTACATCTGGATCTACTTTTTTGCAATGTCTTTCATGACATCTATAAGACTTTTGAAGCATTCCATTTTTTCCGTGTGTCGCCTTTCTGATGCCTCAGCCAATAACTCGAAACGATCAGTTGTCTTCTTTTTCTTCTTTTCTTTAGCTATTAAGAATAAAATAATCATAGATTTTATAAATATATTTTCAAAATTACATCGATTCCAATCATATGGTAATGTACTTATTTCAGTCGTGTAAATTGACTAGTCACAAAAGTGGTTGTTATCATAGAAAGTAAGGATGCTGTTAATATATTTATCATAATTTTCATAATTTCATATTTTTCTGGTATTATTATTTTTGTTGTTTGAATCAAAACGTCTAAATTTGTGTTGTATAATACATGTAATTCTGATTTTTTTTTGCTGTATATAATTTAATGTACATGCATGTAGTCCCTACCCTTTAGCATCCATTTTGACATCCTGAATGAAATTTAAACTCGATTTGTTTCGTCATCTTGTCACATGTTTGGTATCTTGGCGTAGTGGTTGGAAACCTAGTCAGGCAAGCAACTCTAATAAATCCAAAAGGATTTCCTAAAAAAACTCCCATCTCCCTTTGGTTTATGCTTTTTACAATGCTATTTCGGCATGAATGACCAGCAATGTTACACGACTGATGTAAGAGATACCCCCTCCAGGAATTCTTAGTGAAAGGCGTCATGAGGTCAACTGAAATATACAAATTTCTATATTTTTTTTTAAATTTTTAATCCAATTACAGATGTTTGCCTACATAAAACCTTATTCTAAGTTGTAGCCAGACATTTTGAAAGAAGGTGTGTATAATAATTTCATTTCTACAGCATTTTCACATAGGAATTTGACATCTATTCTGTAAGAAGTGTTGTGTGTTATGCCACTAATATTGGATTACAATTTTGCAAATATAATTTTTAGCTAGCACGTTTTAGTCCAACGTTTGGAAGTCATTGCATGTGTTTAAATGTACCCATAATAGTTTAGTTTATTTGTTGTAAAGTAAACTGGTAAAAAAAAAATATTTTTCAAGAATTCATGTTCTAATTCAAAATACTAAATACATTTTCAAAAGTCATTACATGACGTGTTTTAATGTAACCATAATAGTAGGTTTTTTGTTGTAAGGTAAAATGGTAAAAAGTCATTTGTTTTACAGTTTTATTACCTTGAGGTTCAGGACATGAAGTAGACACTTTCATTTTTCTCTTGGAAGGCGTTGGGTTACTAGTTTCTTCCTCTTCACTGGAACTTTCAGCTGCAAAACAAGAATAAGATACATATTTCCAAGCAATAAGCAGTTCAACGTTTTGAATCATTTTTCAAGAATTCTATTTCGATTTAATTGCTGCATCTTTTTTAAAAAAAGTCATAATACCTATGTTGGTGCAATTCTAAATATCAATACATATACAAATTAATTTACGACAAAAGATTATAAAATGAATATATTATATTAATTTACCTCTAAATAATCAATACATGTATATATGAAATACAACCCAACTCTGTGTGAAACTCAAGGTTGATTCTGTATATAAATGATATCATAATAAAAAAAAGTACCTTTTTTAGGCTTACTGGAATCCAACAGATATTTTGGTTGTACATCATGTTGGCTTTCAAACACTGTAAATTCTGTTGGGATTTCAATGTTACTCTCGCCACTTGTTTTTAGTTTCTTTTTCATTCTTTCAAATCTATCCTTCATACTTCTTATTTTGATCCTACACTGCTCTGGAGTAACTTGTATTGAGAGTTTTTCCGCAATCTCTTGGGATATTCTCACCCATTTATTTTTTATGAAGGATTTACTCTTCTCGTATGTATCATACAAATCAAGCAAAAATTTTTCAGAATCTTTAGACCATGTTGAGCTTGTCGATGGTATCTGTTTGGCACTTGTGCTGGCTAGGCTAGTGGCACTTGTGCTGGCTTGGCTAGTGGCACTTGTGCTGGCTTGGCTAGTGGCACTTGTGCTGGCTTGAGTGCTCATACTAGGCATATCCGTAGCTTGGCTAGATTCCACTCTCAGGATACTAACAGTTACCTGACCATCGACATAATCCCTTTCTTCCAAAAATCGGGACATAGCCTCTTCATCTGCAAAGTTCAAACACATTTTAAATCATTGAAGTTAATGACGCTAAATATTTTGATGACAACGCTGACCATCTAAAAGTACAAAAACCGATAAACAAATAAAATGCAAGCACACTGCAGTCGTATTTCGGACATGTATGTAAGCAAGTGGTATATATTTATTGTATAGCAATATTGATTCCCCATAAAAAGCAAGGTAAAAATATTCCTATATTGCACAAGTTCTATTTTGCACCTGATGGCTCCAGAGAAAAATTGATGATTTCATCAAGGACAAAAATCTTATTATAAAATCCATTTGTGGCCACGTTTGTGGCATCATCTTTACAGAACCTAGTAATTACATTATTGGTTTTTAGTGGGGCCACGGTTGCTCATTTAAAAATATATTCTTAAGGTGTGTATTCGTTTGGTTATTTTGTATATAATAATTTAACCAATTTGTTTCAAGCATCACCAACTTACCTCCGCTTTCTAACTTTAGCAACGTTACTATGTCTGTTCTTACTATGAATTTTCGGAATATTTCTCCATCTTTGACAACAGAAATGATTGCAGTTTCTCTCCTGGCCGGCAACTTTGGAAGAACTCTGGAATTCAAAGAAAAGGTTCTTTTTAAAATTTAAATTGTTTAGAGAAGGGCGGATCCACAATTTAATTGCAGTTCTAAGGGGCTGTAAAAAGAAGAAGAAAATTGAAAAGTCTTTGTGATAATTTGTGTACAAAAACAAGATGTCATGCAATTAAATTACAGTATATGCTTTCCCAATTAAAGGTATGTGGGTGCAAGTCCACAAATTTATGCTTTAACTCAGCACATGTATGTGTGATCCTCAGCAGGGGCGGATCTAGTCCAAATAATTATGACGTCTTGCAAGGCTTTTTTATATTTTTATGTCATAAAAAAGTTATAAAAAAGCCTTGCAAGACGTCATAATTATTTGGTCTAGGGCGGATCCAGCAATTTTCAAAAGGGGGGGGGGGGGGGGTGCTAGTCCTTTAATATATAACCTCTGGAGGCGATATTTTCTATTTACATTATTATTCTAATGATTTCTTTTTACTTATTTTGGTATTTTATATTTTTTTTACTTTTTGTTGTTTTTATTATCAATGTGCATAAAATAGGGGGTGGGGGTGCTTACCCAGGACAAAGGGAGAGCAAAACATATGTCCCGATACAAATGCATTGATTGGCCAAAATAAAGGGGGTGCTACCCCCCCCCCCCCCCCCCCCCCCCCCCCCCATGGATCCACCACTGCTCAGTATGATCATGTTTGATCATGTTTTAATGCAACATGCACCCAACACAATCAAGATTCTATTGTTAAATATATTTTCGTTCTTTGGTTTTACATGTAATTCAATAAATTTTACTTCAGATACATGTAAAATGAATTATTTACAAATTATTCCGATTTATTCTTATTTTCTCAGTCAAATTGTCCCACACTTACAACTTTTCCGCCATCTTGGACATGAATCGTCGCTTCAGTTCAAACGGTGCATTCCGGATTATTCCGGTTTATATTTTTTTTAGAAACGAACGTAAAACCTGTTGCTCCGGATGATCCGGGTATGTTCCGGATACCAGAAACGAACCGACCCATTGTTTGCTGTAGGCGAGTTACTCATTTCAATCAGCAAGTCAGGCTACGTCTTATTATTCGAAGAGTTATAACAGGAACGTTTAAAAATGATTTGTCAAATAACATTTCACAAACTGTTAGTACAAAATAAAAAAATTATGTAGTAATAATGATTTTGATAACTCAAAACACTGTTTTGATACTTTAGAAGCATTATGAGTAGCAACGTGAAACACATTGAAATGGAGGCATTCGAAGACTTGGCGAACTTGCAATATATGTAAGTTAGTATGGCTATGGACTATCGTGATTACAGAAGTCGTTTAAAAAAAACAGTATTTAAGATTTATGTGATGTTTGGAAAGAAAAGGGAGAATACTTACACTGTGACCTTTCAAAGCAAAAAGCTTCGACATGTATGTAACTCGTGTTAGTATAGTTATATATTCTATACTGCAACTAGTTGTGTTTATTTCGTAAATATAGTAACATGTCTATATTTTGTGCAATGTCAATTTCATCATGAAACACTTTCTCCACAATCAGGGGTTCATAAAGGGATGGAAATAAGTTTGCCAGTGGTTTTACGATTTAAAAAGCTATCAATGTATAAATTTAAGTTGCAGTATAAAAATAATATTAGGTCAACATGGTCAATGTCCTAAAAATATAAACCTTTTGGTACTCGGCACAAAACTTGGAAAAAATCGGTAAAACCTCGCCTTTCCCCAGTTTCTCAGCCTCAAATAGGCTTATATTTTTCTGACATTGACCTAATATTGTATATTTTATAACAGTAAATTAGTTTTGTTATTTTCTTAACATAAGCATAATTCTAAAATTTTATACCACCAAATCTTGAACAATACCATGTTTCGCCACATTCGAAATTAAGTAAGAAAAAATGAAAAACACACGGAAAGTTTCACGTTTTCAATCGAAAAACAAAAACGGTCTAAGGAAGAAAAACTATAATGAGACAGTCTCTTGAAAAAAGATTTTATAATTAAGAAATCTGCATACAAGAGCTTCTCGTCAGGAATGGAAAAAAAAGATTTCCAGTAATTGTTTGTTCGGCTCTAAACATGACTTCTTACGCTTCCGACGCATGTTTTTTTGTTTTATTTTGTGTTGTATTCATTTACATGCAGTTTCTATTAATGAGGGTAGCACCAGCTCAGTAGTCAGTATTTCCATACGCGTATAATTTATAACAATCTTTTTTAAACTTTTGTCTATTTGCATAAAGACAAAGATGGCCATTATTGGTAATATATTTTATCCATGTAATCATAGATAAGTTTCAATTATCTTTATAAAACGTGGTCTCTTTCCTTCAACTTTTCACCTGTGAATGGTCGTAATGTAAATTTTTTTTTTTCGATTTGTAAGCAGTATACGGTTCGTAACAACCAAACCGCTTACCACAATCACACTTATCATTAGAACGTTGATATTGAGCTAAAAATTGATACACAAAATCAGTCGAATATATGTAAAATAATCAATCAAAAATTGGAACAGGATGGTCGTAACTTAAATGTGTGATGGTCGTTACGTTAACTCTAACATTTTCTATGATGGCTGTAACTGACATGTGATGGTTGTCAAAGACGATTGTAGCTGAAGTAGAGAGACGAAATTTTATCATTTTTTAAATAACTGCGCACATAACCTTTTAAAGAAACCGAGACGTGAAATATGGTTTACTGCAAACAACATTTTTTGTTACACTGATAATGATATGCAGATATCATATTAACAAAAACTGTCAAACATACAGTTTTGAAGTTTTCTGGTTAAGTAAAATAAAACTGCATGAAAGATAATTAATGTTTCGATCTATTCGGTATTCAAGAGCTTGCAGCTCCTACTCAGACTTTATAAAACGTCACAATTGCCTGAACAGAAAATTGATGAACCAGGTATGTCAAAGAAAGTCTCGTCCTTTTTCTAAAAGAGTTCATTGGAAGGTGCCAAAACATTTTTGATACATATTCTGTATCAACTTCACAAATAATACACGATGGTCTTGAAGTACCACACTACATTCAGGGTTCTGACGTTGTTTATCTTCATATTAACGTGTTATAACTAATTCTTTTATTTTCTGTCTTTAAGAATATCTCTTTTACTATTTAGTCTGTTTTTGGTGATATCCATTTCACGTGACTATGTACTTATACTGTAAGTTCTTGAATACAAAGTGAGTTTGGGAATGTATATCTCACTTGCAGGCGAAGTTGGCATATTTCTACTAGGTTGACGGAAATTTATCATTTCAAAATTAAAACCGTCGCGTTTGTCATTGATTCTGGTACGGAGATAACCGCTTATGTCAAATTCGAGGTATAACTATAAAACTGAGACGGAGGAAGCCGTGTCTGTTGTTTCTTGTTTGTCTGTACTAGTATGTTAAATGGACCTCTTGTCCTTTTATTTATCTCTAACAGCACAACCAAGCATGACCCATATGTGTCATCCCTACTATCGTTCACTAAAACATGGTTATTTGAGATTGATGGATCAGCAATTTTTTGAGATTCTGGTTGGATTGGCCGGTCCGAAATATTTGCTGGATCAGGATTCGATACTATCAGAACTGCCTTTGTCTCTACATCTACCACTACCACCACGGCAATTTGTTCTGGTATATTTTGTTGAAATGACTGTGTTGTTTCCGAGAATCTACGTATTAATCCGAAATAAAAGGCATGGAATAAACCCGAACAGTATTGATATGGAACACGGTGTTGACGTTATTGGTGAGAGCGTATAAGATCGCCGTATGGACGTTGTTTGATCGTAGTGTGGTCGTGGTAAGAGCGTGTTAAAATCGCAGAAGAAGCGTGGTAAGATCGTGTTGCAATCGACAAATAAGCATGTTGAGAACGTGGTATAATCGTAGCAGGATCGTTGTAGAAGCGTAGATAGGAAGTAGTAGCATCGTGAAGCAACGCAAATTTACATTTTCATGCCGCTCATGATCATACCGGGACCTCAACACGAACTGAAGTTATTTTATATCGCGGTGAGCGTTGTGCGATTGTGGTCTAGTGAGACTGTGGCTTACGCATTTTTCTAAAATAAACAGAAAGGGGGATCCTACCCATAGACCTCCTTTGCTAGATTTTACGTCAACGGATTCGATCCTTCCTTCTGGAACTTTCTTTGGATAGTTCATTTCATATTTGTCAACTGCTATGTTTGCATCATTGCAGAATATGCTTGAACGCATAAAATATTCAAAATTTCACAATTGATTTTTTTTCGATAGCTTTATACTTAATCGTATTATGAAAGTATACGATGTTCGTGCCACCCCACCCCACTAGAAAAAAAAATAATTATGTGTCGACCAAATTGTTTTCATTGTCATTTTTAATGCATACTATTTTGTAAGTCTTACATTTACAATTGGTTTTGTTTCAGCATTTAAATCGTTGTTAAATGGTAATACATTATCTCAATATTGTGAACGAATTAGTATTGAATTATTTCTTCATCTGACGAGATTATGTTAAGCGTTTTTTTCTCTTACGTTCCAAAATTCCTATGTTGCACGAAATTCATGTCTGCTGGGATATAGGCTTTAATAATAAGCAACTATTTTTGCGAACGGCATCTTAGTTCCATGAAAGCCTTGATTGAAATCACTTAAATATGTCAGATTTCAAAAAAATATAAACATTAGGACAGACGGGTCCTTCGTGATTCTTCGTTCGAACGCACACAATTTTTCGTCGAATTGAACAAAAAATCTATTTAAGAAGATGTGTATCATGTAGCATTCGCGTCATATCTGAGATTGTATGAAGATTACATTTCCATTTGTAGACATCTCCAAAATAATGACATTGACCACGTTTCAGCAACAACATTTTCAGGGTTGCTTCGGTTATATCAAATGTATGTATTTCAAGTAAATTTATTTAAGTTATACATTTATAGGATTGTATTTATCGCTTTCATCAGAAATAGACTTTTACTAGTACTCGTGTATGTTTCGTTTTCTGTGTTGTTTGCTACGTTACAACGCTATTTCAGCATCTGGTTAGGTTTATTTATATGCAAATGATTTGTCCTTCATCATGTTAATACTAAAAACATCTGTATAAAAAAAGTAAATGTAGTATGAATGCCAATGATACATATATCCGCAAAAGTTCAAACAACTGTTTATATATTTTTGATATTAAACTTTAAAAATTTGGTTTCAGGGCGCCGGGTTTACAGATTTACGTGTTCCAATGGTTAATTAGTTTTTTTTTATATACTATGTGCAAACAAAAAGATATTGGATGATTGAAATAAGGAAATGTCCTATCCTCTATCTACTATATGAAAAGTCAAAACTATAATGTAAACACATATGTTTATGTTCCTTAACACCATTCACTATTCCTCTGATAAACTATCAATAGAATTAAAAAAAAATCAGGATATAAAATTCCTTTACCAAGCCCAAGTTTGAAGTTTCGATCAAAAGTAAGGAGGTTTTCCTGTCTTTAATTTTTGTTTGAAAAAGTCTACAGGATAATTTAAATAGTTTCCGTTTTGTTTGTTACATAGCTTGGTACATTGTATAGATACAGCTGTTAATTTCTTATTGATATATTGTACTCAAATAAAATAAGTTGTTTATTTATATGTTTGGGTTTGCTGTCCAGTTTTCAAGAACACAACTCGTCATTTGAACATATCAGTATCATGTACATTTGAATTGAACGTTTAAAAAATAAAATGCAGAAAAAAATATATATTAATAAGATGTCTACTTACCATTAGTCCTTATGTTGTACTATCACAACACCATCTCAAGTTAAGGTGATGGTTTGGTGCCAGCAAACATTTTTACACCCGCCACAGCTGTGTGTGCCTGTTCCAAATAAGGAAACTGTATTCAAGCGGTTGTCGTTGTTACTGTATATCGTTATATTTAGTTTATTGTTTTGTTTTCGAGGTTTAATTATTTTACATTTATTGCTTAGGGGCACACTATGAAATAACATACGGTATGAGTTTTGCTCATTGTCGAAAACTGTACAGATATCTAGAGTTGTTAACTTGTACGTCATTTGGTCACATATTCTAATTTCATATATTGTTTTCTTAACAATTTTAAATATGGCTATAGTTATGATTAGATATACGGCTAAACATTCCTTTTTACTCAGATGTGTGAACTTGAAATATGAACATTGTATTGTTTTATTTGAATACAATTCGGAAGCAGTCGGGATTTTAACATGTCTAAGGCAAGGAATGTTTGGTAAATACGCTGTGTGAAATCTTGCCTCACTAAAAGCTACAATAAAGAAACAACCTGTTGGAAATGACCTTTACTATATTACGTAATTTGTTCACACTGTTCTTATGAATATTGCTTATACCAAGAAAAACAATTCAAGGACAATTTATTTTCTCAAATTAAGCAGACTTACAGACTTTTTGTCATGATGGAATACAACGAATGTTAATATTACTTTGAATTGAGTTAAACATGACTTTACTAACGTTGGAACGTTCAGAAAAAGAGAGACCAAAAACATGTATCAAACAGACATGTTTAGCTCCACTTATACATTTCTATATGAGTCTGTGATATTTTCCCTCTAATGACCTTTATTTTTTGGTAGAAATCTTGAACGCAACAATATCAGTACATTGTTGACAGGTGCATTTGTTGGACTAGGCAACCTTAGGTCTATGTATGTATTGATTATCATTTAAATTGATATTAAAACAAATATTAGCTGAACATTCCTTAGTAAAAACTCACCAAGGTACCAGGCTAACAATATGGGTATGCCACGTTTCGTCTAAATAAATCGCAGGAAAGGCGCTCGAAGCAGAAAAGTTGGAAAATCAAACAAAAACATTTGAGAACTATGAACTGTAATATGATCCATCAAGTAATATCTTTTCAGACAATGCATGAATGTATTTAAAAGTTCTAAACACAAACAAAATAACTCTGCGCTGTTGATAATACTTTTGTATGATAATAACACCGTATTGAAAATATCCTTTTATCAAAAATTGAATTTGTTGTTATTATTATTATTTAAATATCAAAATTTATACAAACAGATACCATTGATGAAGTGTTTTGTATATCATAACAACAAATAACAAACACTGATTTAGGTTGGATTATGAATTTCCATGGCAACATTTGATCAACATTCATTTGAACAAATACTGTTTCAACAACAGTGCACAACTAAATTATTTGTAAGTAAAATTCAAATCTAGATGACGATTGAATTACATGTAATCATTGTATAACAGCTGGACGATGCAACTCTGATAAACTGAAGTGCGATACAATCATCAATACTTTATAAGTAGCTGCTGGGATATCCATAGTCTGCATACAATCCAGTAAATTACGCTCCTGCAGTGTATATATGTATTCCATGATGTTTCCCCGACGTAAAAATGTCTGAAGATTAGAGAATCTGAAACAGCAGTAAAGAAAGCTCAATTTAAATGGGTGGAGGAGGTTGGGTCTAAATTTTCAAACGTCATCTCAGCTTGGTTGTACATGTAAATGTGAGCTATTAAAGTGCACTAAAACACTAAAATGTTCAATTATCAATACAATAACAATAAAGGACGACTCCATTTGCCAAGTCTGTCAGTATTTGCTAATTCAATAAACGAATTTAATTTTCATTTAATTAAACTCTATTAAATATCAATTCGTTCACATATTTTCGCATATTTCTCGATCTTAGATACCTACAACATAATAGATTGAGCAAGATTGAAGGCGGAGCAATACAAGACTTGCAAAACCTGCACACTATGTAAGTTATGAAACATTTACAAAGTTTATTAAAGATCATTTATAAAATAATATCGTTGGTATATGTAACAATGTCAGCTTAAGGAATGGGAATACATTTCGAAAGTGTACCATTTGTACAAACACGAATATTGACAAACTAGTGTGCTGTCATAATAATATCTACTGTATTCACATCTTTTCCATTATTTAGTTATTGTTATATATAAGAAGTAGACAAAAAGGACAAATGTCCAAACGAATATAATGATGTATTTATCACACTAAATTTGTTCAACATTGTTGAGACCAATGAAAAAGACCCGCATATTTTCATTGCCAATGAAAACTGTTCAGTTGGAAATAAATATATATCAAGTGTTCGCGTTTAATAAATTATCATATCCTTTTATTGAACTTTTGGTAGTAGAAAAACATTGACAAAATATTATTTTGAAATGTAGTACATGTATGCACCTATTTCATGCAAAAATGATAATGCACACTCAGCAAAACAGTTATATTCGAGAATAAGTCCCGTTCGGTACTTAAAAGACCAAACGACTTAAATGATAAATCACAATCTAAGAAGTAGTAACCATGTCCTTAATTAGTTTATACACAGACACATCGTATGGATTAACCGATTTGTGATTGTGACCATGCATTTTACGGAGTGTTATCTTTAATCTTCCTTCTCATAACGTTGTTAAGCATTTTTTGCGTAAGGAGCACACTCCTGTTTATGAAGTCCTTATAGTGTTAAAATGCACTAACAAACCGTATCAACTGATATATGTAAACACCAAACGATGGGACAGAGGGTATTTTACTACTGAGAAATGGGAAATTGATAATTGGGAAGTTGAAATCATCCAGTTTGTCATAGCGTTTAGTATGGAGTCGTCCATCTGTGTCAATACTGAGAAAAAGATCAAGGTATGAAACAGTCCTTCTAGTTTCATTAGTATCCTTAATTGCAAGTTCACTGGGATTAAGAAGATGTAAGTATTGGCTGAAATATGTTTTTGTCAGTGATTGAACATCATCAATATATCTAAAAGTAAAATTAAAGAACTTCGTAAGGTGTTTTTTCTCTTTGTTGTTTAGATGGTTCTGAATGAATTCTACTTCATACGAGTACAAAAATAAATCGGCCAGTAGGGTTGCACAATTAGTGTCCATTGGAAAACCGTCTGTCTGTTGAAATATCATTCTTCCAAACTCAAAAAATATATTCTCGATCAAAAAGTTTAGCATTTTGATAATATCATCTTCATTGTATTTTCTGGTAGATTCAGTGTGGATTTTCCCAAAATAAGACTTATTATAACCCAAAACTAGAAATGTGGATGTACGATTCTGTTTTTATAGAAAAGGCCATCTTTTACTGTAGAAAGAATAGAAGTCAGTATTTTAGAAATATGTTTAGTCGAACATTTTGATGATCCAGTTATGTATCGTACTTTACATTGATTTTTGTGAAGTTTTGGTATCCAGTATAAAACGGTCATTTTTTTCTTCGTTTTCTTCAATGTTGATACCCAAAGAAAGAAGGATTTATTTGAGATTTTGTAAAGTTTCATCCTTTGTTAGTGATATAAAGGAATATGTAGGATAACCAGTTGTGCTGTTTATGTCAAGCTCTGTTGTGAGACATTGCAAATAATGGCTTTACATTTGAAAACAATATTATTTGAAGCTGTATCTGCTGGAATAACGACATATATGTCATGAAAAGCGGATAAAGCATAGACAGCCTCCGGATTCTTGAAGGGGTTAGAAACCCTTGTGCTCATAGTACACCGTAGTCCTGAATGAGCTTCTAAATGCATTATCTAATAGGTTTGATTCATTCAAACAAAGTGTTCAGTTCTGGTTCGTCTAGTTCGCAACCCATACACTGGATATTGTTGTTTTCATTGAACGGGTCGGGTGATGGTGGTTATCGTAATATATTTTACTTTCTTATAGTCTAATGTTTAACTTATCTATTTTTCAATACATTTTTGTACAGTTATCAATTACGACTTTTTGTTTTAATAGAAAGATTTATTTTCCTAGGTAATATATAGCTTATCAGACGTGAATACTTATAATAAATTCGTACACTGAAACATGATTTTTTTTCGCAGATACTTGGAAACTAATGATATATCAATGATTGACAATACTACATTTTCCAACTTACCAAGCCTTAATAGATTGTAAGTTCATGCAAGAGTAAACAAACGGTTATAGTTATAGTGTCCTACTAGACGACTTATATTCTTGTGCAATACATTCCTCTAATTTACATAGTTTACACAATTATGCATACACAATGAATCACATACTTTATCATTTTGTTGCGTCCAAATCAGATTTCTGGAATAACCAGGACCGCTAAAAAAATGAAAGCTTGTAGATGAGACATTTCATATGACATAATAACCATAAACGTGTAGTAAAAATTGGTAAATTGTTTGATTAATGTTATTTAGATGCCACGTAAAAATTGTGTAAATATCATTCACTGATATATTTATTGTTAAAGAGTAAGTGAGACAGATCTTTACTTCACATACAACCGGGAGGAATAAACTACCTAATTGACATTTACTGTCCAAGTTAGCTGAAAATATACCATGTGATTTTACTAAAAATGATAATATAACGTGCTTGTTTGAAAATGAAAAAAAAAAAATCCGAAAGTCACACTTTAACGTGATTTTACAAAAAACTGCACCGTGGAAAAACTCTACGACTTAATGAAAGTATGATGTTTACTCTATCTAATGTGAAATTTCAGCCGTGGTGTATTTTGGTCCATTAATCTCTTTAAATAAACGAATTTTCCCGATTTGTCACTCCACTTTTATTGTTTTAACATGGGTAGGCATTATGTTCGTGTTATTTTAGCTATCACTGTTGCTCGGCTAAAATTAATCACGAATATATAGCTTGCATCAATTATGTCTTTAATAAAAATAACATTCAGCAATAAAAAGAGCGAGATTATCTTAAACTCGAGTCATCACAAAATGTAAACACAAGTATATTATTTAAAGCCAAAAAAATATATGCATATACTTCAAGATTACCGATAATCAAATCTCGGAAATCGATTTAGAATAGACAAACAAAGAAGCATTATTATAAGTATATTGTCAAATGGTTATTAATTCATTATTCATTGCAGAAACTCTCAAGAGTTTCATAGTTTAAAATTATGGAAGCAAGCAAGTGACGCTCAAATCAGTACAGATGAAAGACAATATCTAACAACACGATAAAAAGCTGTAAAAATCAAATTTCTGAAATAAAGTTGTGTCGAATGAGGCTTAATTAATAGAGACCTGGGTAATACTAACCTTACTGTTACGAATATTCAACATATGACTGATATGTTTTGTCAACACACGTGTGATGACTAATACACTTAGTCTAGGAATACCCCAGAGGAAAAAAACGTCCACTTATTGCATCAAACCAGTGGTTGTAATAACTTATCAAAGCTTAGATAATTTATGTAAATGTATATTTGAGCTGACATTTACAATACGGTTGTTTTTTCCTTTAACGTTTTCTTTCAAGACTTTGGTTTCAGAACAATTTCCTAACTTTGTAATGTAGGAGTAGCTACTTATAATCAATCAGAATTTGTGTTTATACTTTACGATTTACAGGGATTTGAGTAACAATAAAATGGCAGCAATACCTCCGAACTCCTTTACCAACTTGTCTAGTTTAAAAGTTTTGTAAGTTTTTATCTTTATAGGATAAAGGTAACATTCTAAATATACGTCGTCTCTAAGAAAGGGTAACATGTTTCAACATGATCAATATTGATACAAAATATAACAAAGCAAACATCAAATCAATGTTAAATAACAAAAACAATCCAAGTAAAATTAAAAACAGAAAGTCGCTTATCAGATGGCAAAATCAAAAGCTAAAAGACATGAAACAAACTGAAATCAACTGTCATATACAAAAGACTAACAGTGTCATTTTTAATCTTAAAAGGCAGACGACGTTTCAGAGTATATAGTGTTGACGTCATTTGTTAAATGATTAAATGGATAATAAAGTAAGGAACGCTACATTTCAACAGTAGAGTTCTTTAACAATGATTGCTCATGTATTAAAATAATGTTGGAATAGTGCTTTATATATGCCATAGCTAAGAACAAGCATGTATTAGACATTTTGAGACAAAACTGTTAATAATTACAATCTGGGATAGAATATATTAGATGTTTGAAAAAACTAAATATTAAAGATAAAATAAAACCACGTTGTTTTAAAACACATCTAAGAATTAAAACTAGAGATGCTTGAAATAATTGTTTTAAAAATTGATGCAAATATTTTATGTATTTCGAAGTGACTTTATAAAATGGAACACTACAAACCAAAGCCTTCGTCTTTGTATGTTTCTTTCTATAATTCATACTAGTCCTGGTATTGATTTTGTGTAATACTATTCATTGTATCAATAAGTTAGTTACACCTATACTCTTTTTCAGAAAACTAACAAACAATAGATTCAGCGACGTGAAGCTAGATTATTTCAAGGGTGTCTCCTCTTTGACCGAAATGTAAGACAAACGATAGTGATTGTTGATTGTAATTTATTATTATATCTTTATAACGCTTACTTTTTGCATAATGAATACCCGTATTTGACATGATAATTAAGAGCCATAATTTTTATAGCTAGTACAGATGATAATGATACCACATGTTGGTGTCCAGAAACAAATCTTGTAGAAAACAATATATTTTGAATATAATTGAAACCCAAAAATCACTTAACTAAATGTACATTGCATAAATTGACAAAAGAGACAACTAATTGTAGAAATCATTATGCATGATGCTCATGCTATTTCGTTATTTTGTTGCGTTTGTTCTCTTCTTAGTTAAGAAAGAATTTTCATTTCTAGATGGATGGATAAAAATAATGTTACATACCTGGAAAAGGGAGTGTTTCAAAATATGACAGCTTTAAGAGTGCTGTAAGTTTGTAAAATATAAATGACATCGACTAATAAGGGACATTACCAAGGGAGAGTAACATTGAAGTGTTAATGCACCTTAGTATACTTATGCAAATTTCTTATATCATCCTCTCATTTCATTTGGCACTCGGCATTTGTTAATTTCTACTTACCTGCCATAAGCCCCGCCAACCCATATCAACGTGTGACAATATCACCAACGATTGTAAATGTCTAAAACTAACACCCGCCTCAGTCTGAGGTTTGCTGATTCGGAACAATTAACACCCGTACGGCCTAGGTTTACCGATTTTTATCTTTACATAATTTCCGTCGTTTTGTTGTTATTATTGAAATAACTGAGACAACAAAAAATAATGGTGGAACATATATTAGAATATACACAAGAAAACATAAACAAGTAACCAATTATATGACGTTACATACCTAACTCTAAAGTAGAAAATAGGTGCAAAAGATACAAGAGGGACAGTCAAACTCAGAAATAGACAGACAACTTCATGGCTAACAAAGAAAAAGACAAACAGACAAATAATAGTGCACAAGACACAAAACAAGTCACGTTTCGCGCAATTAATGTCATTACACTTATAAGTGGACTATCTTAATTAAGATTTTATTTTTTTACAATTGTCCTACTTATCACATAGTTGTAAGAATATTGAATATGAATGCCAATGCGATAACTCTCCATCCAAGTCTCAATTTATAAAAATAAACTATTATAGGACAAAGCAAGGTCTTCAACACGGAGCCTTGGCTCATACCGAACAGCAAGCTATGAAGGACTTAAAAAATTACATGTGTAAAATCATTCAAACGGGATACTAGTAAACAACGGTATAATCTATATACCGTTACAATACAAGAAACGTGAAAAACTTATGAACCACATCAACAAACAATTACAACTTAACATCAGATTCCTGACTTAGGACTTAAATCATAAGTCATTTAGCATTATAAAAAAACCATACTGCCCTTTGATGAAGATGTTAGGGTGTTTAACATTCTATGTGAAAATGTTATAATCCGCGGCTTCGTCTTGGGTGATATTTGTTATTCTCGTGTGGTAATCTACCCTTACACCTTCGTCCAAGGGCAGTATGTTTGTAGTATCAAACGGGATAGCATACGTTTGTACATGATGTTGTTTGTTGAGGCCGTAAATTAAGATACGATGTATGGTATATGTAGACGTAACGCTCCATCAAATGAATTATTTCTCAATACTGTAAACCAACTTCTTTTCACGGATACTTTTCTTTGCGTTTTGCTCTTTTTTTCTAATTTCGCGGTTTTCTTATTTACTTGATGTACTAAAATAAGGACAGATCCAAGTTATACATATTTGCGACGATTAATTTTTTTAGTTATTTTTCTACTCGCGAAATACGCAAAAAATAAATCGCTGGCGAAAATAAGTTGGTCTACAGTATTGCTTTTATCGACACCAATATTTTAGCATTGCAGAAAATCAAGTTTTATTGTTGCCGTTTATCAATCTAATATTGATGCTTCTTATGTTGTGTTGTTTCACCACTTGTCCTGGCTAAAGGTGGGTTAAATTTGCAACATACTAAATGTTCCTGTCCAGAATTAGGAACCTGTTATTCAGTTGATATAGTTTCTTGTGTTTTTAATTTAATGATGTGTATCATATTTGTTTTGTATTATTGTTTTTTTTTCTATTTTGCTGTTGCACCTCTGCTGCTCCAAGTTTGTGAGCCCACTAACATCACGAAGTTAAATATGGTTAAACTCGCCAATCTGCGAGTTCCATTTTTTGCTAAAATTATAATTGTTTTCATATTTACAGCGCTCTGGACGTATACTGTGATTGCAACATTATTCCGTTCTGGAATTGGCTAAAACTGATAGGAAAATATGATTCAACCATAAAATGCTTTGAGAGAAATGGTGCCTTTCTACCAAGTTTACCTAGCTGCGCATTTGACAAATGCAACGGTACATCACATATTTTCAAGATTGTATTGTGATTGATCTTCGGTCAAAGTTTAAAATATATGAAAATGGATTTTTTGAGTAATCTTTCACCTGTTTCAACAAACATTCAATTTTAGTATTGGCAGTCACCCAAATCTTCAACAAAAGACACTACATGGGGTACATAAATACAAAAGATAACAGACATAGTTTTTTCGAATGAAGATCTTGGAACATCAAATAATCCTCTAAATATACACCAAATAAGATGTTTATCTATGTCCTGACTACATATAATTCGTCCAGAAACTGAAATAAATTTATAAACAGCGAACATTAATTCGTGATGTGAATCCCTAGGTTTTAACCACATGGGACAACAGTTGAAATTTGGCTTTTGTATTAAAAGATAAATACTGTAGAAATAGAAAAGAAGAAACAAAGTTTAAATATTCTAGTTGTTTTGTAAATATGAAAATAAGAAGAGTTTGTATGATGGCAAATAAGACAACTCGCCACCATAGATCAAATGATTTAAAAATTATTTTATGTCTAAAATACGAACTTTACTTGAAAAAATAACTGGTATTTCATATAATTAGCAGTCAGAAATAAATATCATAGAAAAAAACATGTTTTACAAATATTAAGTATCCAGAAAATATTTTTTAAACTATTGTTTGTAAGTTGACAACTACATTATTCTAACGTGTTTGCTATAATTGCCTTAGAAACAATTTGTCCAGACAGTTTTTGCACCAACGGAGGAAGCTGTTTCGTAAATGGACTTGGAGACCCAACATGTCTTTGTCCTGGAGATTGGACCGGTGCAAAATGCAATGGTAGATACATAAAATAATTACTTAATTAAACTTTCTTGTTGTGACCGAGGGAATCTTTGTAAATATCTCACACGGTTATCACCCCACAAACAGCTATTGTTATGACAACTGCAATATATAACTGTTCTGTTAAAAACATTATGACATCGACTATCGTAATTGTGTTTTGAAATATCTTTCTTATTATTGTCTATTATGATGTTGATAAACGTTTTTGTTGAACCATAGTTGATGATATAATTATCTTATATAAATGCCTAACACAATTTTGCTCTGGAATGTTTAAAATCCATTTCATGTAGTAAATAGAAAATTTGTGTGTGACCCAGCTACACAAAGTACACTTAGAATTATAATTAAGCTTCTTCTATACTTTTTGTTGTCTTCAGTAAATCCATGTTATAATGATCCGTGTGGCATACATGGCGTTTGTGAAGTAGACGTCAACCAAAAGACTACGTGTCAGTGTCATGGAACCTGGACTGGACAATTCTGCGAACGTAAGTAATTTTTCAACAATCATTTAGATGTTGAAAGTTTAGTCTATTTTTTAAAATTTAAATCGATGCCATTTCTTTGGATAGATGTGTGTACACCTTGTTTAATAGCGTTTCATCAATGCATAGTTACAAACCCTACATTGTTCGACAGAAAATGAATCAGAAAGAACTGCAACTGCGAGAAATGACAGATATCAATAAATTTTTACGATTAACATTACTGCATTGCCTCTTCTCTTTTATTTTTCTAAACGTAGAATGAACGGTGAATGTAAAATCCATATCAACTAATACTATAAAATTATCCTCCATCTATTGACCGGTTTAAAACAATAAAACTCAACTAGTCTTATTTAGTTTCATGATTAATTTTACATTTATCAACTATTATTAAATCATTTATTTGTTATAAAATGCAAATAAAATATAACTTATTTTCACAATATGCAGGAAGTCCATGTGTAACAAAGTTATGCAACCGAAACATGTGCTATTATAACGACACAGGAGCGACGATATGCATTAATCCCGAAGACAATCGTTGCACTGGTAAGTGAAATTGGATTATATGGTGTTTGTACAAGTTATTATGTATATGACCAAACATCGAACTTGTTGTTTTAATGCATGTTTAATAAGTACATAAAAATTACAAAAAATATAATTGTGCTAGCATCATCTGACTTTCATATGTAAACACAATATTTTATTCTTTTTCTAATAATATGTTTTTGATTATGATTCATAGTAATTTGATTAGTAATAGTAATATTAAAAAATCACAAACCAAATCATACATTCGTTTTTTTCATGAAATGATTTTTTCATTTCGTAGTCTTAGTTGTCCTTTATATAATCATATATCAATTTGCTAGTTTGTGTGACTTTAGTTTAAATTTGTTATTTTTGTTACAATTTTAATACCTGTTTAATAGGTACACGTAACTATGCGTAGTATCATTCGTCTCAATATGCAAAAGCACAGTTTTTTAAAGTTATCAAGCAATATGTTCTGTTTATGATCAAAAGTTTCATAGACCATATGATAAGTAATATTAATTGTATTTTAGAAAACACAAGTTATGTGATTTTCAGCAGATAATACATATTTATATCGTATATCATAATTTAGAAAGGGTTGCCATTTTTTATAAGCATATATCTAGTTGCTCATTTGTACCAGCTTATTTTTAGTCAATACAAGCATGTATGTTTTATTGTTTTGAATGCTTAATTTGCTGCTAAAGATGCTGTATTTATTTGCCAATATTAACATTTGGAAATTAGACAAGATGTGTCACAATTGTTGCGGATGAAATTGTATGATATTTTTGGCTTGAACATAACTACAATGCTATATAAATATAGTTTTAGCTACAATTTTTAAAGAATAATGGAGTAGAGTGTATTACTTTTTAGATTTTTGGTATTTTTAGATGTTCTTAACATATTATTTCCATTTTGCTGAAATACCGGATTTTATTCGTTCATGTTACATGATAACAGACATTTGAAATAAACGTTCAATAATTACAAATTACAAATGACCTGCTGAAATGACATGTGTAATTTACTGACAGCATGGTCTCGATTTGCATTAATCATGTTAATACATTATATTGACTTTTAAATATATTTGCTGTATAACAATAACATTTAAAAAAAAATTCAACAACTGATTCTGCATGAATTTTATTTTCAATCGGCTTATTTCATTTAGAAAGCTCTAAACACCTACGTCCGATAAATAACTTTCTGATTTATTTTTTTCAGATAACGACAATACAGCATAAAATCAGATAACGAAGTACCCACAAAGTCGCCATTTGTTTTTAAAATAATTAATCAAACTCTTCATTTTACAATATGTGTTATGTAACAGATCTTTTCGGAAACTGAAACAATATCATTGTGTTTCAATGTTTTTTTGATATTCATACTTGTGTTACGAATATTACGAAAAAAGACATAAAACAAAAGTCATATGATTTAAACTCATAGAGAGACAAGACAAAATACTAATATTTCTTAATTTCAATCGGAATTTTACCAGGCTTCACACTAAGTGTCTTCATTTAAATGAGACCTTGCCGGATGTGTATACTTTATGCGTAGCAAGTTGAACTCATCTGTCTAGCATGTAATAACGGATGAAATGTCCCTGTTTGACTACCAAAGGTTCTTTTAACAGCAAACGTAGATGTAGTAAGTGTTTTTGATAAAAACAACATAATTAAGGGTTCTTAAATGCAGACAATGAGATAGACGTTTCAAACGTTGTATTACTTTTATATCAACAATACTTACATGCATCTTGTGCGTTCACAATCCCTGTTTTTTATTACTCTTATTCACAATACAAGCATATGAACTAGTAATTAAACATTTTACATTATACAGGCACCAGTAAATATATGTTTCGATATTTTCCAGAAGTGATTTCCTTCCCTTTAAGCCTAGAAAAAAACAACACCACTACTATATGCAATGTTAGTATATGCAATGATTGACATCTTTCAACACTGTAATGTATATGTATAAGCAAATGCAATATCAAGGTTTATATTACAACAATGTATGCTAAACACTATTGCTTTATAATCTTCCATTTTTAAAAAACAATTATGGAAACAAATGCTGAACAACATATTTGCAGAGTAAAACAAATATTTGTAATTATGATAGTTTATTCTTGTATGTTAATCATCTTCTGACTGCATTTAGCTATTATTTGTACTGTATTCGGATTAGATGAAATATAAATCTTGATATATGTAGATTTTCAGGGACAAACATCGATATTTGCCATTTATTCTTGTCAGACACCTGTTAGTGTTTCTTTTATCTTCTCGGACTTTGATATAAAGGCACTGTTAGTTAATATAAAAGATAAAAAAACACAGAAAAATACCTGAAAAGAAAACAATTAAAACTTTCTTTATATACAATCGTAAATAATGCAGATTATCGATACACATGTACACTGTCTTTCATTACCAAAACGGCATAAATAATATGCTATTTATACTATCCCTTGAAGGTTTGTGCATTTTGGATTCCTGATACGCAATGTCTATGTAATACATGTTTTCCATATAAAAAAAACATATAAAAGGGAATCTCGAGGGATTTACATTTAATACAATGATACTAATTCAGTTAGTTGATGTTATGTAGGTCTTCAATTTAATTGTTATACACTCTTATTCCGCTTTTCATGACAACTATTTGAATATTGTTCTGTTAAGATTTAAATACCTAAATAATTTTCGATAACATTAAAAGCCATGGTTACTTTGTTTCTTAATTTAGATAACCACTGAAAGTTTGGTCGATAGTACAGTTTAACGGTCACGGTACAACTGATTACCAAAACAGCTTTGCTAGTCGTTTGTTGTCAAATATTTACTGACTGTAGACTGTGATAAACAACGAAAAATATTGTTTAAATGGTGCAATGTACATTAGTATTATATGTACTGCATGTTTATCAATGGAAAAACACATCCAATTTAAATACGTCTTATACCTGTTATAAACTTTACAGATATTGAACACTCAACAGATAGAAAAGTGATATGCAGAGACGAATTACCATCAACATCGTTTATAGCTTTTCTGTCGTCATGTCAAATATGTATGAATAAAACATTGTTGTAACATTACTAAAAACATTGTTGTTAAAGACATAATAAAATCGTAGTCTAGCGATTGTCAACAAGGCATTACCATGTTAAAAGTATGTAGTTAAAAATTATCTTGCGATATGGATATTGCTCATGTTGAAATTTGTATCGTGATCTTTAGACGTTACATTCTACGACATTTGGTCTGTGGAAGAGAGTTAGCCTAAATAAAAAACTTCTTATTTGTATTCTGATTGTTCATATTTGAAATGTTTTTTTTCTTAATTGAAAATTTAGATAAATACATATCTGCATCGTACTGTAGATTCATTTATTTTCGTGGGTATTAATTTTCGTGTATATTTTATTTCATGGTTTTGTCAATCTGTGCACACAAACCCATAGAAAATTTGTATTCGTTGAACATTTGAATTCGTGGTTCACATGTATCAACGAAACCAACGAATATTGGTATCAAAAGAATACTAATGAATCTACAGTATTTGACATGTTATGATTTTTTTATCATATGCGTCAACAATGGCGAAAATGACAGTTAGATATATTGATCCTCTTAAGTGGTTCTCCAGTAGATTTTTAAACAGAAAAATGTTGACGGACGTTGGATGCCAAATGTTATACATCTGATATGAAATCGTTCTATCAACTGATAAGAACAACAATAGTACAACATATTTTTATTTTTAAAATCAAAAAGAAATATCAACAAAACATAATGCACACTGTTTTGAAAAGTCAATATTTCATTTCGTAAAGTAACTTTATACATTTTGATGTGTTTCTCTCAGTTTTCCCGATTTATGAATTTCGAACAGCGGTATACTACTATTGCCTTTATTTAGGAGAAAATTGCATTTATTGTATTATTCATTTTTTTGCATTTTACATAATATATTTTTTTGTTTCCTCATAATTGTTTTGTGTCCTACTTTTTAATGTTTATTACTGAAAACGTATAATTGATGTGTATTTACCAGAATTTGCATAATAATGCCATAATGCCATGCGATACAGTTTCGGATAAGCATGTGATATTTGTTGGAAGCATGTGATACATTTTGTTTTATATCAGCCCTCTATATACCATAACGGAAAATATTAAATTCATGTCAGTGTATTGCTAACGGAAAATATGGAATTAATGTCAATGTATTGCTAACGGAAAATATGGAATTCAGGTCAATGTGTCAATGTATTGCTAACGGAAAATATTCTTTCATCATAGACCGTGTACATTTACGCCAAACATTTTTCATTTTAAGCTGAACAAATAGATTTTGAAAATATCCTACAAATTTTTAAATTAATTGGTTTGATAAATGTAACAAACATCTGTTGAAGTCACTTCTGAAAAATCATTTTCGTTATGAGAATTGAAATTTGTAATTTTCATGACATTACATTATCTAATTTCACGAGGATAATATTAAAAGTAATGATAAGTTTGTCTTAAAAAGATTTCATCTTATCAACAGTTTGAATAAATTAAAACATTTTAATTTGATTGTTTTAGAAAAGAAACAAATTTCAATATCCTTCTTAAGGACAAAATATTGAAATTGCTAACCTTAAGCATTTTTCAATTTGCCATAAAATATTGAAAAATGAAAAATGCTAAAACGTGGAGCATTTTTCAATTTGCCTTTAAAAATTGAAAAATGAAAAATGCTCCAACGTGGAGCATTTTTCAATTTGCCTTCAAAAATAAAAAAAATGAAAAATGCTCCAACGTGGAGCATTTTTCAATTTGCCTTTAAAAATTGAAAAATGATAAATGCTCCAATGTGGAGAATTTTTCAATTTGCTTTGAAATATTGAAAAATGAAAAATGTTGAATTTTCATCTTTAATTTTTTTTTCTCAAAAATGAAAATGATTTTTTTTTGTGTTGAGGATTTTTCAATTAGTTTAATCAAAGTTTTGTTTTTATGCTTTAAATATAATACACATATGTGTATGTGTGAACCCGTGTATACACATTTATTACCTTACCCCGAAAAGATAGGAGAACAACAACGCACCAGCAAAATTTTGTGATGTGGCACAGGATTATTATGCAAAAAATTATTGTTATTTCCCTTGAATAAAACCCTTAACTTTATATTTCCCTATTTTGTTATTCACATTCAGGTTAACTGCATATTCTCTTTATATCTGTTAAATCAAATGGATATTGGTTTGTTTGTTTAATTCATTGATAGAGTTATTTATTTTTACTCCAAAGTTTAGTATTTGCACCGTTGCAAAACATTTGTAAACTTCTTTAAAAAGTTAATATACATTTAAGATAACATCTGAGCAATACGGACACGCATAGATCAAGGCATATATAACCCTGTTCGTAACAACACGGTTCGGTTATTGCCATTAAAGGATTTAGCATAGCGGAAAGCAATTACAATATGCCCTATAAAACCCTCAACGACAGAATAGCTGCACCAAAGCTGAGAGCTATTCATCAATAAATAGTAAATGAAAAATATTGTAACATAAGATTTCGTACTTTCATGCAATTGCTACGGATTGGTGATACCCTTGTTGACAACCTAGAAAATATGTAAAGATAAAAACAACACCTACATGTAGGAAAGCTGTTCTGTTCCCAGTCTCTCTGTATAAGGTTGATTAATATGCCATTTTCCTTCTAAATACAGCTCATTTTGGAAGTCATTGAAAGATCCCTTTCTTAACTAGATAAAATGAATTAAATAATTTGTTCACTGGTTTTTTTTGGGGGGGTTAGTATTACTTAGCTATTTTAAAACCAATAGTGCTTTAACAATTGGCATCCATCGTCTCTGTTTACAACTAGAACAAGCTGTGGTTTACATCTCCGAATCTCAATCAGAATTACTAATGCTAAATGTTGGTCCCGCGAGGTTGATGTTGAATTTTACAGCGATTTTTCTGTTTTTAACTGAAATACATTATTTTGGGAAAACTAATCAGAAATGAAGCAGACATTTGAGTCAGTGCTCGGTGGAATTAGATACGACTGTCTTTAGGAGACAAGTTTTGAAAATGTAGGTGTATAATTGTTCCTGTGGTCTTTTATTTTTATAGTATGGTTTATTTGGTACATTTTGTGTGAATGTATATAGTCAAAATATATTTATTGTTGTCAAGACTGATATTGCTGATTACTTAAAGTTTGTTCATTTTGAGACAGATTTTCTTTTATTTGGAATGAATGTGCGGTGTCAGTTTTGCTAAAAATTAACTTCAAATGTGAAGCTAGTTTACATTTCTCTAGATATAAGAAGATGTGGTATGAGTGCCAATGAGACAGTTTGCCTTCTAAGTCACAATTTTTAAAATAAAAACCATTATAGGTCAAAGTACGGTCTTCAACACAGAGTCATGGTTCACATAAAACAATAAGCTATAAATTGTTCCCAAAATGACTTGTGTAAAACGATTCACGCGGGAAAAAACAACGATATAATATATATACAGAACGAGAAACACTTATGAATCAAATCAACTAACGACAACAAGGAACATTATAGAAGATAAAAAAAAAACCTGTTAAACAGACTTAGGAAGAAGTAATATAGTACGATTCTGTTGTGGTTGTCAGATTATTAAAGTTTGCATATTTTGGTTTTAATATTGTTTCACTTATAGGGTCTTTACATCGGGATTAAACATATTTTTTAAAACCCAGTTGTTGGACATGACACGGGTTATGTTCTTCTCTTAAATATTTTATAATTTGTATAATACTGAATCCCTAACGGGAGTTGCCTGATATTCTTATAATGAAGACGTTATCTTAAAATCAGTTTAATTAAGGTCTGGAGCTGACATGTCAGTAACTTCTAGTAGTCTGTTGTTATTTATGTATTATTATCATTTTGTTTATTTTCTTTTGTTACCTCTTCTGACATCGGACTCGGACTTCTTTTGAACAGAATTTTACTGGGTGTATGGTTATGCGTTTACTTTTCTACATTGGTCAGAGGTATCAGGGGAGGGTTGAAATCTCATAAACATGTTTAACTCCACTTATTTTGCGCCTGTTCCAAGTCAGGAGCCTGTGGCCTCTGTTAGTCTTGTATTATTTTTAAATTAGGTTTTTAGTTTTTAATGTTTAGTATGGCGTCCATTATCACTGAACTAGTACATGTATATATATATTTGTTTAGGGGCAAGCTGAAGGACGCCTCTGGGTGCGGCAGTTTCTCGCTGCATTAAAGACCTATTGGTGACCTTCTTCTGTTGTCTGTTCTATATATATATGGTCGGGTTATTATCTCTTTGACACATTCGCCATTTCCATTCTCAAATGGATTGTGTATTTAAAAAAATAAAAGATACAAAATTATTATGTCTGAAGCTGTCAGGGAGAATCATAAAACCCTTGACATAAAATTATCCTATTTTGAGTCAGAGATGGGAGATCTTCCTATGATGCCCGCCCGTCCTCCCCCTAAAAAAAAGTAAACAACACTAAAATCTTATTCTGACATTACAGATGGGATTTAATTTCATTCACGTGAATGAGGTTGGAGTGACTCGGTGTGCGCCTTTTCCTAAATTCATCTTTTTTGTTTGTTCTCCAGATCCCACCTTTGGTGTCCCCTTGATTTCATTACCCACATTTTAATAATCCTATATCCGACCATCCCTTTTTGTAACCTCAATAGCACCCCCTCTCTATATCCCACTTCTGGGGCTACTTGCAAAATTCATTTTGATCAAGATGGATTGTATGCTCAGAATTATCAGCCTGATATGGATCAGGATAAAAGTTTCGTGATCCCTGTAAAAAAACAAAACAGTTGTGACTTTCTGTTTTATACATAACGAATATAAAAGGGGAGCGGACGAGCTACAAAAGATATAATAGTATCAACAAAGAGGCAATTTCGATAAATGTTCAAATTATTTAAAATTTCTCAAATTACGAAAAGAGTGCACACGCTGAAATGTCTCGCCTTCTTTACTAATCATTGATATTATGTTGATCCAAAATCCTGGACTTAAAAACATGAAATCCCGAGGTCCTGAATGAAAAAAAAATCCCGGGTCCCGAAAGGGTTAATCCCGAAATCACAAGCTTAAAAACACTCGATCCTGACGTCCTGAAAAAGGTCCTGCCCACCCTCTATGTTGATAGTCCTAAATATAAAGCTTTACTACAACTATCACATAAACTTAACATGGTCAAAGAAAATTAGGACATGGTCATATAAACAAAACAAGAAATACATGTACACCTTACAATAAATCACTAAGTATAAATGACCCATGCTAATAGTTTCTAAGAAACAGACTTAACCGAGAAAATTAAACACATGAACCACGAAACTAAGGTCAAGGATCTGAACCATGGCAGGCAGAAGTGTACAACTTGCAATTCCATACAGCAAGTAAAGTTAACCTATTTCTTATAGTTTAAGAAAATCAGAACAAAACTAAAATAATGAATACTGTGCAATGAACAGTGAAAATGAGGCCAAGGCCAAATAAAACCTGCCAGACTGACATGCACATCATTAAATATTTCCATACACCAAACAAAGATTACATATTGCATATAGTGTTAGAAAAAAAAGACCAAATATCAAAAACTTAACGTTGGTCAAGGTTTGATAAGCACAACCATGCTTGACACATCTATATCATTTCCTCTATTGTTCAATAAAATATCGTCATTTGATCTCGATGGATCAACATCGCGTTGTGACTTAGGTTGGATTGGTTGATCTGACATGCATATATGTCTACTGGATCAGAATTCGTATCAGAGGCTCCTCTGATTCTACCTCTATCTCTACCATCACGCCAACTAGTTCTGGTATATTTTGGTGGTATGTCTGTGTTGTTTGCGAGAATTCTACGTATTTTAAATGACAATTAGAACAATTAAAGGGAACAGTATTTATAAACAGTATGCATATGCAATATGATGTTGATGATACTGACGAGAGCGTAGTCAGATTACGTTTTGAAAATGGAAAGGACTTAGACCGGTCGATGTAAGAGCGGTCTATAATCGTAGAAAAAGTGTGTTAAGATCGTGTTGCAATCGAATAAATCGTGCATGCATTGTCGTTATGAAAACGTGATTAGCGTAATAAATCGTGATTATCGTATTGAAGACTCAGAATAGGCGTGATGAGAACGTGACCCGTAGCGGGATCGTAGTAGCATCGTGAAAACAATGAAAATCCAAACTTTCATCCTGCTCGTACCGGGACCTCACCTTTTAGATCGCGGTGAGCGTGGTGCAATAGTGGTCTAGTGTGACTTGGGCATAACACATACTCCTTGTTTCTCTACCTTTCCTACTGATCAAAATGAGCAACTGGTTCTTGTCTTGAATTGTTGATACCGTACGTTTTCTGCTTTCATCGTGTCAGAATACATTTTTTAATAATCGTGAAATATATATCATTTATTGTTCAGTAATTTCAACTGTTGTTATTATTGTTATTGGTCGTAACTAATCAATAAACATAATCAATACCGAAGAAACTGTGCTATCTTATTTTTTCTTAGTTTCCCAGGTAGCAAGTACAAAAAACATCACCAATTGATACATGTACATTTATAAAAATTCATATATGTATAGCATGTATGGCACATGAAAATAAATAACGTTGCGCTCTCCATGTATTCATTTACTCAATTCGTGAATGGAATGCTCTGTAACTAAACTGACGAATACTAGTGATAAACTTTGTTTTTTTCATAATTTCACAAAAAAAAAGATGTGGCATGATTGCGAGAGAAACAATTTTTTCCACCAGACATTAAATGATGATGAAGTGAACAAGTATAATTCATAGTACAGTCTTCAACATTGATGAAAACCATTACCGCACAACAATCTATAAGAGAATCCAAAAAGAAAAATTTAAAAACAATTCAATTCATTCGAGAAAAATTATTTTTACGGCGCATATATAGGACTCTTAGTGATTAAACTCGTTTTATGTGCACAACCATCCCCTTAACATTAAACAGTGATAAAAAGCATGTTATAAAAACAGTTGAATCGTTTCACAAGTGATATCGGATATGTTCCTTACGTCGTAACTACAATCCCCTTCCCTTTCATGAATGTGACCTACCGAATTAGACTATTTACCGGATTTGTTATCACATTGGCAACACGACGGTAGCCACATGTGAAGTAGGATCTGCTTACCCTTTCGAAGCACCTGAGATCAACCCTAGTTTTTGGTGGGGTTCGTGTTGTTTATTCTTTAGTTTTCTATGTTGTGCCATGTGTACTATTGTTTGTTTGTTTGTTTTCTTCATTTTTAGCCATGGCATTGTCAGTTTATTTTAGATTTATGAGTTTTACTGTCCCTTTGGTATCTTTCGTCCCTCTTTTGAAAAGACTTTTCAAATAAATAAATAAAGAGCTCCGCTGTAAGCTTTAAGGGCATACGATACAGTAGAGATCCCTCGTTGATTTTTTCTTAAAATTTTGATAGAATGTCAATTTCAATGTGTACTTTTTAAATATGCAAAGAAAAAAGTACCTTCATGACCTACTTTTAGAGATAATTTGGTTCGAAAATTTGCATATTTGGAAGAAAATCCCTGAAATTTAATAAATTATGACTTTTAAAGAAAGTAACAATACTTTTGAACGAAAAGTCATAACTTAACCGGGTTTTATTAAAATATTCCCTTGATCCATGACATCAACATACTGAAACAAGTTTAAGGTTAAACCAAATCATCATGTTCCGGATTAAGATTGCTATATCCGAAATAAAAGATTGACCATACTTTTGCGTCTTTTCGGAAGTGCAGAAAAAATTTGATCGTTGTTTTTTTTCCTGAAATTTTGGTGGAGTGTTCTTGAAACAGTACTTGATTGATTGCAAAAGAAAACAATTGGGGTCCATGTGCTTGTTTTTTCAATAAAAGCCATACATCTTTTTTTTTTTTACGACGTCTGTTAGTATGGCGCTAAATTACGTTAAATTAAGTTTTAATCGCAACAACGTCGTGTAATCATTCCCGCCGTACACGAGTTCGCTGTCAAGTTTATGCAGGTGTTTTTCAAAGCGTTGATACTTAATATAAATGAAGGATTCTAGCAGATTGCTTTGTCAGATGTAGATCTGCTAGAAGTATAAAGGTGTATCTCCGCTCGACATTAGTTCTAAATTGCTTGATGTACTACTGTAGGATGATAGACAACATTATTGACATGACAAAATGTGAACCAACTATAAATTAAGTGAGGCGATCATACCATATAACCGTCAACAATGACAAAACCGATACCGTATCGTCAACTTTAAAAGGTCCCGACGTACTTTGATTTTATTTTTTTTTACACTCAAACGATAATTATCTTTCAAATGTAAATTATGAGCAGTACTTCTTGTTTTATAATAAGAGCTGTTTTGTGCAATTTAACTCATGCCATTATTGCATCAATCGACCGAAAATGAAGTTGTAATATAATATTTCATAGGAAGTACTGCAGCCGGTATAAAAGAATGATATTGAACGATGTCTTTATCAATAGATAAGTTACATAACATTTTTTTACGGCGTATACGTATGAATATTTGCATACTTGTTTGTCTAGAAGAAGAGCTATATTGAAAATACTTTGTTCGTCTGTCTGATCGTCTAACTATACGACGAGTTTTAACGTGTGTACACTTCCTGATCTGTCTGTCTGCAGTTAGTGTACATTTGCCGATACTTCAATTTTTATCTCTCAATACATTGAAGTAAAATAATGTACAATAGGGACATGCTTATACAAATAAGAAGACAAATGACTAAACGACTATAGGACATCGGACGGCCTTCAACAAAGAGTAAAACCCATACCGCATAGTAAGCTATGAAAGGCACCTACATGACAAATGCAAAAAAAACTCAAACTTACGGCCTGATTTAAGTACAAAACAATGAACAAAATACAAATATGATGAACAATAGGAAAAGACACCGTTAATTACAAGCCCTTTTAACAGCATGTGAACGGGCGTTTTCTTGTTTTGGTCTATTACATCCAGTTTCATATACAAAAAGAATACATGTACAACCAATTAAACAAACTAACGTTTGACAATGCTGCATCTATTGGTAATATTTTGCTTAAATTCAAACCAAAAACGACACCAATATATTTTTTGAAATCTTTTTAACGGATTTTTATTGACAGTTTTTCTTCATACACATACAATATTATATGTTTTTAAAATATCATTTAAAATCGGCTTTTTTATGTACCAATTTCAAGTCCAGAATATGATGAGACACTCTCTTTACTTATTATTCTATTTACGAATAGTAGTGTTATACGACCTTGTCCACCAATGAGGGTCTCACACATGCAGTCGGTTTTGTTATTTCATTGATAGTATGTTAAATTTGGTCTTACAATGACAATTATCCGTAAAATTTGGAGGCTGCCAAATGCTAAACAAGAAAAGAATTCAAGATAGTATTATTTACTTCGAATTCATTATCAATAAATAAAAATAACTGTTCTCGTCATGAAAAATATTGCACAGCTGTACAACACGCCGTAGTAATGACTTTTGTGTATGGATTTCAACACCAGACCAGATTCGGCTACCCTACGCGCCATAGATTTTGTTAAATTTTTCTCATTAATTACGGGTTCATACGTTTTCTCAATTCTTTAAATTTCATTAAAATAACATTTTGATGTCATAAATGTGCAAAAAATATTTGCCGCTGTACGTTAATCAGCTACCAATACTCATAATTAGCTATTGCAGGTCGTTTTGTTCCGAATTTTGTTTTTCAGCATGTTACAGTTTAAGCAACGAATAGTAAGATATATCCCAATTCCTTGAAATATTTCTTTCTCTACGCTGAGCAGATCCCGCTGGGCCGTGCAGCGTTTTGCAGTTATTCAGTGCCAGACTTAAAAGCTCCACAATTCTTGTTCCGTCTTTCCATGTTATACTGTCAGTACTCTCTTTTGTGTCTATCACCATTTCTTCAATTTCGTCATGCAAAATTTGTCAGAAGAAAAAATCCCCAAAACTGTACAACATCAAATCAGAAATTATATAAAAATCAAAAGGGTGCTTAGTTTAATTATTAGATTACTAACTAGTCACCATAGTCTAATCATTAAATGCTGAAAGCATTTGTGATTTATTATCCGAAAAACTGGAAAAAAGCCTCATTTTTTTATGAATAAAAACTCCATAACTCCAAAAATGTAAATGTTTCATAAAAGTTGGTAAAAGCGTGTTTGAGTTATTGTCCAAAAAACTGGGAAAAATCCCCTTTTTTCAATATAAAAATTCATAACTTAAAAACGTAAAATCTGAAATTTAAAAAGAAATTGAAAGGTAGCTTAAGGCAACAGATTTAAACAGTTCACTAAACTGTCATAAAATTTTGTTTAAGTGTTTATGAGTGATTGTCCGAAAACTGGAAAATCCCCCTTTTTTAAGCATAAAAATTCATGACATGGAAACGTAAAATCTGAAATTTATAAAAATCAGAGCATACGTCAATAGATTTAAACAATTCACCAAAGTCTCATTAAGTTGATGGAAGCATTTTAGAATTAGTCTCCGAAAACTGGAAAACTCCCCCCTTTTTAAGGAAAACAAATTCATAACATGGAAACGAAAAATTTGAATTTTATAAAAATCGAAAGGCAGCTTACGTCAATAGATATAAACAATTCGATAAAGTTCCATAAAAGTTGGTGGAAGCGTTTTTTATTAATTGTCCGAAGTGTGGACGACGGACGGACAACGGTATACCATAATATGTCCCGTTTAAGACGGGTGTATACAAACAAAGAAACAAGTTATAAAAAATGCTAAACATATAGTACAAATACAAGCGTGCTCGATGTTTGTGATAGAGGGGGACGGGTGTGAAATTGCTGCGAGTTTTATTTAATCCAAAATCGATTTTACATATGTCCGTTTTTTACAATCAATATTTCACAAATTAAGTTAAGAATACGGAATCAGTGAAAAAACTATGTAAATTAAGTATTTTTTTTATAATTACACCTTATGTAAGAATCCGGGGTTTTGATTGGTTAATAGCCAGTGTATTTTTCACCAATTTACTGTTATCAAATGAATATCGTTTATTTTTAACGCCGCCGGGGTATTTGCTAAAAGGATATGCCTTTTTTTACCCTCTCTGCCGTGGTATTTGCCAAAAAAATACTCTAACCGACTGGACGTTTGTAACGTCACGATCATCAATGCGTTTTAGTACATTAACATTCGGTGTAATTAAACAGATATATCATGTTATTGAGGGGTATTTGCGAAAAATACCAGTCGAGAGAATGTTAAATTTCACGAGCCGTAAGGCGAGGGAAATTTTTTCGCAAATACCCCTCCTTAACATGATATATCTGTTCATTATCCTACATTGAACTTTTGATGTTGTCCCTTACTTTGGCTTTGTGGAAGCGTCGACCATGTGCATTATACGCTGTCATCATTGCAGAAGTTGAAACACTATATGTATTTCCGTTGGTTCCCCCACCCTTTTGTGGGGAAAATTTGGTTGATTATATAGGAAATCGCCGAAGCATGACTGGACCCCCTTAAGGTCAGTCAGTGCCACCCCTTATGAAAAGTTCTGGATCAACCACTGCTGCTGTCGTAAATGAAGGTAGCGAGGGTTAACTATCGCTAATGCTTTACCAACTCTAGCTTCACACACGTTGATTCCTTTGCTTGATAAATGTAACTACTAGTATTTGTTCCATGTACGTGATGCATACGGTTTGAAATTCGATCATTTGTGTCGATCTGTGTCGATCTGTTATTTTTTCCTTTTTGTATTTCAAAAGAAGATTGTTACTGACTGAGACCCCTTTTTTGTGTCGACATATTTGTCCTATAATACTCGTTTTGCTTTCACATATTGAAGATGTAAAATCATATTAAAGACATGATAATAGAATGTACATAATACAGAACCTCGGGGAAACTGTTTCATGTTTGTTGAAATACTATTCACATATTAATTATTATATATTCTTTGCTACATTTTGTTTTCGGTAAAAGCAAATATAAGAAGTCTTTCATTCTTCGAAATATACATTTACCACACATACATGCATGCAAGTTAATTTCATATTTTCTTTTATAAGATGATTGCTTATTTGAAATTCTGCGAATGAAATTGTGAATATCATAAGCTTGGGAAAAACTAGTTTGTAGTAAACAGATTCAAAATTAGGAAACGCTGTACAATGTAGAAAAATACAAATTTAAAAACATTTACTAGCACAGTGATCAGAATAATTTAACATCTACACCCATCCCTCCCCATCCCTTTCGAATCGCGAACCCTGCTCCTTGAGCATGTACAGAAACTGACATGGACAATATCTAATATTCTTATATTTTCTCTTCTTTTCTAACATGTTTGACACATTCAGCCACGATATGGTTCAATGCAACTTCGTCTACTCCGCATCGCCTAGTTATTCCATTTTCAGAACAAAAAAGACTTACGGAAAGAAAAGACAAATTAGAAAAACAAAAGTCAGATAGATAGACAGATAGCAAGATATATACAATGAATGACAGATTGATAGATCGAAAGATAGATACAAACACGTAGCTACAAAGACAGCTATATACATTGTATATAGATAAAAAGAAAGAATGATTCTTTGTGGTCATTATCGTACTTGTCAGTGTACCATTCTTGTTCGGAATTTGTTGATACCACACATAGTTCACACACACACACAAACACACCTTAAAAAGATCTTCAAGACATATTGCGCTTAAAACAAGACAAAAAAAAAACGGAAATAGTAAAACATTTAATAAAAAGGGACAACAATTTAAACATTTAAAACGCCTACATTGAAACAAATTACATTTCGTTCCCATTATTAGACATTTAAATAATGAACATTTTTCAAATTTGAAAATTTCACAGTAAAATGAAAATTGAAAAATTGGAGCATTTTTCATTTTTCAATATTAAACGTCAAATTGAAAAATGCTCCACGTTGGAGCATTTTTCATTTTTCAATATTTGAAGACAAATTGAAAAATGCTCCACGCTTGAGCATTTTTCATTGTTCAATATTGTAAGTCAAATTGAAAAATGCTCCACGTTAGATCATTTTCCATTTGTCAATATTGTAAAATAAATTGAAAAATGCTAAAGGTCAGTATTTTCAATATTTGCTTTTAAGAATGAGATTGAAATATGTTTTGTTTTCTAAAGCAAGCAAATACAAATGTTTTAATAATTTTAAACTTTTGACAAAATAAAATCATTTTTAACAGAAAATGGTTTTTCGAAAGTGATTTCTATTATGTTTTTGTTACATTTTTCAAACCAACTACCTTTAAGATTTGCAGAGCAATTTGAAAATTTATTTTTCATTTTGAAATGAAAAATGTTTGGCGTAAATGTACACGGACGCATCATACAGTGAAATGTATATTAGTAATTTATCCTAAGCGTGCTAAGTATTTGAATATAATTCTATATAAATGCAGTTTAAGTTTATGTTAAATAAAAATATGCATATACAATGTATTTTTGTCTACAATAATGAACATTATCGTCACATATTGAATTGATCTTATAACATTATATAGTGTCTTTATAGGAACATTGACTTATATTTCATATACTTTGTTTTATTTCAATATGCAATGTATAATACATTATGTACTTAATAAAATGAATCCCTTGTGTTTTGTTTCTTTTCAATTCAAACATTTTGTTTTTCAACATATTGTTGTTTTAGTCGAAAATGCATTAATTTATCTGCTTTGTTAAAGAGTTTCCTTCAAATCCCCATTAATCACTAGTTATTCTAAACAGCTGAACAATTTTTTATTTGTGAATTATATGGACTTTCATTCTTTCAACAGCAACCGAGCGATCATATAAAATAAGGTACATAGTGTGTTAGTGACCTTATACGATATATATGGGGTCAGTTAATTCCATATGGGAAGAGAGTGAACCTCAAATCTGCATATGGAATTTACAGTTCCTATACATACCGTGTTATGTCACTAGCACACTGTGTAACGAATTTTTCTAAATGATAATCTTAACATGTGATATTTAGACAAGAAGCCTATCAAAGTGAGTAAGTCTTCACTACTAAGTGTAAAGAACATACTTCCAATTGTCAATACAAAAACTGATGTCAACAATAACAACTTAATAGCTTTTAGTGTCTTTCATGAATTTATTTTAATCGTTCATCATCAATTGCTTCGTCTGTTGAAACTTTTCAGATTTTTTCCGTAACACCAGGCTGTTATAAAAGAAACTAACACCCCTACTAACATTGTTTTGAAATAAGACCCACGTACTAACTTAAAATGAATATACTTGATTTCCACGCGATTGCTTTTGATCAATTATTTTCCTAAAAATGTATATGAGGTTATATATATATATATATAGATATCAACGAATTACGTCGAAAATTTTGCATAGATGCTTAATAAGTAAAACGGATAACTGAATTTAGACACAAAATATCATCTTATTCATAAAAAAAATGTTTACCTAATGTTTGATGTCAGTAGTGTAACAATAATTCAAAGAATTAAGCTGCAATGTATGTTATCGTTTCTTTTCCTCTTGTTGTAAATTATAATTTTTGCACTCTATTTTTACCAAATGTGAATCCTGAACACAAGATGTGTACACATTTGTGAAGCAATTGTAAGTTGTAATCTTTATATCAATTATATTTGTATTATGCGCAAGCATACCACACCTCATTAATGTCTAGGATAAATTAAAATGTTTTACACAGCACAAAAGCTTACAATAGAACATGTAGACGGCAGATAAACATGACAAAAAAAAAAGTTATATTTATAAAAATAAATATTAGATCCCACAAACTGACGATATTAAATGTTATCAACCAATTGTACGAATGTAATAAAAATTTCATTTTGCAAACTTGATACAGGAATTTTCTAGAAAAACAAATCGTAAGTTAAATATGATTTGCTAGTTCACAAGAACGTTAGAATTGTCAAAGGGATACCCAACCTATCAAGCAAAACAAAAGTAAAAAACACATCTGACAAGGTCATGGCAAAAACTAAAACAAGACGAGACGACAAACAACAGTACAGAAAACAGTACCGGTAATTGTGCTCAAAAATAGAAACAACACGATGAAAATCTTTTGTGTCCAAATTACACATCAAGAATTGCATGCCTCAAGAACTACAAAAATTTCAAAAGTGAACAACCGATAACGTGATGCATATCAACCGAATCATGTCCACAGATATAGGAAAAAACATAACGCTGAAATTTGATTTAAACAAAAAGATAAATATTTCATAACTAAGAATCCATAATAAAATAGAAACTTGTATTATTTATGAAACACTGAATTTTTATATATGTAGGATTCGGAACCGCGATGGTACTCCGAACTTCGATGGTTACGCTGAAGTGCGATAGTCCATTGTGACACTTACTTCTTGTTAGATATGCTGTAGTGCGTTGGTCCGTGCTGAAGTGCGATGGTCTAACTGTGACGTTGTGTATACTAGCTAAATGCAATGGTCTGAAGTTTTTAAATGTGGCGGTGTAGTGATTCGTGTGCTAGCCTAGCATTTGGAACGCCGGGATTTCTGGTCAGGTCAAACTAAAGACTTTAATTTTTAATTTGCTAATGTTTTGCTTAGTATACAACAGTATAAGCAGAAATAGACTGGATGGCTTAGATTAAGTATAATTGATTCGAGTTTGGGGACATTGTTTTTATAATGAGCGTTCAAGTGCGATTAAAAAAAAACAAAAAAAAAACGGGTTCAGCACGGCGCTCTTTGTGGTATTAACTAAAGGATACATTTAGTTTTATTAAATATACTAGTAAATTGTTCTTGTCATGTCAGTAGCTACGACAAGAAATATAAAAACTACCGATTACATTTTATGCTTGACATATAGCGAGACATAACGCTTGTTCTGTCAATTGCTTGAGAATTAGCTGATTTTCCGCTAAGCAGCAGAAACTGAGAATTACAACAAGTTGGAACCATTTGGGTTTCTTTTGGCCTAACCCATAGCAGAATATTAATACCTCAAACAAAATAAAATAACTAAGATTGCTCGTTTTCTTACAATGCATGCAGGATTCATCTCGAGAATAAAACAAAATTATCGCTAATTGATATAACGAAAACATTTCTAATAATCAATTTATTATTCTAAAAGTTGTCCACACAAAATCATGTGATGTTTACTTTAGGAGAAGTCAAATTTTATAAAAGACCAAGACATGCTCAAAACTGTTCGGGACTTAAATCGTTCGTTTCATATTGTTTCCTTTCCTTCGTACGTACGAAACCTTCATCGAAAAATCTTATTCTCCTGCCTGTGAATCCTTTTATTTCATAACGTTGAATTTGAAAACGTCACAATATCAAACGTCATGCAAAACCATCGCACTTCAGCAAAAGGACCATCGCACTTCGGCGTTGACCATCCCACTTCAGCGTGGCCATCGCACTTCGGCGTCCACATCGCACCAGCGAGTCCTACATATATATTTGTCATTGCATTTTAATTTTTTTGAAAAAGTACGAGACGAATCTTTGACAAACCATAGTATACTAACAACGCTGACGTTTTGGCTAGTAATGATATAAAACTATGACTAACATGATTGACTGTGTTATAATGAAGTATTTATATGGGGGAAACACAGAAAAAAAAGTAATAGCAAAATGTAAAAATGCAATTAAAACAGAATTATAGTTTTTAATGAAGAATAAGCTGTACTTTTCTAAGGTTATTCGTATTTACCAAATCTACATAAAAAAATTTTTTAACAGTCTTTATTTCTAAATATTTATACAATTATTACGCAGCGTAAAACATATTAATCAGTATTTGACATGTAGGTATATCTTTTTATATCAGCGTCACTGATGAGTCTTGTGTACATGAAACGCGCGTCTGGCATACTAAATATAATCCTAGAGTACCTTTAATAATATTGAATAACTCCTTTGAACGTTATATTGTGTCCTTGATGTTTTATTATGACAAATAATATACTTCAAATCAAATTGCATGTGTAATTTATGAGTTAAACAGCTACTGGATACAATGTTTATATTATCGTTTATAAGTGGTTATTAGTAAATGTTGCCATGCAAACCGTCATAAATACATTAAGCAGATCTTCACATGATCTTTTATTTATTCAAATTTTCGATCGTGACACATTTATGACATTTACGGAATCAATTGGTTTGCACCAAACGCGAACGCGTCAATATATATGTATATATATATTCAATAATGCATGAAAACGAGAACGAGAACGTATATGATTTATTGCTGTACGGACATTTTGTACACATATGCAGATTTAAACATGCGTTGACCTTGTACAGGCAGTTTGGAATACTTTGGTTCTTGGATCCAATCTGCTATTTTGATGATTTAGGATAACATTTATGATGAACAAGAAAAGGTAAGATAAACTGTTTTATTTGTCCATTAATATATTTTAATAGGCTCATTAAATTTATTCAGATGCGTGTTATAGCACGTGAATCTACATGTAGACAAGTACGCAAAAGGTTTCATTGAATGCTATTGGTGAATACAAGAACAAGTGCAGGGAATATTATTAAGCCTGCATGATTCGTACCAATTTATAGAAAAATATGTCCTGAATTTGGACAGATATTTCAATATTTAGCCGGGGAACATAATATTCCCTTGCTACATTAAATTGTTTTCAGTTATTACTTTAAATATATTATATAGATTTTAAGTATATAGATACTTCTTTTCTTTATATCAACCGTTGAAAATGTGATGACGACGAGAAAAATAGAGATAACACGACGCCGAAAAGAATTTCAACGTGAAGTATCCACCAGTAGAATACTAGACGTCTACCAACAAGAAGATAGTGTTACATTCAAACAACGACTGCCTCATCAATGTGTCTCGTTGATTGTAATGTGTGCCTCTAAACTAATGCGATATTTTATGTTTTCTCTTTCTATGTTTTGCCATCTTGCAGTTTCTATTGGAAATTTCATGTTCAAAGTTCGAAATTTAAGAAATAAGGATAGCTGCCTGTCATCCAAAATATCTTTGAAATTTTATTACAGTCCGAAAAAAAACCAATATATTAGTTTCTGATATTTATTTGTTTACTGATTTTTTTAAGACCCTTTGAATTAATATCTTAATTTTTTATTTAGTGTGGGTGTTCACACCAATAAACAACAACTCAATCATAAAATCGCGGAAATCTTTAACAATGGACTAATGTATAGTCATGCTTTTTTGTGTCAAGTTCAAAGTCGTACTGTCTGGATTTTTTTTAGCAAACTTAGCAGAATAAATCAAAGATATGTCGTAAAAAACAGTAGAAATCTCCGAATGACGATATACCTTTCTTGTTTACATGTTTGACCGAACATGCATGAAATAATTGCTGCTGTACACTAATATACGCGAAAGTCAAAAACCAAATGATAATGCCAGGGGAAAAAACGGTCAAAAGGCAAACAGTAATATACAAACACAACCATAATGTAACTGTGTTACATATTTTTGCTTTTCCTTTTTTGTACATTAATACGGTCGTTAGTTATCTCGGTTGAATTGTTTTACATTTATGATTTATTGTCTTTCTATAGGTGACTATGTGGTATTTCAGTTTATTTTTCTATGTATTATATGTTTTCATTTTCTTTTCTAAATACTGTTACTATACACACAGATATATATATGTGGTCTAGCAGGACGGCTGCAATGCAGGCGATTTGGTGTCACGATATCACAGTAGCATGTGTTCGAATCTCGGCGAGGGAAGAACCAAAAATTTGCAAAAGCAAATTCACAGATCTAACATTGTTGGGTTGATGTTTAGGCGAGTTGTATATACATTATGTACACAGCCATGTATCACCATCATTGATGGCGATCCGATGGATACATATGTTGTAGAGTTGTCACTGACTCAGACGTACTTATAAATATAATTATTTTCTGTGACTGTATATTACATTAATTTGTAAGATCCTTTACTATAGTTAATTTAGCTGATCTGTAACAATAACATCTTCATGCCTTATATATCATGTACTGTAGTACGCCGCTAGATTAAAACTGACGAGGAAAGGTAACACACGGCCAGCGAAAGCTCTTTTTATGAGAGCCCAGGTGGTCATGTGGTCTAGCGGGACAGCTGCAGTGCAGGAGATTTGGTGTCACGACATCACAGTAGCATGGGTTCGAATCCCGGCGAGGGAAGAACCAAAAATTTGCGAAAGCAAATTTACAGATCTAACTTTGTTGGGTTGATGTTTAGACGAGTTGTATATACATTATGTACACAGCCATGTATCACCATCATTGATGGCGATCCGATGGATACATCTGTTGTAGAGTTGTCACTGACTCAGACGTACTTATAAATATAATTATTTTCTATGACTGTATATTACATTAATTTGTAGGATCCTTTACTATAGATAATTTAGCTGATCTGTAACATCTTCATGCCTTATATATCATGTACTGTAGTACGCCGCTAGATTAAAACTGACGAGGAAAGGTAACACACGGCCAGCGAAAGCTCTTTTTATGAGAGCCCAGGTGGTCGTGTGGTCTAGCGGGACGGCTGCAGTGCAGGCGATTTGGTGTCACGATATCACAGTAGCATGGGTTCGAATCCCGGCGAGGGAAGAATCAAAAATTTGCGAAAGCAAATTTACAGATCTAACTTTGTTGGGTTGATGTTTAGACGAGTTGTATATACATTATGTACACAGCCATGTATCACCATCATTGATGGCGGTCCGATGGATACATCTGTTGTAGAGTTGTCACTGACTCAGACGTACTTATAAATATCCTTATTTTCTGTGACTGTATATTACATTAATTTGTAGGATCCTTTACTATAGATAATTTAGCTGATCTGTAACAATAACATCTTCATGCCTTATATATCATGTACTGTAGTACGCCGCTAGATTAAAACTGACGAGGAAAGGTACCACACGGCCAGCGAAAGCTCTTTTTATGAGAGCCCAGGTGGTCGTGTGGTCTAGCGGGACGGCTGCAGTGCAGGCGATTTGGTGTTACGATATCACAGTAGCATGGGTTCGAATCCCGGCGAGGGAAGAACCAAAAATTTGCGAAAGCAAATTTACAGATCTAACATTGTTGGGTTGATGTTTAGACGAGTTGTATATATATATATATTATTAAAGTTTAATGGTTAACTTATGCATAATGTTAAAGACGGGTGATAATAGTTTACGATTATCATACATGTCATATTCAAACTCAAAATATTGAGATATAAAAAATAAATCGACCAAAAAATCTAATTAACTATAATACTATGAGGATTTATGGTTATATACGCATGTCCTATAAAAAGCAAAACAGTATATTTCTAGTCGTCTTTTGTCCCTTTTTCAATGACAATATGATTATGTTCAATGCATCCATATAACATATGTCTACATGTCAATGTATCGCCTAAATGTTTTTTTTTTAATTAACTTTCAACTAGTCCCCTTGGATTCAAACCAAAAGAGATCTGTCAAATAAAATTCTTAAACTTTCAATAAACAACGAAATAACATGTACAGTAACTAGGATATGACACTTCCATTGACAATATAATAAAAAAAAGTAAACATACATTAATGAGTTTTTACCGAAATCTGTTGTTTCAAGGTCAAATAAACTAATGTGTCGTCTTTCAAGACACTGGATCGTTCGTCACGTCTGTTTCATCATTTGAAATGTATGAAATTTTATAGTCATTCTCACTCGATTTTACTGGTGTAGATATGGACGAAAAATATGTTGCACCTTCTCGTAGTTCTTTGACCTCTGGAACCAGGTAAAAATTTCCCCCTTTTAACAATTTTTTTTCTCCGATTAGCCTGACGGGTACTTGCATTCACTTTGTCATGCTTGCGCGTGTTGTGTATTATTCCGGATAACATTATTGTATATTTTCCAGGTAACATGAGCTGAAAATACTTGTGCCCCAAATTGTGGTATATAGGAACAACCTTCAGTTTTCTAAATTTCTCTCACGCATACTATAAAAAGAAGGGATTTACTTCTCCTATAATGCTTGTATTTTAGTGCTTTTGACGAGATGATTTAATTCATTGATTAGTTTCACTGTGAGTTGCCTCAGTTAGGTAATCTATCTAAACTCCTACGCTTCTGCACCATTTTAACGACTTAGTGTGATTCTATCGACCTTACACTTTAAGTATGATATTTCTTTCAATCGTGATTTTCATCACCCTTTTCATCCACACACATTGCTGCAGTCTGCTCATTTTGTTCCCTGACTCACACATTTTCCATTTTTTCATCTATCGGTGTAGAATGAACTACCAATTTAATATAAAAAAAAATTAAAATCGATTAGTATTAATAACGTCTCTGTCCAAATTTGAACCTGGATGTCTGCACATTGTGGTTTTTAACATTGAGGATATTAGTTTTAAAAAATGAGCCAGAAACATTTTAGTTAGATTGTTGAAACCAAAATTAGACAAATGGAAGGACGGTCAAAGGTAACACTTAATAGCTCTTTCAGCTAACTGTGGGGCCTAACAAATTACTAACCAATAATGAATTTCGAGATGAGGAGTGACCTCTGTATTAGCAACGTCCGGGACGTGATACAGTTGGAGTGAACGGAGAAAATAAAATCATTGCATGGTGACACCCACATGTACATGTTATAGTTTTGTAATCTTGTTCAACAATGGTTCCCACGAAATCTACGAAAATCAGTATCCAAGGAAAATAAAAGAATCTATAATTCGTATCATTTATTTTATTTATATTTTTAATTTTGGTGTATATATGTGCATTTCTTCATTTAAAAAGAAATAATAGAGTAATATTATTTGATCAGATTATTTCGCAGTTATTTATTGTTTTAAAGTGCATATATCTATTCCATTTAAGCTACTGTAGCGTCATCCACTTCTTATTGTATATCAAGCATCATCAGAAGAAACTGACAAGGAAGTTATTAAACCAAGAGTTCCAAATGGTGAATTGAAATAATCCCTTCGTGAATTTCACGGACGCATTCACGAGTTGAATGACCGTTATGGAATAACCGTTTCACAAATTATATCGAATATGTTCCTTACGTCGTAACTACACTCCCCTTCCCTTTCATGAATATGACCTACCGAATTAGACTTTTTACTAGATTTGTTATCACACAAACAACACGACGAGTGCCACATGTGGAGCAGGATCTGCTAACCGTTCCGGAGCATCTGAGATCACCCCTAGTTTTTGATGTTTTTTTTTGTTTTTTATTTAGTTTTCTGTGTAGAGTTTTGTGTACTATTGTTTGTCTGTTTGTCCTTTTAATTTTTAGCCATGACATTGTCAGTTTATTTTCGATTTATGAGTTTGACTGTTTTTATGGTATCTTTCGTATCTCTTTTATTGAGGATTCATTTGAATGAACACCTTCGTCTGAAAAAAATGTTCGTGTAAATGGGTCTTTTATATAATTCTCTTTACGGCTATTATTTTTATAAGCTGGCCATTATTTTAACTTTATTTCAAAGATATGTAGGACTCGGAGGTGTGATGGAGACGTTGAAGTTAAATGATCTACGGCGAAGGGCAATGGTCCGATTGCGGATGTCCATTGATCTATTTGAAGTAGTAATTCAATAGATACAATGTAGTTGATTGACGTTTCACTATTAATATACACAGTAAAAGATATACATGAAGCATGATGACTAATATTAAACTTACACTTACAGCTGTGCATTTGATATTAGAAGTAGTTTTTGTTAGCAGTCAATATATCAATTTGCATTCAATTGATGTCGATGTCTGTCTTTAACTTCAATTGTATACTACATGAGCGATCTTCCTTTTAGATTGTTTGCATGTGGCCATACTACCCACGGGTTCCTCTGTTGCCGTTATCGTAAAAAAATACGGAGGATATGAGTGTTGAAAGAGGGACGAAAGATACCAAACAGACAGTCAAACTCATCAATCTAAAACAAACTGTCAACGCCATGGATAAAAATGAAAAAGACAAACGAACAACCTCACACATGACACAAAATAGAAAACTAAAGAATGAACAACACGAACCCCACCAAAAAACTAGGGGTGATCTCATGTTCTCCGGAAGGGTAAGCAGATCCTGCGTCACATGTGGTACCCGTCGTGTTGCTTATGTGATAACAAATGCGGTAAATAGTCTAATTCGGTAGGTCACATTCATGAAAGGGAAGGGGATTGTAGTAGGTATTTTGAAAATGCAACTCGACATCGAACTTGAAAGGAACATTTTGTAAATTTCAAAATAAAAAAATCACATAAAAAAATGTCAACCTACATCGACACGAAAAGCTTTGAAAATTTTGTTTGTGTAGACCATCGCAGTTCATCGTTTCCACCATCGCACTACGGCGTAGCTTTCAACAAGTTATGGACACAATGCCACCATAGAACTTAAAAATGATAAAACACTCACTTTGGCGCCAAGCATCGCACCTCAGCTTGACCATCAGGACCGACCCTTACATATATATTATACAAATTATTATCCATTTTATATATTATTGACTGTTCGGAGATTCTTGAATTTCATTTCTTTTTCACAATACTGAACTCATTGACATTACACGAGTTATTATTAGATGTGCATTATTTGCAATGATTTATTTTTCTGGAAAGACATATTCGTAAAACAACGTTATTTCTTACAAGATAAAACGCTATCCCATATGTGTACGGTAAACACATTCAATATAGTTTAACTCCATCACCTTCTGAATGTGCCTGTTATTCAGTGATTATCGTTTTTTGATAAATTTCATTTCTTTTGTCTAACATTTTGTACATATATCAGACCACTTTTCTTTTTCGTTCGAATCGTTTAACAGTGTTTTGGGATTTTAAAAACTGACTATGCGATATTTATTGTCGTTGATACAGTTGCAACATTTCCTTGGACTTTTTGATTAAGTGTGTTTTTAGGGATAAATATTCATTAAAAGGAATTATTTTTCATATGTAACATTATAAAATAACTGTATTATTTTATCAAGCTTGGCCTTCGTAAAACTTAATTTTATGTCGCAAATATTTGTTAAAATAGCTCCGCTGCACAACGCTAGATAACTCAATTTGCGTAGATAGTAAAATCTACATTTTATGAAGGCTAAGCTGAAAGAACAATACAGTTATCTCATAATTTTCTAAAGAGTCCTTCATTAACGTTCATCTTACCATAAGGTTTTACAAAACTCAGAACCGTACAGCACAAATGTTTTTATTAAAATCGAAAAAACGAACATTCCTAGTTTAATCAATAGATATGATAGAACTTCATTATAAAAAAAATCGTGTAATAATATTGATACTTAAAGCAACGGAATGCATTTTTATAGATTAACAGACGTCATCCGTAAACTGCATCAGGAAAAAAGCCTGCAAAGTATATACACTCAGGCAATCCCACCTGACATGATCATTTTTCGCTGTATTACTTGTTATATGAAAGACTAACATTGTTATAATGTTATATCTATATATAAAAAAAAAATAATCATGCAGTGTGAATGACCACATATATGACAATTCATGTTTGTATGTCCAAAAACGCAAATATTAAATGAAAGAACAATCCAAAAGAAAACTAGAAAACACTTATTACCAAAAAAATGAAATGGCCTAGTTAATATACACAAAATGAACGATACAACACACAATAACCACTGATTTTGGACAGGCACATACATACAGGATGTGACGGGGTTAAACAGGTCATCGGCATCCCAATCCCCCCGTAACCAGGGCCAGTGGTGTAACAGTACAACATAAGAACGAACTGTAAAATCTGTCATCAGATGGATACAAATAAAAATGAATTTACAAACAAAACAAAACAAGAGTGAACGTGTCATGGTTCTTGTATATTCCAACAACAAAACGAAACTAAGCACTGAACTGAGAGTACTTGCAGTTACTGACAACTAGTTCAAAGCCACTAACAACTAATAGTATCGAATTCATAACAGTGTGGCTATGGACATTGATTGGCGCACTTTAATATCCCATTGACTGGGACAGATTAGGTGAACGATCGTATAACACCCATTGCTCACGACGTCCTTAATATAAGCATTTAAACCGTGGGGTCACCAAAGGTTCTCAACGCCTATATAAAATAATTCGAAATACTAATCAGGAATTTGTGTTTTGATTTATATTGATTAATTAAACGTCCTTTACTTGTGTTTTTGTTATGTTTAGACAATCAATTTTCATAATTAGATATCGCAAAGCCATGTTCTTTCAGAAAAAAGAATGACTTACTGAATGCATGTATTGATTGATTATCTTTTTCGGATTTAACAATTGCGATTGTCGAGTTATGTAATCTTTTAACTTTTATCTGGTCTAATTTTATTTTAGAACGAATGCATAATCCACTTTCAAAAGTTGTGCAAATACGAAACATAAAGACAAAATATACTTCTGCCCTGTCTTTTTCGTACTTGAAAGTTATTGATAGTAATAAAGCTATTTGGATTAAACCTTGTGAAATTTGCATGCATTTACGTTATTGTATTGGCAAAATGTATCATTTGGTGTATATAGGAAACTTAAACCGTTCTGCTTTACTGCTACTATACTTGTGAAAAACACTTGGCAACAGAAACGCATTCATCTTATCTATAAAAAAAAAATCGACCCAATTTACATAGAAATGGACGTCTTCGTGCATTTGTGATCGCAAATAAAATATGTTCCGGACCTTATGAGTATTTGGACCATACGTGTATGGTTGGACCATATAAGTATACCCTTATGGTCATGATATATGCGTATGGTCCAAATACTCATATGGTCCGGAACACATACATGATATTCTGTGCGTTGTCGGTCGTCTATTAACTTTTTTCTTTTGTTGATGGATTTGACGTCTTTCTGTGAGTGATTATTTGTTCATGACTTAAAACTTACTTGCAAATAATTTAAAAACAAGACTTGATTTAAAAAATGTCCAAACAAACCATGATTTTTTTTAAACATACATCACATCCATTGCAAAAGGCTAAAATTCGCCAGGTCTTTAATTTCAACTAAGTGAGTTGACTAAATTAATGTTGCGGACCATTTTCCAATTTCCATGCGGTACCCCTATTTTTTTTTCTCGCTCATCTCTTATGTTTGTTTTTTTTCATCCCAAGACCTCTTGGAGCTTTCATTCTATAAAGTGTGTATTTTGCTAATGGTCGAAGGCCATACGGGGACCTATAGCTTGATAACGCCTGTTGGTCCCTGGAAAGAATGTGTCTGATTGTCTATCACACTTCATATTCTTATTTTAACATGCAGTTATATCTATGATAAGAATGAAAATTGAATTGTCATTGAGACAAAAACCCAACCAAAGAGCAAAAAACAAGAAAAAAAAAAGCCCAAGGCAACATGTAGATCTTTCGTATCAAGGGAATTGCTATAAATATTTATTTCAGGTTAATAGTATTAGGCCATACTCAAGTTATAAAATAGATCTTGTCGTCAACTTTTACAACCAGCTTCTATGTTTCTATAATGCACTGTTCATCTTTTTTGGGCTTCTACTTTTCCATTGGACAGACAATTTTGTTTTCGACTGTTTTAAAAAGATGAATTTTTTACAAAATCATACAAGTAAGGAGTCTCTGGCCTTTGGTAGTGTTGTATGTTAATTAATTAATGTTTATTTATTTGTTTAGGAAATAAGTATGACGTACATTTTCACTGAACTAGGACACTTTTTATAATAGTTTTTCGATATCGCTCGGGCAAAAATAATCACGAATATAATGCCTACCCATGCATTGAAAAAAAACGGGTATAAACTACACAGTGCAACAAGAATACAAGATTTATTGATTTTCAAAATGCGACCAAAATTAAAAATTTGCTCGCAGCGGAAAAAATTCAACAGTTTGATTTTCATTGAAATAAAATAATTGTTATGATTTACACACCGTTACTTTTTCCAATATAAATATTCGAACTATTTTGTTTGTTGTTTCCTTTATAAATTTACATCATTTTTAAAAAGACCACGCGTATTCGATATTTAGAAGACTATAATCATTATCTTTCTTCTGCTGTAAGTTTAATTTAGTTATTTTGTGTCATAATTGCCATCTCGTATGTTTTAAATTTGAATAAAGAAGATTCAGGTTGTCTTATACGTCAATGATACACACAAAAAAACACGATAACAAATAAAATAAGGTGCAACATTCATTCTCCATGAAAAGAATACATCACATGGATGTAATTTTTGTAACAAAAATACCAATTTCGTGAGAAGTTGTGTGTTGGACTTGAAGAGCCAAGGCAAACTGACAAAAATCTGAATGAACGAATCGATTTATGGTATAAAAAAAAACAAAGCCCACATGGTTAGCATTGAATAATACAAGGCCACTCTTAAATGATCACAACGTAGAAGTTTTTGTTCTCTTAATCAATAAGATATTTTCTGAAATAACGCGGGTCCCTATTAACTTAAAAGTTTTTTTGGTTTTTTTTTTACCATGAATAAACTTTTTTTTTATTATTATTTATTGATATCAGCTCTGGACATTAATATTATTAAAAGTGAAACTGTTGTAAGTGATTTAAAATAAATTCCTTAAATGATTTGTGAAAAGAAAGTTTCATTTTATGTATCAAAATTTGTAACAAATGATTATTTAAATCCCCACTTGAAGGCCTCCAATAGACTGAGTGGGCATAAAATCATCGCCCACGACACACAAGATAAAGGTAAACTTTTCAGTACAATTACTAATAAACGTTTTACTGTCGACCACACTGTTATGAATTTCGTTCTAAAACAATTCATGCACATAAGACTTAAAAACCCATCTTAACTGATAAACGTATTATCCTTTCAAAGTCTAAAACATCATTCAAAACATTCCCATTTAGAAATGCTTACCTTTGTTTAATGTCAAAATATACGTATTTCGTTGATGAAGTAATGAAGTAAAATAAACGTAACTGGATATAATATACATGTGTTAAATATGTTATATACTGTCTAAAATATAATCTGATGTTTGAATCGATAAAATCAATATCTAAAGTTTTCCTACAATTAATAACTAATAACATTAACGAATATTTGAATTCAAAGGAATAATCAGTTTGCAAAGATGGAACTATCAGCAATACGTCCTTTTGAAAAATTGAATATATATTAGGTTTGCAGCTGAGTTTGACAATGAAAACAACATTTGTGATGAAATTGTTTTTATCTATGAGGCTAAATTTACTTAAGGTTTTTAAATTCTATAACGGTTGGTATAACTTTTACACAACCGTGTTGGCTTTTAAACTTTGTACTATGTAATGTTGTTCTCATTAAATTAATAGATTAATGAGATACTGTTTTCTTTTCGATTTCAGTTCTTCATGGATGCATTTTTGGTCGACAGCTATATTTTATACAATTATATATCAGATTCAAGTCGTAGAGGTTGCACCTTGTCCAGAAAAATGTATATGCAACACGTTTTCAGGTTATTTAGTACATGTGAACTGTTCCAATGTAGAACTTACAAGCATGCCATCAAATTTTCCAAACGGCTCATACATCATGTGAGTGGTTAATAAATGCCATACTAATGACCATGTTTTATATAAAGATTAATATATTTAAAGTGAGTAGTATTAAGAACATACTTCAATTGTCAATACAACAACAAAAAAAACAACAAAAAAACAACAGAAAAAAAAAAAACCAATACCAACAATAACAACTGATTAGCTTTAAATTTGTTTTAGAATTAATTTCAATAAAAACATATAAAATAAAAGACATATCTCATTGGAATATTAATTGCTTGTTTTAAGGATGATGAATGAAGGAAAAACCAACGCATACCATAATCAAAGCGTCTTACTCATCAAGTGATACAAGAACGAATTCAGGAAAAAAGCATTTATTATACCACATTACCACATACACCATTGTAGACATTCTAGAAGTTCATGAATTTAAAAAAGAAAAAAAAATGTATTTCCATAAATATAGTTATCACATTATTATATTACATGTATGTGTTTTCCAATCAGAGAACTGCACGACACCAAAATACAACGTATTGAAAGCGGAACATTTAGTTATTTCGAGATGCTGTATATGTTGTAAGTTATACATTGTTTTAACATACATTTTACATTCTGTATCACTTGCATTTAAATCAAGCTTCCGCCATTAAGAAAATAATGTCATGGCTAAAAATGAAAAGGACAAACAGACAAACAATAGTACACAAAACTCTACACAGAAAACTAATGTTTCTTTTTTCAACATTTTTTCATCTAAAGGTTGATGTTGCAAATAAGACATAAGTCATTGTAAACTTATATATAGTGCTAACAATCAATCTACATTTTCTATTTCCGTTATCAACTTTTATAAAAAAACACTATTTGTTCAAACCTTGATCACATTCTTGGAGATTACCAGTATTTCCTTGTTATTTACCCTATTCAAATAACGTAAGATAGATCGTGTTGGATTACATTCAGAAACTTAATTATTGATGAAAATGTTGACATGGATATTGACTTATTACCTTTTGGTACCAGAACATGCTCGTATGATACACATATTGCTATTTTCTAGTCATATGTTGTGACACGCGTCGTGCTTTTTTTAAAACGTATCTTTGTACATCATGTACATTGTTTGTTTGTGAGATGTTTGGTTTGATTTACTCTCTTTTTCCCTCCCTCAGCCATAATTTAATTCATTCTGCTACGTTTATTTATTGGCCAAGCCAAACCTTATTAAAACATAAAATTCTACTGCAGTATACATCGTGTCGATATATAAATGCCTCTAGATAATTGATAACTGATCTGTATCCGTCTAAACACTTGCATAAACTATACATTTTGTATATATACATTTTTTGGTATTTATGTTTGTCATAAGTAACAGGTATTTCGAATTTAGTTGTTGATATATGTTCTGTAAAATGTAAACTGTCATGTGATGTAAAATTAGCTTTTTGAGTTGTCCTTATTACTCAAAACTTTTCAAACTGAATGAATTTAACATTTGAAATCAAATCACTCGTGCATTATTCTTTGACTTCGAAAGTTTAGCATAACTAACATGTACACGTATTGTTTTTCGAAATGTCTAATATTTATACTGTGCTATATGAATTATACACAAGTGATATAAAACTTTGTTTCCATCGTATTTATAACAGAAAAAATACGTATGATTCCATTTCAATATATGCGTTCGGTTTGAAATGTGCCCGGGTATCGCATCAATTTATGTCGGTTTTTCCATTGCGATAAAAAAAAAACGCCGCATCGATCAAACTTTACACTGCTTAAAGTGACATCGTGTGATCTAAATAAACTATTACATACCTTAATACGATATGAATTAGCATTGTATTTGTGGTATTAAAACTTACACCAATACATATTTGTGTTTAAGTCATCGTATATGTTTTACGATGTATTTAATTATTTTATTCGGACATGAATATTTGTACTTCATAGATTAATTACGAGGAACACGGTGCAAACCATTGACAGTGGAGCATTTACAGATTTGCCTTACTTGACAGCTGTGTAAGATATTATTTAGAGACAAAAGAACACTCTGTAACGTTTTTTTTTAAGTTTAAAACATGGTGATAGTGGGTAAATAGTTTAAATGACTTTTGATTTAACTCAATATTGATGATTTTTTATAGTCAGATTTTTCATCCGTTTTAAGAAAGAAAAAAGACATTGACTTCATCTTGCTTACACCAAAGAAAGCTAGTTTAATGTATAACATGCGCCTAACGCCACATAATTATTTAATTCTACTGTCGTCGCAGAGCATATTGTTAAGCTGCTTCAAATTTGTAAAGTCGTTTGAAAATCCTTTAATATTTTTAATATGACAGATTTTCCAACCATTTATTTGGTAGCATGTAACTATATTTTTATACATATATAAAATTTGAGATATATTAAATTTCGATATTAACAACAGCATAGTACTTTTCGTGATTTTTTTTTAACTTTTGAACATTAAAAGTAAAATCACAAAAATACTGAAATCCGATGAAAATTCAAATGAATAGTCTCTTATGAAAAGGCTAAATCAAAAGCTCAAGCACATCAAACGAATGGATAATAACTGTCATACTCCTGACTGACGTCTTCAATTGGATATTACTAATTATTCTTTTCTCGATTCCGTAGGCATTTAGTTTTGAGCTACACTGATTAACGTTAACATTATAGTAAAACTTTACTTACATCGGATATCAAGATATAAAAACTGAAAAGGGATGCCTTCCCCACCACCATTGTTCTCTCATTATTCCTTCTAATAATTTGGATCCCTCTGTGAGTTTTGGATTTAGTTACTTGATTGTTGTGTTATTATTTCCCTATCAAAGTTATGAGAATCAGAATTTGTGGTTATACATTGTTTTATCAATTATACTGTAACATCAACCAAAATGTTTCAAACCTAGGTAAACAATAAATTATTAGGTTGCCTGACACACTGCAAAAAAAATACTTCTACATTTCCAAAGCGATGCCCATTTATATACAATATAATCATTTTAGTTTCGTATCTAAGTTATGGCTATAATTATGACATTACACATGCACCTTGTGATTATTTTGTTACTATATGTATTTTGTATGAAAACATATTAATATTTTGCAGAAACCTTTCTCACAATGAAATATTTGAAATCGGCATGAATGCTTTCCAAAACCTTCCGAGAATAAGATATATGTAAGTGAAGTAAACTTGTAAGATTAGTACACATACCTGCACATGATTGCGGATGGTCATTGGTTTAGTTTGACGTTGATATTTGCTTCTATTCAATTGAACTACATAATATGTAGGAAGAAAAACATGGAGTTTAATTCATACCACTGCCACAATGTTTCTTCTGTGTAGGCCGGTATGAACACAACACGTTTTATAAGTACTTGATTTTTGTAATTCTAGACATAGGCGTTTTAGTTAAGCTTTTTATACCTTTCTAAATTATTTGCTGACGTACTATGAGATTATTCACAAAATGTTGACCTATCTATCAAATGAGATTTACGGGAGTAAGTCAAATTTCTCCCGTTTTTCGCGAATGTTTACAATATCATGTATATTAAATGATTTTCTGACACTCTCTTCAATTCACTTTCCCGAAGGAAAACATTTTGGTCCTTTTGAAAAGAGATAATAGCCTCTCGGGCATGAATGTAAGTGAAGTCCCTGCAATAACATGGGCACAGGGATCATATCTAAATCTTGATGCATCATAATATTATGCTGTGGGATCATTGCTCCCTATAGTGTTGAATTTCCAGCTGGTTTTGATAGTTTGTTCTTTTGTCGTACTGTTACACCACTGTTTCGTGTTAAGGGAGGGCTGGCACCTACAAATGGATAATAATAATGAACCCCATCAAATTCAATATGTGACTGTCCCAACTCAGTAGCCTGTACTTTAGTGGATGTCGTGTGGCAGTTTACCTCATTTGTTTTTCTTAATGTATAACTTAATGACTTAATAAAACAAAAATAAATAGAAAGACTTGAACACACCACAAACAAAATAGAAAGGAACTAAAAGTCACCTTGTCAATGTCTTGGGTTTTAAACACTTTGATACAATAACATGACTCTATATCAATTGCTAAATTACTTCACTTACACTTGGGTAAGATAACTTTCAACTTTTGATTAACAATGAATTGTCATACGAAGCTATATACATGATTTGCGAGTCTACCTTTAATTTTGAAAGAAAATTAGATAGATGATTTGTTTATCTAATATATATTGATAGTATATTATACCTATATTTTCAGACACTTGAATGATAATAATATATCAATGATTAAAAACACTTCATTTCAAGGTCTACACAATCTAAGCGCACTGTAAGTATGACTAACATGTTGTTTCCAATACACCTTTTTTCAAAGTTATTGAAGAAACCTGACCAGGTGTTTTATTGATCGTGTTTACATATTTCCTTATTCAGAAATGTTTTTATGACTATAAGATGTATTCCGACAAATTGTTCTAAAGCAAAGATGCTTCGTTGAATGCGGTAACATTTTTAGCATGAACAGTCACATCAATTATGAAAAACAGATAATGGCTACTCAAAATCTTTACAACAAATCATAACTTCTAAATTGTTTAGCAGATCCGGAGGTTGATGTAAACAATGTAACCACTGATTATGACTTTTCAACGTCAAAACATACTCGGATAAACATGATAAATATTGTATCTTTCAAAAGTGAATAATTTGTCGAATGGGGATACACCGTTTTTCATGTCTTATTTTGTTCATAATGTATGGAAGAGTGTAACTTATTCATATATCATGTCTACAATGACTGGTCATTTCGTGATTTTTTTTCTATCATCTTTCTTATTTGACAGTTAAAAAAATGATCATCAACTAAACATCAGCATCCTCCACATTATCAAAGTCGTATATCAAACCAAATGAAGTAACCAAAGAATGAACTAAACATGCGAAATCGGACTGACTTCGAAAACTGCGTTTCGATTTTCATTCATTTCTTCTTGTAAACCCTTGTAAAATAAAGACGTATTATGCACTTATTTGTATGAAATTTACAAACTCAACATTCTCTCAAATGATATTGTGTTTCTATAATTACAGGGTATTAGATAACAACAAAATATCAACTATACAGCCGAATTCTTTCACGAATTTGATTAACTTAAGATATTTGTAAGTTCTGAAATTAACAACAATATTTATTGATTATTGCATTTAAACGACACTTCGAAAACTTTTCGCTTTATGCCGGTAGTAAGTTTTGTTTAGTAAATAAAGCCACCGACCTTCAGCAGGAAAACTGAAATACCTTGTCATTTGAGTTATGAGTGACCACATACATTTGAAAACAAACATTGATTTATTTTAAGTGAAATTGATATGTATATTAAAGTGAAAAATAATATATTGGACAAGTTTACAAAGGATAAAAGAAACCGAAATCAGATTTCAAAAATGCATAGGTCAAACAGAAAATGTCAGTTATGTTAGAAAATTACATTTATTTATTGAACGTTTTCACCATTTATGTTATAAATGTAATAATAACATTAAACCATTGATTCAAAACAGTTATAAGCAATTTACAGCTTTGCATAAAAATTTTATAATCAGACACTTGTTGCATTTTTTTTTAAATCGGGAATCGGTTGAATGAACCTACACATGTATTTGTTTTCATTTGAAAAATGGAGGCGAACGCACCTGCTATGTTTTTGGATTCTAACTTATAAACTGAGTGTATTGAACATAGAACTTCCATATATGAACATTTTTAAATCAGATCAATCACAATTGAGACACATACATATATATATATATATATATATATATATAGTGTCTAAAAATAGCAACAATCAACATTCAATCTATCTAGGTGTGGATCAGTTTGTAAATAAACTGATGCAGTTACTAAATTAAATTATATAAGTGTCTAAGAATGTAACTTTAACACACTAATGAGTGTTATAAAATTAGTTGTTATATTTTATATATTATTCACGCAATATTTCGCTAAACAAATTAGCTTCATCGGGCGTGTGCATCTATCTAGGTGAAATCGGATGCATGACAAAAAAATATCTTTGTAGCTTGACGTTTTTGTGTAAAAGTTTAAAATATTGATTGATGGGGTATATACAAGATATTTTTGCCGTTTATTGTACATAATAATTTTTAAATCTAAACAAATAGTTGTTTTAGTTAAATAGAATGAAATTCATGATTTATTCCTTTGGTTTTGGGTAGAACTGTTTTTCATCCCTCTCATTAAGTCCATCAGGTTCAAGAGTACGTAGCTGATGCATCCAGAACCTTTCTCTCTGTTTTCTCCTTTCGGAGTCCCAATTTTGATTTACCTCAATTATTTGAAAGGTGATATTATCAAAAGTATGTCCTGTTCTTAAGAGGTGTCTCGTAATTGGACAGTTTCTTCCTTTTGTATAGAACGACCGGTGATTGTTAAGTCTGATGTTGAATGTAGTTTCTGTTTCACCAACATACTGCAGCTTGCAAGTTCCACAAGTAAGAATATAAATACTATTTTCCGTTTTGCAATTAGATGTAACATAGATGTTGTATCGCTGCTTTGTTACTGTGCTGCTAAAAGAGTGGTCAGTGTTGGCGGCTTTACAGCACTTACAATTGCTTCTACCGCATTGTTTGTAACACCCAAATTTAGAAGTTTCTTGTTTCTTTACTTTTGATGTCACAAGTATGTCTTTGAGATTTTTGGGTCTGCGATAGGCAATAACAGGAGGTGATGGAAAAATTTCTTTTAAGGAAGAGTCATTTTCGATAAGACGCCAGTGCTTTCGGATAGTAGATGAAATATTTGTCAAATCGGGATGGAAGGTTACAACAAACGGAATTCTATCTGCACGGGTCGTCTTATCTTTGTATTCCATGAGGCTAGCTCGATCTTTTTCTTGGGCTTTATCAAAAGCGTCTGTGATGTTTTTGGTTTTATATCCTCTTGATTTCAGCTGTGTTTTTAGTTGTCCCAAACGATAGTTAAGTTTGGATTCCGAGGAGCAAATTCGCTTTAGTCTGATGGCTTGACTGTAAGGTATACTCCTGGAGCAGTGTTTCGGGTGACAACTTTTTGGAGAAAGGAACTGGTGTTTATCAGTTTTCTTTGTGTGGAGATCAGTTGTCATGATCCCGTTTTTTACAAATGTGGTGGTGTCGAGAAAAGCAATTTTCTCGCTTGAAAATTCAGATGTAAATTTAATTGAGTGATGGAACTGATTACAATGATCTAAGAAATCTTGCAAATGTTCTGCAGTATCGTTCCATTTCATGTCAATATCATCAATAAAACGGAGCCATGACAAGGGTTTGTATGGCACACTTAAAAGGATGCGTTCTTCGAGATCCCCCATAAAAATGTTGGCAAAAGAAGGTGCCATTTTTGTTCCCATACTAGTTCCGTCAATCTGTAAAAAGTGCTTGTCGTTGAAAATAAAGTTGTTATTTTCAAGCACTAGCTTGAGCAATTGAACTAGACAGTCAGTTTGGGGATGTTTATCCTTTCGAGTATTCCATACTTTTTCACACGCGGCAATTCCTTCATCTTTTGGAATATTTGTGTATAAAGAACACACATCCATTGAAACCAAAATTGTGTTGTTAGGTAAAGGACTTAAGGAATTCATTTTCTTCAAATAGTCAGTCGTATCTTGAATATGAGATGGTAGTTGTTTAACATGTGGTCTGAGGTGGTAATCAACAAATTCTGAAATTTTTTCGGTGGGATGGCCATTAGCTGATACTATAGGTCTGCCTGGGATCCCTTCTTTGTGGAGTTTTGGAAGTAAGTAAAATCGACCGGCTGTGCACGTTTCGTCTGGGCGTAGATAATCGTACGTATCGTCATCAATTTGTTTATCTTTATTCATTTCTGAGAGGACGTCATTAATTTTTTTGCTGATTTCTTTGGTTGGATCACATGCTAGTTCTTTATAAAATTTAGCGTTTGAGAGTTGACGATTTCCTTCTTCGATGTAGTCTGCCTTGTTCATCACTACAACGGCACTTCCTTTGTCAGCTTGTTTGATAACAATTTCGTCACGGTCTTTTAAGTTTATCATGGCTTGACTTTCTGACTTTGAAATATTTCTGACTTGTTTACCACTGGTTGAAGATCTGACTTCAGCTTTGACTGATGTAATGAATGATTCCAAATTGTCGTTTTTGCTTTTAGGGGGATTCCATTTACTTTTCTTTTTAAATTTTGGAATGCATATGTCTCCTTCATCACTCTCATAATCAGATTCATTCATTCCGGCTTCTTTTAAATTTTTCTTCTGTTGTCTATTGAAATGTTCTTTCAACCGAAGACGCCTGGCAAATGCTTCTACATCTGTCTCAAGTTGTAAATTGTTGACGGTTGCTGGAGCTGGACAGAAATTAAGGCCTTTACTCAATAGTTTTTCTTCAGAGGTAGTTAGTTCTATTGATGACAGATTGACAACTAACTTATCTTGAACTGTGTGTTTCTGTTTTTTAAAACGTCTTTTCCTCGGTTGTTTTGATTTACTCTCTTTTAACAAGTTTAAAATTTGATCTTCTTCAAAAACGGAACTTTGTTGGTTTAAACGGTCACGTTTGAACTTTTTATTTTGTTTAGCTTTGAAATTTTGTTTCTCTATTCTTTGAATGTCGGTTAGTCTTCTTTGAATTACGTCCATGTCTTCTGGAGTAACAGACAGAGATGTTTTTATATACGTTTCATTTAATTCCGAATTAATTTGTTTGTAGCCGTAGATAGAAAAGGAGAGTAAGAGTTGAAGAAGTCGGAATGAACAATTGAATAAAATATCGTCCCAACGTTTCATAAATCTGATGGACTTTAAACCCGGTGTCTGAGGCGTCAATTTGATATTTAAACCTTTTGGTATGGTGTTGTTATCTATGTACGATTTAAGATTAGAAGCATGATGTTCAAGCTGTATTTTCTTTTTCGTTGCATCAGCTACGTACTCTTGAACCTGATGGACTTAATGAGAGGGATGAAAAACAGTTCTACCCAAAACCAAAGGAATAAATCATGAATTTCATTCTATTTAACTAAAACAACTATTTGTTTAGATTTAAAAATTATTATGTACAATAAACGGCAAAAATATCTTGTATATACCCCATCAATCAATATTTTAAACTTTTACACAAAAACGTCAAGCTACAAAGATATTTTTTTGTCATGCATCCGATTTCACCTAGATAGATGCACACGCCCGATGAAGCTAATTTGTTTAGCGAAATATTGCGTGAATAATATATAAAATATAACAACTAATTTTATAACACTCATTAGTGTGTTAAAGTTACATTCTTAGACACTTATATAATTTAATTTAGTAACTGCATCAGTTTATTTACAAACTGATCCACACCTAGATAGATTGAATGTTGATTGTTGCTATTTTTAGACACTATATACTATTTTCACAGGCAACACGCATTACACATCTTATTTTGTGTAATCTGTTCATATCTATTTCCTTGCAAGATCATGGAAAACAAAACATATTTTAATAAATTAAGAAGTTTAACGAAAAAGAAAATACAGCTTGAACATCATGCTTCTAATCTTAAATCGTACATAGATAACAACACCATACCAAAAGGTTTAAATATCAAATTGACGCCTCAGACACCGGGTTTAAAGTCCATCAGATTTATGAAACGTTGGGACGATATTTTATTCAATTGTTCATTCCGACTTCTTCAACTCTTACTCTCCTTTTCTATCTACGGCTACAAACAAATTAATTCGGAATTAAATGAAACGTATATAAAAACATCTCTGTCTGTTACTCCAGAAGACATGGACGTAATTCAAAGAAGACTAACCGACATTCAAAGAATAGAGAAACAAAATTTCAAAGCTAAACAAAATAAAAAGTTCAAACGTGACCGTTTAAACCAACAAAGTTCCGTTTTTGAAGAAGATCAAATTTTAAACTTGTTAAAAGAGAGTAAATCAAAACAACCGAGGAAAAGACGTTTTAAAAAACAGAAACACACAGTTCAAGATAAGTTAGTTGTCAATCTGTCATCAATAGAACTAACTACCTCTGAAGAAAAACTATTGAGTAAAGGCCTTAATTTCTGTCCAGCTCCAGCAACCGTCAACAATTTACAACTTGAGACAGATGTAGAAGCATTTGCCAGGCGTCTTCGGTTGAAAGAACATTTCAATAGACAACAGAAGAAAAATTTAAAAGAAGCCGGAATGAATGAATCTGATTATGAGAGTGATGAAGGAGACATATGCATTCCAAAATTTAAAAAGAAAAGTAAATGGAATCCCCCTAAAAGCAAAAACGACAATTTGGAATCATTCATTACATCAGTCAAAGCTGAAGTCAGATCTTCAATCAGTGGTAAACAAGTCAGAAATATTTCAAAGTCAGAAAGTCAAGCCATGATAAACTTAAAAGACCGTGACGAAATTGTTATCAAACAAGCTGACAAAGGAAGTGCCGTTGTAGTGATGAACAAGGCAGACTACATCGAAGAAGGAAATCGTCAACTCTCAAACGCTAAATTTTATAAAGAACTAGCATGTGATCCAACCAAAGAAATCAGCAAAAAAATTAATGACGTCCTCTCAGAAATGAATAAAGATAAACAAATTGATGACGATACGTACGATTATCTACGCCCAGACGAAACGTGCACAGCCGGTCGATTTTACTTACTTCCAAAACTCCACAAAGAAGGGATCCCAGGCAGACCTATAGTATCAGCTAATGGCCATCCCACCGAAAAAATTTCAGAATTTGTTGATTACCACCTCAGACCACATGTTAAACAACTACCATCTCATATTCAAGATACGACTGACTATTTGAAGAAAATGAATTCCTTAAGTCCTTTACCTAACAACACAATTTTGGTTTCAATGGATGTGTGTTCTTTATACACAAATATTCCAAAAGATGAAGGAATTGCCGCGTGTGAAAAAGTATGGAATACTCGAAAGGATAAACATCCCCAAACTGACTGTCTAGTTCAATTGCTCAAGCTAGTGCTTGAAAATAACAACTTTATTTTCAACGACAAGCACTTTTTACAGATTGACGGAACTAGTATGGGAACAAAAATGGCACCTTCTTTTGCCAACATTTTTATGGGGGATCTCGAAGAACGCATCCTTTTAAGTGTGCCATACAAACCCTTGTCATGGCTCCGTTTTATTGATGATATTGACATGAAATGGAACGATACTGCAGAACATTTGCAAGATTTCTTAGATCATTGTAATCAGTTCCATCACTCAATTAAATTTACATCTGAATTTTCAAGCGAGAAAATTGCTTTTCTCGACACCACCACATTTGTAAAAAACGGGATCATGACAACTGATCTCCACACAAGAAAACTGATAAACACCAGTTCCTTTCTCCAAAAAGTTGTCACCCGAAACACTGCTCCAGGAGTATACCTTACAGTCAAGCCATCAGACTAAAGCGAATTTGCTCCTCGGAATCCAAACTTAACTATCGTTTGGGACAACTAAAAACACAGCTGAAATCAAGAGGATATAAAACCAAAAACATCACAGACGCTTTTGATAAAGCCCAAGAAAAAGATCGAGCTAGCCTCATGGAATACAAAGATAAGACGACCCGTGCAGATAGAATTCCGTTTGTTGTAACCTTCCATCCCGATTTGACAAATATTTCATCTACTATCCGAAAGCACTGGCGTCTTATCGAAAATGACTCTTCCTTAAAAGAAATTTTTCCATCACCTCCTGTTATTGCCTATCGCAGACCCAAAAATCTCAAAGACATACTTGTGACATCAAAAGTAAAGAAACAAGAAACTTCTAAATTTGGGTGTTACAAACAATGCGGTAGAAGCAATTGTAAGTGCTGTAAAGCCGCCAACACTGACCACTCTTTTAGCAGCACAGTAACAAAGCAGCGATACAACATCTATGTTACATCTAATTGCAAAACGGAAAATAGTATTTATATTCTTACTTGTGGAACTTGCAAGCTGCAGTATGTTGGTGAAACAGAAACTACATTCAACATCAGACTTAACAATCACCGGTCGTTCTATACAAAAGGAAGAAACTGTCCAATTACGAGACACCTCTTAAGAACAGGACATACTTTTGATAATATCACCTTTCAAATAATTGAGGTAAATCAAAATTGGGACTCCGAAAGGAGAAAACAGAGAGAAAGGTTCTGGATGCATCAGCTACGTACTCTTGAACCTGATGGACTTAATGAGAGGGATGAAAAACAGTTCTACCCAAAACCAAAGGAATAAATCATGAATTTCATTCTATTTAACTAAAACAACTATTTGTTTAGATTTAAAAATTATTATGTACAATAAACGGCAAAAATATCTTGTATATACCCCATCAATCAATATTTTAAACTTTTACACAAAAACGTCAAGCTACAAAGATATTTTTTTGTCATGCATCCGATTTCACCTAGATAGATGCACACGCCCGATGAAGCTAATTTGTTTAGCGAAATATTGCGTGAATAATATATAAAATATAACAACTAATTTTATAACACTCATTAGTGTGTTAAAGTTACATTCTTAGACACTTATATATATATATATATATATATATATATATAATATATATATATATAGGCGTAAAAAATAATTTTCACATGTGCAGATATATATATATATATATGTATGTGTCTCAATTGTGATTGATCTGATTTAAAAATGTTCATATATGGAAGTTCTATGTTCAATACATATATATATATAGGCGTAAAAAATAATTTTCACATGTGCAGATATATATATATATATATTCATTAAATAAAATAATAAAATAAGTAAAAAGTTAACAGTTCCATTCTATCGATTTCATCCTTCCATTGGGACTCTTCAGGATAACTGATGTAGTGTCGTTATAGGCGACGTCGTTAAGGAGGTTTATGACGTTCCGTCATTGTTCGTTATTAAAAGTTCTCTGGATTTAATTTTGATCGAAACGTTGTTATGAAATAACGTTCCATCTCTTCTCTATATGCTTCATCCCGTCTACATTTAAAAATAGGCATTATTTGAAAATGCTTTTTACCACAAATGTCAAGATGGGCACTAATTGGCGAATTTCTGTATTGCGAGTGTTTTATTTGTTCTTTGTGAACTCGCACCCGTTCACAGAGGCTATTCCCGGTCTGTCCAATATAATTTTCGTGACAACCAGGACATGTGACGCAGTAAATAAGGTTTGTTGTCTTACAAGTCATATTGGCGTTCACATGAAATTTTTTGCCATCTTTAAATGATTTCATTTTACCAGTTTCTAAATATTTCGTATCTTGGCCACAAACACCGCATCTTGAATCTCCGTACGACTTTATTTCAAAGTCATTAATTTTCGGTTCGAACCGAGCTCTGGTTAAGTGTTTCTTTAAGTTTTTAGGCTGTCTTCGGCTGAAGATTAAGTTTTCTTCCGGTATCAATTTTTTCATAGTTTCCCTTTCGTGTAGAATCGGAAGGTTTGATTTAATTGTATTAAAAACATTTCGTAAATACGGGTCATGTGTACTAACAAACGGTATTTTCTTTAAGGTTTCGTCCGTGTCTTTCACTTTCGCGGTTCGTTATTCTTGAAGTGTCAAGAGTTTAGATTTTCGAATTCCACTTTCGATTAAACCCTCTGGGTATAGCTGCTGTGTCAAATAGCCTTTTAATTCCTTCAAACGTACTTCTCGAATGTTATGGTTAGATACTATAGCACAAATCCGTCTGGCATACAGTAAGTCAGTGAAAAATTAAACATTTGTATTTTCACTACACATTTTATATTATTACACTATTAGTTATTACTTCATGATATGGTACAAAAATCGACAAAAAAAAATCTATTCGGTTTGGGCCCAGATGACTTTTAACATGTTTAGAGAATTGAAAAAGCTCAAAATTATCTCCCTTTGGTCCAAAAACGCCATTTTTTGCATTAAAATTGAAATATCTTTTTGAATTTATCGGTGACCTATATCTTTTATTATTGTTTTCAAATAAGCTGTACATAAGCTAAATGATTGTAAAATTTAAGAGATTTCTGTAATTTAGTTCATTTTTATTTCAATATTGACTCTGTTTCTTCTATTAGTTTAACAGAAATCAAGGACATTAACAAAAAAAATATGCTTCCTTTGGAGGCATATTGTGAGCTTAAATGAATGATGACCCCATTTTTTTAATTTAATTTTTCTATTAAGTATATGATAAAGTTTATTTATATAAAAATATAGAGTAATTAATCCTACATTAAAAAATATTGATTTACACGCGCGAGTCCCCGTAAAGGGTCTATTTCAGAGGAAGAAAAGCTGAGCATTTAAAAAGATGTAAGATTTGTCGACAATTAATTTATAATAATGACCATATCAATGATAATTCATATCAAAACGAAAGTGTTGACTACTGGGCTGGTTATACCCTCGGGGAATAAAAACATCCACCAATTGGTTGTAAATAAATGTATCATAAATACTAGGTTATACATTTAGTGTTTGCGTCAGACTTACGTCTCGGACAAAAAAAGACTCTTAAGTGATGCTCCAATCAAAAACAATAAAAAGACCAAATTAAGAACGAAGTTGAACAGCATTTAAACCCCGCCACATTCTGTATGTTGCCTGTCCTCTGTCAGGAGCGTGTGATTGTTCACCTTGTCCGAGGTCGGAAGCCTGTGATTCAGTGGTTTTAAACTTTTATGATGTGGAACATATTTGTTTTTCTTTCATCATTTTGTACATAAATTAGGCCGTTAGTTTTACCGTTTGAATAATATTATACATGTTATTCAGGGGCCTGTTATGGCTGCATTTAATGTATTTGCTTTTCTCATTGTTAAAAGCTGTACGGTGACCTATAATTGTTGATTTTTCTGTCATTTGGTCTTGAAGAAGAGTTGTCTAATTGACAATCCTCCCACATTTCAAAATGTATATACATATATATAATTATCCTTTCAGAACACTAACAAACAACAACATCAACAATGTGAAACAGCACTATTTCAATGGTTTTTCTTAAATAGAAGAAATGTAAGATTTATATATACTAGTACATTAAAATATGATACATAAATCATCAGTTGCACTGACAAACTGATTCTTAATTGACTAGTAAAACAGATAATAGATAACGTAATAGAAAAAAAAGCAAATAATATGCATTATGAGTAAAGCCCTTTTCTACTTGTAAACGTTTTGTAAACAGACAATGTACCAAACCTTTCGATTTAAATCAAAATAGCTAAATCATAAAAAAAACATAACTGGAATTTGAATTTTGATATTATTCATTAGAAGAGTGTTGTTTAAGGAACAGAATAAGCTAAAAATACTACTAAATTGTTCCACTCCTTTCCGATATATATTGAATGACAGAAAAGGGCCGATTAGGACGTTTACTTATATTTTAGCATTGGCACTAATTAAGTCTCAATTTGTAAGAAAATAAATCTAGAATCTGCTTAAATTTTGGTAAATGACCTTTCGTGAAGTATTATATGAATAAAAAAAGTGGATTATATGAGGCAAGTTGCTTTCCATGTACATTTCGTAGGAAACAATTTAATGACTCCAACATAAAACAAAATGTCTAAAACTTGACATGACAACATTAATCCAAGATTTGCAGTAATAGTTGCAACACAAGTTTAATTTACTTTGTATCCTAAACGACACCTATACCATCGCCTTTACTGTATAAATAATGAGACCTCTTTTATAAGACAAGAACAAAACAAATGTATAATGTTATCCTTTCTGATTGTGCTGCATATATCAATTTCTACATTATGTCCTTATGGTTGGCAGTTCCTATGTAATCGAGCTCGCAGAAAGATGTTGGACAAGACAAACATGAATATTGTGTAGAATGACATGCCTTCAATACTATTATGATACACAATAAAGAGTTTGAACATTATTGTTATGAAATATCTTTGTACACTGTATACATTACCATAAAGTAAATTGTTAAACAATTAAGGATTTGTTAACAGGCATATCAATTTATTTATAGACGGCTGGACAAAAATATTATTGAATTTCTAGAAGCGGGGATGTTTCAAAATATGTCAAACTTGAAAAAGATGTAAGTTTTCATATATGTATATGATGTTACACGACTAAACGAAATATACCAATTAAACTCAATTTTCTTTTTATAAATGTCAGCCAAAACACATATAGGCAAATATAACAGTATCAATTATATATTATCACCACAACAAACAAGGAAAACATAAAGACCATGATTCAACTGGATAACTGAATTACCTTTTGGTACTTGTCTTGTGTACAACCTTTTTTTTAACAATTGCATATAAAATATCTAGTCCCATGATACTTAACCAACCGTTGTATAATCCTTTTTAAAAACGTCTCAAATGTTATATCTTACGCTTCCAAGCTTAAAGTTTCTTTCTTCGCTCTTACAGATAATCGAGGAGCACGTTGTAATTATACAATGGGATGTCTTATATGCAAACTTCCGGTCAACTGTTGTGATTTTCAAACATTGCTGTGAATCAAGAAAATCTATAAACGAAATTAACACTAAACAAATATTGCTATTTATTTATAACATATATGAATAACATGGTAAGTCGACTAATACATTTGTAATGGTCTGAGTAAACAATCTTTTATTTTGATATAAATTAAAGATGTAAAAACAGTTATATTTTTTGTAACACAATATATGTAGGAAGCATATATAAACCAAGTACCATTAATATACTAAGTGTCTTTTTGTAATTCGAATATACAAGTACCCAACCACGTCCACTCTGTGTATGTGTATCCATCAGGTGAGTTAGCCTTTTTCAACTGATTTTTATAGTTCGTTCTTATGTTGTTCTGTTAAAGGATTGGGATCTCGCTAACATGTTAAACCCCGTCACATTCTGTTTGTTTGTGTCTGTCCCAAGTCATGATCCTGTATTTCAGTGGATGTCGTTTGTTGATGTGTTACACATTTGTTTTTCGTTCAATTTTTGTACATAAATAATGCTGTTAGTTTTCTCTTTTTACATTTGTCACACCGCATAGTCTTGTATAGCTGACTTTGTGGTATGAGCTTTACTCATTGTTGAAGGTAATACGGTGACTTATAGTTGTTATTTTCTGTGTCATTGTGGTCTCTTGTGGAGAGTTGTCCCATAGGCAATCATACCACATCTTGTTTTGTATATCATGCATAAGTTTCATAACATTTGGTTGAGGCAATCTTAAGTTAAGAGAACAACAAATTCAGATTTTATTAAGGTTTATTAAGGAGCACCACTTATGAATGGTAAAAAAAATGGCTACCGATAGTGGTGGAGGTGTAAATACTCAGAGAGACAAAAATGGTGATTTATGTGATTTAAACATGGATTCAGCTCCTGTACTCCAGCACGATCAATGTATTATTGATAATGGACCCTTAAATGAGACATTTGGAGAGTATTCGCCCCAAAACTCAGATTTTGTTCGTGTTTTTACCGAAGTCGGAACCCCAAGTCAACAAAAGGTAAACAATGTCACAAGCAATGGCCACGAAGACGATGAGTTTTCATATTCCCAGCCCTCACAAGACTCCGTCTATGTTCCCCAACAAGAATTTATCGCAAAATTAGACTACGATCTTGCTGATCTACCAAAAGAAACGTATATTTCAAAACTTATTGAAAAGACAAATAACTCTGACGATTGCCTGACATGGTACCGAAGTACTCTAGCTGGTAGAGCAAAATCTATACAGGGGTGTCCCACAGGGAAACTTTACAACAGAAAATCTACGACGAAAAGCACTTCTACGTCCAAATATGCTAGGGATTGTTATATCATATATATGTTCCTGCAAGGTGACAAAACGCAAATCGACGAAGTCTTCAGAAAAGATGACAATAAGTTAAGTGTTGTTGAGCATAACAACGAAGTGGTTTCTAATGAAATTATCGAGATGCGCGCAAATATTCATATTTTATTAGAGAGAGTTTCGGAACTAGAAAAATCAGACCAGAAAAATGAAAAATTCATTAAAATCTTACAAACTGAAAACAGTAAACTTCGTTCGCAATATTTAGATTTAAATGAACAACTCGTTACTCATTTAAGGGACTACGAGAGAAAATCAACACAAAACGATGCAAAATTTAAAGTGCTGTCCCAGTCGACAAAATCATTGGATGATTTTGATCTGAATAACTTTCAGCAAGATATTAAGACTATGAATATCGAACTAGATAGGCATACCAAATTACAATTGGTTATGCAAAAGTCATTAAATGATCTAAAATTAATTGTTAAACCGTCTTACGCATCGATAACTTCCCCAGTAGAGCCTCTGGTGAGTTAAATGTCAGCACGTCGTTACACTCTACGGACACGAAAAAGTCACAGATCAATGAACATTTAAATGTACAGACTACCCCAGGAAAAAGTAACGGTACGAATGTAACCTTGAAAGAAAGTGACCATTTGTCATCGCAAGTAGACCATTCAAAACATTTTGTGTCGAATCCCGAATTAGATCAGTTAACGGAAACATCGAAAGTACAAAATAAGGATCATTTAAATTTTAAAATTCCGGTACGTGTACAAGGTAATACCGAAGAAATAAAACCATTAAATGAGAATATTTTTGTTGGTGTAACACCAAGGAAACGATCCGCTAGATACTATTTATCCGGAATAGATAACAAATCAACACGATCTGGAATTTTACAGTTTCTCGAAGTGAAAGGTGTTAACAGTACGTTTCTACAACTTTTTCACGGCAAATACAATTATTCACGGATATCAGCTAAATTAAACGTCACAGAAGAATCCGCTAGCATTATCGAGACCGAATCATTCTGGCCCACTGGTGTACGGTGTAGGAGATGGCTGAACAATCACGACTGGCAAGACAGATGTAATGATCACTCATAGAAAGAAACAAGACGAACACAACAAGACTATATAACACTTAAAATGTTGTACATGTATATAATGTTAATATTTAACTTATGTTTTTTCATTAATGCTTTAATGAGTCTGAATATTTTATCATGGAATGTCAGAGGGATTATGTCCTCTACCTTATGTCTTGCGAACTTACTAGAATCTACAAACTGTGATCTTGCTATAATAAGTGAACATAAGCTAAAACCGAATTTATTGTCTTATATGAATAGTATAGATATGAGATACAAGAGTATTTCAAAAACTGACAAGTTAAATGATTTATGTAATTGTACACATGGTAAAGGTGGTATTTCTATTTTATACAAAGCATCTTTACAATTTTCAATAGAAGAAATCACAGAGACAAATTCAGATAGAATTGTTGGTGTTGAGCTGAAAAACAAAAGCTTTGGGTCAATTTTTGTATTCGGTGTATACTTACCTGCTGATGGTTCGATCGATAATTATAGACAAGAGTTAAACGCCCTTGATGATTTATACACATATTACATTAACTACGGCAAAGTCGTTATTGCAGGTGACTTCAATGCCAGTTGTATAAAAAAAAATCTACAGTTTACAAACACCACAAAATCAAAAGAACTTCAAAATTTTGTACATAGACACAATATTTGTCATCCATATATTAACACATGCAATACACTACTAAAAGGTCCAGAGTTCACATTTACATTAAAAAATACAATGTTAGATTATATATTGATAGACGAGACGTTAGTCAGACAACTAAGACGGTATGAAATCCTAGAAGAAGGAACGTTTAGTACGACATCAGATCACCTACCAGTAATCGCCGGTATGGAACTAGACGAAAATCCACATATTGACTTAAACAATTTTTCCAAACTTCCAGCTTGGCATAAGATAAATGAACATAGTATTAAAGAATATCAAGATAAATTGTGTGCTCCTTTAGATAAACTAATACAAGAAGCGCAGAGTAATGACATCGACATAAACCTTTTTTATCATAATCTTGTGAATACGCTTATAAATACTGCGAAAGATACAATTCCGTGCAATATGTATAATCCGTACACAAAACCTTACTGGAATGCCGACGTGAAGCAAGCACACACGAAAGAACGAAATATGCGAAGAGTCTGGATGCAAGATGGAAGACCCAGAGGTATGCAACACGAGTCGTATTTTAATTACAAACGAGCCAAACGTGATTTTAGAAACATTCAGCAACTTGCTAATGAACAATATATCGAAGAAACGTATGATGACATTAACAACGCTGCCGAATGTGATATACGACTATTCTGGAAACTTATTAAGCGCCAAAAACCAAAACATTCAAAAGTTTGTCAGCAAATTATACATAATAACATTGTTCATACATCACCTGAGTCGATTTGTAACGCATTTGCGAATTATTTCGAAGATCTGTACACACCAGCTGATACGTCAATGTTCGATGATCCGACCCTTAAGGAAATGAATAAAGCTTACCGCGAAATTCAACGCGTATGCAAAGCTGATGAAGACCTATACTTACCTGGTGGAATTATTACTTGTGATGATGTAAGCTCTATTATTAAGCAACTAAAACGTAGAAAAGCGTGTGGCAATGACATGATCCAAAATGAACACTTGATATATGGTGGACCAAAAGTTTCGGAATGTCTTTCCATTTTCCTTAATATTGTTGTAGAGAAACAGCAAGTTCCTAGTGACTGGCAGAAAGGACTGGTTGTTCCCTTGTTTAAAGGAGGTGATAAATCTAAATTGAGCCCGGACAGCTATCGACCCGTGTGTTTACTATCTAGTGTATTGAAGCTTTTTGAAAAGATAGTACTTATCCGTCTACAAACATTTGTCGTATTACCAGAGACGTTTCCTAATCCTCTCCAACATGGATTTCAAAAAGGTCTTGGTTGTCTGACTGCGTCCTTTTGTCTCCTTGAAACAATTTACCATAACATAGAACAAAATAGCAAAGTTTTTGTAGCGTTTTTAGACAGTAGAAAGGCCTTTGATACAGTATGGCGCAAAGCACTTATGTTTAAATTATTTAATTTGGGTGTCAAAGGGAAAGCATGGTCCCTGATTAATGATATGTATAGTAAAACAAAAGGTTCAGTTGTTGTAAATAAATGTAAATCAAATGACTTTGTAGTCAAAGAAGGTGTTAGACAAGGAGGGGTATTGTCTGGTTTTTTATACTTAGTGTTTATTAATGAACTAATTAATGAATTGGAAAGATGTAATAGAGTCACTGGTGTTAATAGTATAAAATGTTGCGCTCCATCACTTGCTGACGATATTACATGTATTGCTACAACACCACAGCGTTTACAACACATGCTGGATATATGTACAATATATTCAAATAAATGGAGGTTTCAGTTCAACGGAAAGAAATCATGTGTTATTCAATTTTCAAAATCCTCAATAAAAACAGACTATAACTGGAAAATTAACCAAGAATCTGTACCGGTTGAAGACAGTCATATTCATCTAGGCATTGAACTTAACGGAAAATTAAACGCACTTACGCGAACGACAAAAGCTTGTAGGAAGGGTAGAAACACTTATTTTGCAATTGCCAACTTAAGAGGCGAAAATACGAATCCTTTGGTTCTCGTCAAACTGTACAAGTCAGTAGTAATTCCAACTTTTTTATATGGCTGTGAAGTTTGGTGTGACCTGAAGAATCAAGATATCACATTACTGAATAGACTTCAGCATTTTGTTGTAAAACACGTACAAAAGTTTAAGACGTCAACAAGATCAGATATGTGTGAAAGCATGGTTGGACTACGTAATATAACCTGTGACATTGAAAAACGTAAATTATATTTCTTTGGAAAACTTTGTAAAACGAAAAACTCTTATCTTGCAAAACAAATCTTTCTACAAAGACTTTTTTCGTGCCTGTTAGATGGACGAAACCATATTGGATTTATTCCGGACATATTTAACATTCTATGTAAATACAATCTGTATGAATTTCTTATAACCTATATTAGTGATGGCAACTTTCCTGATAAGCTGCAATGGAAACGTTTAGTTGTAAATGCAGTTGAATCAAAACATGATAATGACTGGCTGATTCGCATTAATTCAGACAATGACTTTAGGAGGTTTAAATATATTCATAAATCCGTATCTGCAGCTCATGTGTGGAAATTCCCCTCGAACAGCTCTGAAATTCGCACTGCATTGTTTATTGGAAAACTTATATCTACCGCTCCAACCCATGTTTTCAAATTTTGTGAAATTTGTGACCGTCCGTTCACTGACGTTTTCGTACATGCATGCTTTGGCTGTACGTGTACATCAAATATGCACAGCACTTGGATGGACTTAATAATAGAAAACTTTTGTCTCGACCTCTATGTTGAACTAAGTGAATGTGATGATGATTCCTTATATACAATCTGTCTAGGAAAAAACCCTTCAACCATGCTTAGTGATCCCGACTTAGAGTCATTCAAGCGACTTTGCTACATCCATGTAACAAAATCTGCATCCGAATACAATCGTCAATTGAACAATATAGTATAATGCTAGCACATGTAATATCGACAGCACGCGATATAAACTCTTTTGCTTTTGAACTGATCACTTTCATTTATATGTAAATATTGCGTATTTCTCACAACTTTATCATTTATATGTTCTGTTATTAATGTTTTAATGTATTGTTCATGATTATATAATTCATGTAATCTCTGTAAAGAGGAAATAAAGATATGAATGAATGAATACACGACTAAACGAAATATACCAATTAAACTCAATTTTCTTTTTATAAATGTCAGCCAAAACACATATAGGCAAATATAACAGTATCAATTATATATTATCACCACAACAAACAAGGAAAACATAAAGACCATGATTCAACTGGATAACTGAATTACCTTTTGGTACTTGTCTTGTGTACAACCTTTTTTTTAACAATTGCATATAAAATATCTAGTCCCATGATACTTAACCATCCGTTGTATAATCCTTTTTAAAAACGTCTCAAATGTTATATCTTACGCTTCCAAGCTTAAAGTTTCTTTCTTCGCTCTTACAGATAATCGAGGAGCACGTTGTAATTATACAATGGGATGTCTTATATGCAAACTTCCGGTCAACTGTTGTGATTTTCAAACATTGCTGTGAATCAAGAAAATCTATAAACGAAATTAACACTAAACAAATATTGCTATTTATTTATAACATATATGAATAACATGGTAAGTCGACTAATACATTTGTAATGGTCTGAGTAAACAATCTTTTATTTTGATATAAATTAAAGATGTAAAAACAGTTATATTTTTTGTAACACAATATATGTAGGAAGCATATATAAACCAAGTACCATTAATATACTAAGTGTCTTTTTGTAATTCGAATATACAAGTACCCAACCACGTCCACTCTGTGTATGTGTATCCATCAGGTGAGTTAGCCTTTTTCAACTGATTTTTATAGTTCGTTCTTATGTTGTTCTGTTAAAGGATTGGGATCTCGCTAACATGTTAAACCCCGTCACATTCTGTTTGTTTGTGTCTGTCCCAAGTCATGATCCTGTATTTCAGTGGATGTCGTTTGTTGATGTGTTACACATTTGTTTTTCGTTCAATTTTTGTACATAAATAATGCTGTTAGTTTTCTCTTTTTACATTTGTCACACCGCATAGTCTTGTATAGCTGACTTTGTGGTATGAGCTTTACTCATTGTTGAAGGTAATACGGTGACTTATAGTTGTTATTTTCTGTGTCATTGTGGTCTCTTGTGGAGAGTTGTCCCATAGGCAATCATACCACATCTTGTTTTGTATATCATGCATAAGTTTCATAACATTTGGTTGAGGCAATCTTAAGTTAAGAGAACAACAAATTCAGATTTTATTAAGGTTTATTAAGGAGCACCACTTATGAATGGTAAATTTGACGCCATCCAATTTCAAAATTGACCTGTATCTTTTTAGTAAAAGAAAAAGGGATAAATTATTGATCATTTATCAACGTTATCAAAACCTAGATTGAAATACATGGAGAATGTGTCAATCGGCCGTTTCCAGTTGTAAATATGCATGAATCAAAATCCACATACAGATACATAATTCATGTTGTTAATATCTCTCTTTTATTTTGTGGTTTTAATCATAATACATTCTATTTGTATTCATCTGATGAGTTACGCCTTTTTCAACTGATTTTTATAGTTTGTCCGTATGTTATACTGTTACACCACAGTCTCAGGTTAGGAGAAGAGTGTCTATCTTCTGTATATATGTGCCTTTCCCAAGGCAGGAGCCTGTAATTTAGTGGTTTTCTCCTTTTTGTATGTGTTATTTTTTGTACAGAAATTAGACAGTTAGTTTTCTCGTTTGGATTGTTTTACATTTTATAGCTGACTGTACGGCATAATATTTGCATGTTATTGAAGGCCGTATAGTGACCTATAGTTGTTAATCTCTGTGCCATTTTGTCTTGTGAAAAGTTGTCTCATTGGCAATCATAACCAATCTTCTTTTTTTCTAACATAAAAACAGTAAAAACAAAGGATCAACATAAGAACACCTGCAGTTAACTTACTGGACGCTAGTTTGAAACTAATGACAACTAATGAATCATCCTTGTTTGGAAGAGTTACACATCAAACGGTTGTTATGTAAGAATAGCATACACGAACTGAAAAATCGTTAGACATTTCACAATGCCAAAATATATAAAGAATACGGTGTCGATAGGATGCAGGATTATATGACTGAAAACTCTACACAACATCTAAAGCAACAATGTTTGAACTATCAAATACAAATATATAAGGTTTCATTGTAATACCAATAAAACAAGACGTGTTTTACGATTTTTACGGTGTTAATTTGATAACCTTGAATAAGGTTTATTAAAAGATATACATGCATTGTGTGCATTAAGAAATCCAACGCGATTTTAGACATAATTTTCGATTCTAGGTTTAGCGTGCGACCTTTTGTGTAGAAATATTAAATATTTCATTCACTAGAATAACCGTGTAATATTTGGAGTACTATTGTTTACGTCATACGCGAACGAAAAGTTTGGCTGCTATGTTAGTAGGTACATGGAATATGAACACAAAATATTTCATGTACTTTTTTTTTATCTAAATAAGCGTAATATTCATCTTTTTATTAATTGTTAAATTATGTTCCAGTGTGTTATGCCAAAATCAATATTAAAAAAAAAAACGGAATCAAGTGACTTTTTTGACAGATTCTCCAAATAACACCATTGAATACAATAAGATTAAAAGGCATATGTAACGACCAGACGACACTGTTTCACATTTAGCTTCGATGAAGGACAATATTTTGGCACTTTTGTAAAAACATTATAACCTATCGTTCTTGAACTATACTTAGGTACCCTGTTATTAAATAGACTTATGATTCATATTTAAACTTTAAGATGTTTTAGTCTCTGTTATGACTAAAAACAGATCCAATAAAAACTTAAACTTCAATGCTTTTTCTGAGAAAATGAAATTAAATGTCATAAACAGTTCATTAATTGGGGAGAAATACTGTTTTGATTGGTAAAACATTAAAGTAACTAGCTATAGACAAATTGAAGAAATAAATCTAACCATGAAATTGTTGATATGTTATGATCAAATACGACACACACTCGATGAAGCGGTTGGTGTTTTTGGTAGAATCTTAAGGCGAGGATATTCTGTAATAACTGCAATGGTAAATGATGGACTTCATTTCATTTTTATATATCGAAAGAAAGATACAAACTGTTGAACTCATATATATTTGTAAATGTCCAGGTTCATGCACAATAATGATATATCTTCAGTGATTAAAAACAATACCTTTTAAATTCTATAATATATAAACATGACTTTAGGTTTATTTGCAATAAACGCTAGTTTAAAAAAAATAATTGAAAAGCAGGTAATGGCATTTAACCAAAAATTAAAATATTATCTCATTTGACAATAAAAAAGGTAGACAAATGTTACAATGATGTGATTTTGTAAACATGTACATGTCAGCAACGACGAACATTCTTTGGACTAGGAGATAACTTTGTGACATTGCTGAAGATGGTTTATAGTATATGTCATTTATTATTACACAGGTAGTAATTCTTGTGTTCAATATTAACCCTTTTAAGATGTAAATCCTTTACAATTCTTGATTTGCATATGTCTATTTATTCATTCTGGTCGATTAGTATGCAAGTGGTTCATTTTAAACTGTCTTTCTTCTTATTAGTTATAAGACTGCTATTAAAAGGATACAATTTATCTGCAACAATCAGTACACTTTACGTTATCAAACAGTATCTATAATGGTTTACTTTTATAAATTTATTATTTAAATGGAGAGTTGTCTCATTGGCACTCATACCACATCTTCCTATATCTATCTACAAAAATAAAAAAAAAGTCGATTGATTTTAAACAACAAACGATCAGATATCTGAAGCTGTATGTCCTATATGCATAATGTACATAACATTTTCGTGTGCTTTTAAATTCTTAACATTAACTTCACATCGATGATTTTTGTTGTTGATAATTATGATTTCAGGAATCTGGAGAACAACAAGATATCAGTGATAGAGCCGAATGTTTTTTCCAGTTTGGACAATTTAAGAATTTTGTAAGTTTTGACTATATGTATTCCAAAAAACATCATGAGAAAATAGAAGGCCAACCAATAATTATTTTTCATTTTTATATTGCTAGACAAATGAAAAGTGCATATCCGTGAAAAATAAATATTTTATTAAACCATATAAGTAGGGATTTAAATACTCGAGAATGGGATCATGTAAGACTGTTTGATAATTGCAATTTTAAATTTTCAATAATTGGGATATATCTCGAATTGATATTTTGATTTCATTATTTAATGGTTTAACGTCGATTTCAATATACTTGGCTATATCACGGCACTCGTTTTGTTTTCACAACGGGAGAGAGAATGCGAAGATAGCATTACCAACCACAAAGAGGAAACATGGCACACCTTGTAAATACAGATTGTAATCAAACGTTTCTGCTACTTGTGGGGTTCAAATTCACAGCCCCTTATTATAAAAGCTTGCACACACTCTACGTTTTGTTAGTTTTGTATGATTTTTTTATTTTAGTTCATTTATATATTTCAGAGGTAAGTATGGCGTCCATGAACTAATACACATTTTTTAAAGGGGCCAGCTGACACAGGCCCCCGGTGTAGAATTTTTCGCTGTGTTAAAAACTAATTGGTGGCCTTCCTTTATTTTCTGCTCTTTGGTCAGGTTTCTATCTCTTTGACACATTCCGCATTTCCATTCTCAATTTTATCTTTTTAGAAATCTTACAGGAAATATCATCAACAGTGTTAAACAAGATATTTTCAATGGCTTATCTAATATCGAAGAGATGTAAGATATATTTATTTTGTATCAACAGTTTATATAATCATTAATGACATGTATGTTGTGAACCTCATTTTTTTATTTGGTTTAAATACAAATTGTATACAATGTTTAATTTATAATAACGAAAGCCGACTATTTTGTGAAAAATACAAAGTGTACAACTCATATATACACATATACATATATACAAACAATTTGGTAAATAATTGTTAGTTAAAGGTTTAACACAATACACATTGAATATGTCTTATACCGACGCTCTTTAACTTTCTCGAAAAAGACAATCCCTGTATTGACAAATTTAACAGATCTTAACTAATAATGTACTGCAAAGAACAATTTCTTCAAATCATATTTAAATGGTTACTGACGCATGCCGAATAATGTCAGACAAGACAAATGTACACTGTATATAGCAAGATAAGTACAACAGTAATATACCGCTGTTTAAAAGTCATTAATCGATCGGGAAAACATTATAAACTAAAAACGATAGTATCAAATGTGCGTGCCTAAGGTGCTTTTGAGGAAAAACACGACGGAGAGTGTTTAATCACTAGTGTAACGGTTCACCAATACATAAGAAAGTCAGTCAAGATATGTTTAACATGTTTAATATATGATTATTTGATAACCCACTGAAATTATTTGAATTATAGCTGGCTGGACGGAAACAATGTAACATTTCTAGAAGACGGAATGTTTCAAAATATGTCAAACTTGACTATGCTGTAAGTGTTCATTTAGCTATATAGTGATATGATAACATTTATTTAAATATGTTATGTTTAATGTCAGACAAAACTTAGATACTTTTGCACAACGAATGCAAATCACAATAATTCATGTGTAAGATCTACATTGAGATTTCACCGGTAATTGTTGCTAACAATTCGTAATTAAATAAATAAATTTATATTTCCTGTCTCTCAATATTTTATATTTTAATCTAAGAATTTGCATATAAACCAGCTGACTATGTTTTACTATGTATGCTTACAGAAGACTAGCTGTGTACTGTCACTGCAGCATAGTTCCGTTTTGGAATTGGTTGAAATTAATTGGAAAGTATGCGTCAACTATAACATGCTTTGATCGGAATGGTGCATTCCTACCGAGTTTGCCTGCATCTGCATTCGATAAATGCAACGGTAAGACACATGCATACACCCATAATCACACATATATGCGTTTTCTCTTTTTTATTTTCAAAATTTATCAGGACGTCGGTTGAGTTATTATCCGAAACGATCTATATCAAATTGAACTAGAAATAAATCAATATCGAGTTTATATTAATCATGAAAGGCAAAAAAGCAAACAAGCTGTCATGAATTTATCATTTGCAAACCACCCTCTTGTACAAAATACAGTTAAAGATACATCGAAGATGAACAATGTTGTGAACTTGATTCCTTACTTCACCTTATTCCTAAACGTATACAGTTGAAACTTTCCAGATTTGTTTATTTCTATGTCTACAAGGATAATAATGTAAACGATATGACATATACAATACATACGTGTTTAGATAATCGATTAATTTAAGAGTTATAAAAATACATTACAAATATTTCAAGGAAAAGGGAGAAAATACCGTAATATGAAATAATAACACGCTAACACTTTGTTAATTCTGCTAGCAATATTATTCTTACGATTCTTTCTATTTACTTTAGGAACATGTTTGCCCCGACAATTTTTGCTACAACGGAGGATCCTGTTTTGTTAACAGTTGTGATGAGACATCTTGCCTGTGTCTTGGAGATTGGACAGGGATAACATGCAATGGTAATAACCTATAACAATTCTGTTCGCAATGAATACCTTTAAGTAATGGGTATATTTTCTTTGAAAAATATTAAGTAAAAAAGTGAACATAAATAAACAATTTTCAACATATACAATTTTTTTAGCGTTTAAACGTTAACAGGTTATGTTAGTATCCTATCTAAAAAAGCAAAATGAGCAACCGCTGACGAATTATGATTTCTATACTTACATTGATTCTATTGATATTGGAAGTCATGCAGAAAGATATTTAACCAAAGTGTGACATAAGATTAAAAGTATCAACTAGTAGTAAAAGTTGGATAAACCTCAACAATAATTCCTTACAACACATATTTTTAACAAATTACATATTATCAGAGGAAATAGTTAAAACAAAAATCTTAATTTATAGCATGATCAGTACAAGGTAAAATGATCTCTACGAAACAGACATGTTCACGTTACCATCATTGCGTACAAATACCTATTGTTGACCTTCGGCTGTTGTCTGCTCTGTGGTCGGGCTGTTGTCTATTTGACACATTCCACATTTTCATTCTCAATTGTATATAAATATATTGCTTATATACTCTGAGAATCGACCTAACCAATGAAAACAAAACACTAATTTCTTCATAATAAAAACAAAGTCAAGGCCTGATTTCTCTAGCTAATACAGATGGACATCATATACATGATATAAAAAGGCTGATAACCTCCAAAATCTACCAATGGGTCGTCTATACAGCAGGAAAATTCTGCACCCGAAGGCGTACTAAACAAAAACATGTCTAGGTCAGGGATAATAGACATCAAAGTAAACTTCGAAATATATAAAAGAAACTTAATTAAAATCATACAAGACAAACAAAGGCCACATGCTCCTGACTTGGGACAGGCGCAAACATGCAACGGGGTTAAACTGTTCATATCAATATACTCTTTATCAGTGAGATGAACGAGGAAAAGAAGAATCAATTGCAAGCTGATAATTGGTACAATTAGTGCTCGCAAATAACCATTATGTTTTTATATGCAAGTCACTATCATATATCAATATTGCATAGCGACTGTTAGCTTGGTTTTACTTCCTAAAGTTGTTCTTTTGTAACCGAACCCCAGGATATTCTACCAACGCATAGACAACCTGTCAAAATGTTATATATTCCTGATATACGAAATGAGCAATTGTACCAACAAATAATGATCGATTGGTTCTTTCTTCATGTGACAACAGTAAGAAAGTTAATGTAACCTGGTTAAAAGTAATTTTTAGGGTTCCCATCTATACCAAATTAAACAGACACAGACCTGCCAATAATACCATACCTTAGATTCAGGCATGAACATTTATAAACGCAGAAGAAATTAGAAGTCCACTTTAGAACACTTTGTTGGCGGTATATTAGTAAGACAATGCATATATGAAGCTGTTTCGATTAGTTTAACATGCATTATATATACACAAATGACAATTGTTGGTATACCATCCTTGGTTATTACCTTTTTATCCTTATTTGGTGTAACAGCTCATTACGATTTTACAAATTTAAATCGTTCAGTCTGAACGTTCCTTATGATTATGTAAATCAAGAGCGGCGAATTTGCCGCACACATTGTTTCAGTGTTAACAAAATTTATTTTACAATTATGTTAATTGAATATGAGAAAGTATAAGCAAATATCCATAGATTAGAAAAAGAACAAAATCTGTACTGCATGTCAAACCTTCATATTTCAAATGTATACCTTTATGAAAAAAAGGTTTTAACACAAATGTTTTAGGTATACAGTCGAATACGTCATAAACATAATTTGAAAGTCATCCTTGATTTTAATAAATGTTGTTGTAGTTAACCCTTGTCATAAAAATCCGTGTGGTATCAATGGTGTTTGTGAAATTGACGCTCATCAAAAAGCTATATGTCACTGTCATGGAGACTGGTCGGGACAATTTTGTGATAGTAGGTATTCTTTTATTTATATGTCGTAAAATGTATAATTTTTTTTAATGTAGTCTACTCAATAAATTATACCATCAATATATATGAATACATTTCGGAACACTGTCGACAGTTAAGCTTTATAAACGATACTCTATGTAGTAATTTGTCTTTGAGTACTATACTCTATACAGTGACATGTCTTTGCTAGCTATACTCTCTACAAAATAATTTGTATTTATCAAACTTATATCTGGTGTATAGAAACACGTGTTTTCCTCCATTTTCAGTTGCAAAATGCATTTACACGTTAAAAGATGTACTCAATAAATTATACCATCAATATATATGAATACATTTCGGAACACTGTCGACAGTTAAGCTTTATAAACGATACTCTATGTAGTAATTTGTCTTTGAGTACTATACTCTATACAGTGACATGTCTTTGCTAGCTATACTCTCTATAAAATAATTTGTATTTATCAAACTTATATCTGGTGTATAGAAACACGTGTTTTCCTCCATTTTCAGTTGCAAAATGCATTTACACGTTAAAAGATGTACTGAAAAAATGCTATGAAATTTTAATATCTTGTTTACTACAACTTTATATAATATGCAGGAAGTCCATGTGAAAAGAAAGTATGCAACAACGAAATGTGTTATTATAACGATACTGGATCATCCGTATGCCTGAGTTTACAACATATTCAGTGTTCTGGTAAGCTACCTAAGTACTTGCACCAAACCTTTATAGTTTTTGTAATAACCACAATATGACACTAGGTTTAAAGTCTTACGTGAGAACACATATTAAAGTTTTTCTAATTAAACAGTATCATATAAGTGTGTGTTGGTTACCTTATATCACGTTGATAAGCATAAGTGTCTACCATCTGTCAATATTTGATGTTTTAAACAAGTGAATTTTTGTTGTCTTTTACACATTATTATTTTTTGCAAGATCTGTTGAATTATTGTAATTTCACATTTTAAAAGTTGATGTTTTCATCAATATTTGATTTTTATTATGATTTTATTGAATTTCATTTCACAATTATTTTAACATTTGCAATTACTATCATATATTCTGTTTGCTAGTTTATATCAGCTTTTATATAGTCATTATAAGCTTAGTTGATTTATATTGGTACATGCTTGCTTTTTTATGCTGGCAAATTTACATGTATGCTGAAGGTATATTTACATGTTATATCATGTTGTCTGATTTGTGATTATTCTACATGAAATACTCATAATTTTCATTTGTTTTCTATTTTTTTTTTTATCTATGATATAAATCATTATTCAATGCAGTATATGAACGCAAATATACATTTCATTCACCAAAAGAGTACTTCACCAATATTCTGTTGATACAAATGCTGTATATGCTTAACTTTACAATTTGTCAGTACAACACTTAACATTGATTTTAAAAAAAATCAACATAAAAAAACATTTATACCTACATAGACTTATATTTCCCATTTGCATGTATACATGTTGTACAGTTTACGAGTTCATAGTTCTGTCCTTTTAATTCGTTTGTGTAATTTTTTAATTAGTTTATTTACGTCAATGAATGAGAGTATTTATAAATTTAAATAATCTGTTTACAAAGGTTTGATAAAAATTTTTTTTACAGAAGAACAAATCAGTACTGCTGACTGAATCATTGAATACTATTAAAGTCTTAAACCGTTTACTAAATCTTTTCTATGTTTTCTGTGTTTCAACAGTTTTTCTGATCGATCTATAATCGTTGATTTCACTACATTGTTTGATATATTTACTGACAAATAAATAACTTTAGTTTGATCATTTAACATTTGAAAGCATCACGCCACAAGCAAATCTATGTACATGATGTAGGAATTACATGTATACGGTATAATAAAACTACTACTTATTGGATTCTTTTAGAAATAAGAATATTTGAAAGATAGAAAATGCAACACATACTTATAATTTGTTTCATATATTCATTCTAATATGATTTATTTATATTTTTAAAACAAGTAAAAGTAAATAAAATTTAAATGACATTGCCATCATAGTAAGCTCTATTATACCTTAATCATGTTATTTAATTTTTCTTTGTTTGAGACGAAGCAATGGACAGATGCTAGCTTTATCCTCCATTTCTAATCGATTGTACTTTTTACTTCTTGAAGTTGAGAAATCAGTTCCAATTTGATATATTTGGTAAGTGGCTCACAATTTAAAACTAACAAAAGAAACCCCTCCCGAATATAGAATCTTATAATCGATAACAATCATAATTATTTGTAAATTCCAATGAACTATTCATTCCATTCATTATGAACTAAATTATGTTGATTAATATTTCAATAACGTTTGAATATTTGCTAATATTCTACGGTTTAATGGAAATTAATGTGTTCGTAACCTTCATGGCGGCGGTATGTTGTGTTTATATACATGTATATGCAAAATACCTTCAAAAATTCACACCGGGAACTTGTCAAATGATAATACATTCTGAAGCGAACATACGTTTTTCTGTGTTGTGAGTTTGACACAGGATCAGGTCAAGTAGTCATAGATTCCAATGAATATATCAACTAGTCAAGGTATACAGTTTCCACACAAATATAATCATGATAATGTTTGCCATACGAAACATAGATTTAACAATTCGGAATTATTAAACATTGCTTGATATCGGCCCTCGTTGGTTAATATACACAGTAAAACATACGAAATCATTTTATCTGTATGCATGTGACCTTCAAGTTAATATATTAACTGGGGATGGTACACGACGTGTTTTGTCGACATTGGTATGTTTTTTAAAGGCAATCCGACAAAACAATTGATATACATACTTTAATCATTGTGCTACCGTTTCAAGTTTGACCGTAATAATTCAAATTGAAAACAATATTCATTTTTCAGATAAACATGCATTGGACAACACATTATAATAAGTAGACAACTAATGCCACTACATCACAGCAAAAGACGAATACAGTCGGAAAATGTTATCTAACACGAAGTGTGAAAAAAACAGTTAAATGGAAAAACGTGCAAGCCTGGATACACTTTATTATCTGTGAACGTAATTGTTACAAATAATATGACAAACACTACAAATAAATGAACCAATGCATGGCCATTGTATACATACTTGTTGTCGTCTACACGGATAAGACTGTCGAAAATAATGTGTATTAAAGATACTAGCTTTGTACTCTCCAAATGTCATTTATATTCCTTGATAATATTTATTGATGCCTAGAATATTGGTTGCCTTTACCATAGGATAACGAACATGCATTACAACGCTCTAGCATCATATTGGGGTTACTGATGTATATATTCGACGTCCACTGTTAACCGTCGGACCAAATGTGAAATAAAATATCTGAATGAAAAATATGTTCGTATTTTATTAATTAAAAAAAAATCCACGTCGGAGAGAATGGGTCTTGCAGGCTCCGTCACTGGTCTGGTCAGGTCCCCAGTAGGGGTTGGTCTACAATAGACAAACAAAACTAGTACATGTATATAATTCAACAGTCAACTAACACTAATTTTGAGTCTTTCTATAATCTCAATTTAAGGATAATAACACCCTTCTACATTATAGAAGACAACAAATTAGTATAACCAATTAAATGACATATTAATCATGTGAGAACCGCCAACAGAAAACGTAGTTTGCCCATTCAATAGCACAGTCATCGTCACCGTAATCGTCACCGGTAACCGTATTTAGCACCGTAACCGTCACCCGTATTTATAATCTTGAATGTTAAAGTGATGACTCTTCAATAATCGTTTTAGAATTAGATCCAGTAATCGTTCAATGCGTCTCGTGGTAGAGTTACACTTATGGATGATTGGTCGGTAAGATATGTTTATGTTGCTAACTATTTGACCAGTTCGAAATGCCGCATAAATTATTTCTAGATTGATTTTATGAATTTTTGGAAGAAGGTACATGTGTACATGTTTTGATGTGTAATTATTCTTCAAAACATTATAATTGTGAATCCATTTCTTTTTTACTATATAGTCAACAATGTCTTTTATAGATTTGACAACAACGTTAATATTATTTTTCAAGTTATGATAACTGTTAAGGTGACTTGTTTCTGTTTTAATGTAATCGATTTTATTAACAACCAATGTTGTGTTATTTTTATCGGCTTTATATAAATATGTTTTAGTTATATTAGAACTTGTCGTTCCCATGTTGTAAAATGTCCCTAAACTGTTTAACCTCAAGTTTTGATGTATCTATTTTTATGTCAATTAACTAATTTTTTAGGGCAACATAGTTAAACTGTATTAATACAGGCGTACAGAAGGCTTACAAAAAGCTCATACAAGGTCTTAGCTGTAACTTTTATATATGATTAACATTTATGGGACTGAAATGATGTATAAACGATATGAGCTTCTATAAAATGCACAGGGCATCCTCCAAGCATGCCTGGAGGAAGCTCACTATAATAAATATATGTTCCCTTACATGGTCTTGTTACGCCCCTACCAAGATCTTCCCTGACGCATTTCGAATTCAATACAAATACACTACGAACAAAACCTGACTCCACCAGTTGTCAATACGGTTCCATAACCTATACACTACGTTTTTAGAGGATGACGTCATACAATAAGGTACCATACCAGTTACATGCTTATGTATTCTCTTATGTATGTTCATTGACCATTCCGTTCTGTATAAGGCTACGGCCTTACTTGATACTATACATTGAACTGTAATCATGTGTTTCGGTCATATCAACTAATATTTGCTGAGCTGTCAATCCACTTCGACATCTTTTCTTCATCTTTAATGTACTCATTTTAGGAATGTTTCACTCCTCCCCCTTTTCATATTAAATAGTCGTTCCCTTATAGAAAGTATGCATTAGTGATTTGACACAACTGTTTAATGATTTTTTTTTTAAAGTAAGTACAAATATATTTTAGAAATCACACAGTAACCAGTTACCAATTAACAATTTACGAATAAAGAATTTTGAAATTAGAAAATACAAGTAACAAATTGTCAACTTACGAATTTAAAATTTTGACCTCTTAGGTTTTCAAACAACTGTACATTTTGTAATTTAGCATAACGTAGAAGGGTGATATACATTAAGACATTAAGGTACCTTATTGCATGAATTCGAAATGAGACAGGGAAGATCTAGAGGTACGACGTTAGAAGTTAATGTGCATCGAAATTTATATCGTGATGCGACTCCTCATGGTAAAAATTCCACAAAAACGATATTTAAAATTGTATGCATTCTTTTCATTTCGGCATATTGTCACATTTATAATATGTATGCTAAAATTCATATACAGAAGTTTTTACATCCATAATTATACTATTAATATGGCAATGGTGTGGCAGCACTTTTTCAGAAACTCTCGAATTATTGTTGACACAAGTAGTAACACTAAGTTTTATTTGCTCAACATAATACAAAGTGTTTACGCATTTTAAATCAACACTGCCATTTGTTCTTGTGGTGTTTTACAAAACAGAAAACGCAGACTTAACACCAATTTTTAAAGCAATGTAAAGTAAGGTACTGTTTGATCTGAATGTTTAATACATCTGCAATGAAATGAAATATTTGGCCTTTGGCAGTAAATAATACCAGTACATCTCCATCTTTTAAACCTGTGTCTACGTGAGAAAACACTTATGGAAAGGTGCCGAATAAGCTGTTGATCACGAAATATGACATGATGTGAAGGTTTAAACTTGACGTTTATGTAACGATCTCGCCAACCAAATTCCGCAAAATTTGGTAAATGACGTCAGATTTATTTTTTATTTTTCGATAAAAACACCGGATTTCAATTCCAATTTTTTTTTTAATGTACATTAACCTACTTGCGTATCTGTTGTTGTATCGTTTTTATGCCTACATTGTACCAACCTATATTGTCCATTTTTTTAAGTGAGACGTAACAGTACTGTATCTCTTGGTTATTTTTATTTCAATTTCTATGAAAATGAGCAGTAAAAGGATAATCAAAGACGTTTTTATGTAGCATATTCTATAATGTCTGTTTCATAGGAGTTAGGGAACTTTAGGTGAGGCTTTATTCCAGGGTTTAGTTTGACATGTTTGATCAATGTTTTTGTTTTTATTCATTATTATCTTTACATCTTTTTTATACATGTACTAGTTTTTCTCTTGCTCAATTGATTTGTATTATTTTGAACACAAGACATCAGACTAAAATATTATATATTTTGTAGATTATCAGCAAATGTTTGGGTAATTTATTGTTGTTTTTTTTTTGTCTTTCTCGTGTTATCTTTTACTAATTCTCGTTTTGTTTTGTTTTGTTTATTTTCATAATGGTTTTAAATTCTTAAACACTGCACCACTTATTTGCTGTCCAAATTTTGTAGTCATATCAGTAGGAAGTATATTTGATATATAACAGCTGTTAACAATAGATTGCGCACTAAAACGACTCTCAACATTTATATTGTACTTACTATAGTATATCATCAATTCGACGGTTATACAAATACTTACATAGGTATATGTATACTTGAGACATGCATGACATTAAAGTCTGACTTCAGGTAAAACTTCTTGTTTTTTTTTTAAATTACTTAAAATATGAAACATGTAACGATCCAACAAATTTTTATAGCGAGGGATGCTTTTATGGCTTGTTTAAGTGATCGTGTTTTATGTTTTATTGTTTCTCTTCAAGAATGAGTATCAGTAATAAAAAAAATAGCGATATAAACAAACCTTCAATAAGATTTATTAGGATTATAGTAGCAGGTTGAAACTTTCAAGTAGTACTTTGTACGAACAAATGTAAATTCATCACTTTCTGTACTATAGTTTACCACGTATTTATCTACGTCACCATTATCGACAAGTTGAAGAGCATGGTTTAATATTTTGTCGCGTTCACATTAATGAGTTAAACCATATGCAGATATTCACTATAACATATATACGTGTATGATATATTAAGAACCATAACAGCATTTATAGACACAATCAGCTATGAGGCACATACAACGGTAAGAATCTACTTAAACATTTCACTTTATTTTGTTAATTCTTGTTTTGAATATTAAGTATGTTAGCATTTTTTATTTATGTGCGTGTAAAATGGTATAACACTTAAGTTGATGAATAAACCGTTGACACTCGATTATGTAACATCAATGATGACACCGTATCACAGGATATGTTTGCGGCGTAATTTTTCAGTGTCAACACAGTATAGAAATTTTTTTAGCGGTTGTTATTTTGGCGGACTCTTTAATTGAAATTCAATATTTTGGTCTAGACCGAAATAGATGGAGTTAAAAAGTTAAAAAAAAAGTTACAAACAAGGTCTATTGATATGAATATAGGATTTGTTTAACCTGCTTGATGTCTTATTTATTAACATTGATGTACATTGATCGATAAAAAGTAAGGATCTGATGTTGAGTGGTCGTAATTTTATTATTCATAGAATAACTTTTGTAATTATAAAAAAAATATTTAAATTTCAGAAACCGGATTGATATAACAAAAATAATTATTTGTGCTTATTTAAAAATTAAGGTTTATAAGTATGATTTTTTAACTGAAACACAAATGTTAAAACGATTTATCCTTTTTTCCATAACGAACTACATGTATCTTATGACAATTTTAGTTCTTCCATTGAAACGGAGCATGATCTATGTTTATATACATTCATTTCAATACAAAAAAAGTAATTCCTTTAAATATTTGCATATTATAATGAAAAAGGATAATTCTAAAGTGTGAACATGTACTAAAAGGGTCAGACATTACTTCAGCATGTATTATGCTTAATGTTTCAAAACATGAGCGCCTTACCTTTACAATGATATACTTACACACTTTTATTATCATTTTCTTTATTATTTAACCAATAACGAATTGACACATGACAACCAGTAAACAATGTACTTAGGCATTTGTGTTGTTTGAAAAAATATGAACTGTTATTGATCGCTCGAACGGGAAAATATATATCTGTAAACAATAGTGTTTCCGTGAGAAGGAGGTTGTAGGCTGTTCAACTAAGTAAAACAGTCCTAATAAACGTTAATTTAATTTGTATTGATATTTTGTCTTTTTTTTTTGCTACTTTATTGGTGAGTTGTGTGCCCTTTGGATGAGTTATGATAGCTCTCTCCGACTTATTGTTACAGTTTATTATAATGTAATGCTGTAAAACAACGGTCCCTGAATCGAGTACGATTAACACAGTCTGCATCATATTTCTACCTTTTTCCAAGACACTTGAACATGTTAACCCCTTCCTTAAAAGTCGTCTTTATAAACAGCATTTGTTTTGACAAATAAAATGAGTTTGATACATCGATTAACCTAGTTTAAATAACTGGAACATTTATATTATAATTTTTTCTGAGAGAAAAATGTATGTTACGCTTTTTTAGCTCTCAATTATGAATTGACTTGGATCCTCAATGCTCTAAAATTTTAAAAATGTGTTTGGCTTACTAACTATTTGAATCTGACCGTCCTTGATGACCTTATATAGATGGGTCGCGTGTCAGGCGTACCAAATTATAAATCTGGTACCTTTGATAACTATTTCAATGAAAACACTAACAATAAACACTGCTCTTTAAATTTAATAAAACCGAAGGTTTTTCATTTCCGTTGTGATTCATTTATTTAAATGTTTCGACATTCCCTTGTCACCATCATATTGGGGTTTTATATCTTATCTTGTTCGATTTGCTCGTTTACGTAACAGCGTATTTGAATTTAACGAAAACAAATCTCGATATTACTGTGCAATTATTATACCAGGTTTTTCGATATCAAAAACTAGTCAAACATTTATTACATTTGACAACGAGGTTCGGTTAAAAAACAAAAATTTACGACAAAAGAGATGATTTCAGCTTACCAATTTTGAACTTACCATTTCTATGTAGCAAGGGTTTATATTTCCTGCCATGCTGTTTATACCCCCGCTTTAAAAAAAAGGGGGGGTATACTGTTTTACCTCTGTCTGTCCATCAGTCCGTCCGTCCGTCAGTCAGTCCGTCCCATGAAACTTTCGTCACATTTTTCTCAGGAACTACACAACACACCTTTCTGTAATTTGGTTTCAACATTTATATATTTTTGATAGAGGGTTGCTGCTCTCAAGAAAGCTGTAAAACCTAGAGTCCCAAATTGTGAAATCGAAATCATCCCTTCGTTAATTTTACGGACGTCATCAAAAGTTGGTTGACTGTTATAGAATCACCGATTCACACATGATATCCGATATGTTGACTATGTCGTAATTACAATCCACTTTCAGCACGAATGTGACCTACCGAATTATACTATTTGCCGGTTATGTAATAACACGATCAACACGACGGGTGACAAATGTGGAGAAGGATCTGCTCACCCTTGCGGAATACCTGCGATCACCCCAGTTTTTGTTGGGATTCGTGTTGCTCAGTCTTAAGTTATCTTTGTTGTGTCTTGTGTACTATAATTTGTCTATTTGTGTTTTTTTAGCTATGGCGATGTCAGTTTACTTTCGAATTATGAGTTCAAATGGATCGCTGGTATCTTTTGCCCCTCTTTTACTAAATTTCACATCGGCACAAGGACATAACTCGTAAATACACATCAACATGCAGACATCTTATATATCGAGGCATTTTACATCCAATTTTGACTGTGGTCTTTTTTAATTTAATTTTAGGTCATTTATATTTTTGACAGTTTTGTATGACGTCTATTTTCAAGGACCTATTATACATTTTTATTTAGTGGCCAGCTTAAGATTGTTTTTGCTGCGTTGAAGATCCATTGGTGGCCTTCGGCTGTTGTCTGCCATTTGGTCTGTTTGTTGTCTCTTTGACATATTCCTCATTTCTATTTTCAATTTTTTAACAACGAAAGCTACACAAATTAGACAAATGGAGAACACATATTATATTTGTTTCTTAGCACAGTCATTATCTTATGTCAATTGGTGGATTAAACCTGGTTTTATAGCTAAATAAACCTTTCAGTTTATGCGTTTTTTTTCCCTACCAAAATCAGCTTATTTGTACTTACTAATTGGGTCAATCGATTGGTTTTTTTTGTCTGTCATTTCACCGTCACTAAATATAAGTTTTGTTAAATGAAAAAATCTTATAAATAAAGTTAATGGCCTTAGAACTGCACATCGTCAGGAAAAAAAAATAAACCGATCCGCTTTTGGGACGTAATATGTTACTGTTATCATGGGGTATTTTAAGGACCCGGAGCATCATTATCATTGTCATACTTTAATTACGTTGTCTTTATTTTTGTTTTGATATAGTTTTCCAATGCTGTTGTATGTAACAACTCTGCTGTTAACCAGTTGTATCCAAGTGATGACATTTCCTCCGTGTCCTGAAAAATGTACCTGTTCGTCCAATACAAACAAAACAGATGTATATTGTAAGGGTAAAGGCCTAACAGCAGTTCCATTAGAATTCCCAAATAACACGTATAGTATGTGAGTAATTGCATAATATATAAGTTTGTTGAGTTTTTAATCGCAAAACTAGTTAGTTAGCTGTATCATGTATATTGTGAGCTAACATTAACAGCGATTGAAGGTAAACAAAGAATGTAAATGTATCCGAATGACATGAACATTTCAAAATCCTGGTTTTTGAAAATTAAATATATGTCAATATCGCTACCATTATTGACAGCCGAGTTAACTGTAGATATGATCATATGATTAAATTAAGCAGTGTCTAACTATGGTTTTTTTAATTCAATGTTTTCGTGTAAGGTTTTCCAATCCGTAACTGTAAAACTGACTATATCTGATATTGAAACGTAAATCATTGTAGTACGAGGTTGCAGTCAATTTATGAGATATCAATGATACAGTTCAGAAATTAAAAATGAACTATTACATTTTTTGTACATTCAATGTGTATGCAAGTCTGACATTCTAACAGTTATTTCCTGTTTATCTGCACAACTTTTGCCTTTTAGAGACCTGGGTTACAACGCTATACATACCATAGAATCCAACGCATTTGTTGGTATGGACAACCTTTTTGAAATGTATGTATTTATATACTCATTGTAGTGGTATTCAATATTGTCTAAGAAAAAAGGGGGTTGGGGGTTAAATTGTCATTTCAGACACAAAGGTATTTTGTTTTATCAAAAGCATGTTTTATTCTTCCTTATTAGTAATTTTGTCACAGAATGAACAACGTAGATACAGAAAAGGGAGCAAAACCATATGCGAAGATGTTACAGTGGATTTGTAGATTAAGGAATTATTCGTAGCCCCTGAAATTTCAGGGATAATGTATGATCGGCAGTAAAAGAGGGACGAAAGATACCAAAGGGAAAGTCAAACACATAAATCTAAAACAAACTGACAACGCCATGGCTAAAAATGAAAAAGACAAACAGAAAATCAATAGTACACATGACAGAACATAGAAAACTAAAGAATAAACAACACGAACCCCACCAAAAACTAGGGGTGATCTCAGGTGCTCCGGAAGGGTAAGCAGATCCTGCACCACATGTGGCACCCGTCGTGTTGCTTATGTGATTACAAATCCGGTAAATAGTCTAATTCGGAAGGTCACATTCATGAAAGGGAAGGGGATTGTAGTTACGACGTAAGGAACATATCCGATATCATTTGTGAAACGGTTATTCCATAACGGTCAACCAACTCGTGATGGCGTCCGTAAAATTTACGAAGGGATGATTTCAACTTCACCATTTGGAACTCTTGATTTAATAGCTTCCTTGTGAGCAGTAACCCTCTATCAAGAAAATCATGATAGGAAATGCAAGCACGGGAATATCGTATCAATTGGGAGATATATACCCCGTATGCAGGTGCTGCTGGAATGTTGCTACTTAGAAATGGAAAGTTCACAATTGGAAAGCTGAAATCATCTCTTTTGTCGTAAAGTTTTGTTTTCAACCGACCCTCATTGTCAATTTCTAGATGTAAGTCATGATATGAAGCCGACTTAACTGTATCTGTAGTATCCTTTATCTCCAATTCGATGGGATAGATGCGTTCCACATAGTCACCAAATTTTGAATTGTTTAGTGAAAGAACGTCATCTATATAGCGGAAAGTAGAGTTAAAGGATATTGCTAACTTCTTATCTTTCTTCCTAAGAAGTTCCTGCATGAAGTCAGCCTCATAATAATAAAGAAACAAGTCGGCAAGTAGAGGGGCACAGTTTGTTCCCGTTGGGATGCCGACAGTCTGTTGAAAAACACGTCCTCCGAACGTTACAAATATGTTGTCAATCAAGAAATCAAGCATCTTGATAATATCGGTTTCAGAGATATTTTTTGTTTGAATCAGAGTGATTCTTTACAAAGTATTATTTATCCCTCCCTAAGACAAGATACTTGTATCTACGTTGGCAATTATTTATGTGATTATTCATACTAACTGAAATTTTCAAATTATTATGTATGATCATTAGAAACAAATGTCATGGATTATACATAATAACTGGAAGTAAGATAAACTAAAATGTTAAAATCTTATTCACAATATTCTTAGTTATCGCTATTTTACAAATGTTTCCTTCGATCTTTCCGATTAATTATTTCTTTTCTTAGCACAGTATAGTGATATAAAAAAATATCGCTAGAAATCAAGGACCTTCAAAGGTAAAATAGCAATAAACAGATTATCATTGGCCATCTAAACTCGATTGCTTTTCTCATTTGTGGTGTACTGGCTCAATCGAGAAAAATCATTCACGTTCATATGACTTACGATAATCTATAATTATAATGTTGTGAATAAGATTTTAAGATATATTATATAATCGAAGTTAGTGATAAAATGTTTAATATGGTTTTTTTTGTGTGTAATTGGTTTCTTTTTATGATGAAACATTTGAAATTACATACTACATTATTATATACACATTATAATAAAAAATAAGTAACACTTGTAAGATCAATCAAGCCATAAAGATATAATAAGATTTGAATATAATATAAACACTACAATTGATTTTGTTAATTAATTAAATTAACGCTGCTTCTAACAAATACCATTTCTGATCCCTTTTTACTTTTTTAACAGGGGTTAAGAAACATACAGAGTATTTTGTTTTTATATTAATTCAATATTTTGAATATTCGATCCTACCATATTTATATGTTTTTATATCTACATTTGTATATATCATGTTTATGATATTTGAATAACTACAAAATATAATTAAGTGTTTTACCATTGACAAATTCTCAGACCTAAAATGACTTCTTTTGCACTGAAAATCTAATCTGTAATGGATTGCCCGCAGTTTTGATTAACATTGCATTCACAAAAAATGTGAAAAATATTTTCTCTAATTTATTTAAGGAATGACTGTAATATTTTTTCTGTCTATGAAGAAATAACATAAAAATGTGGTGCACACTGAATAACGCGCGTAGTGGGTTATTTAACAGTGTGCACCACATTTTTTATGTTATTTTGAATAGACAGAAAAAATATTACAGTCATTTCTTATAATTTAATTATAGATTCCATTTTATACTGAAATGCAGTCGACTTTAGCGTTTGATAGTTTATTGATAACATTCTGGCGTATCAAAAACAAACAACTTGGTACGTCTCATTTCATTGGCCGAAAGATTTAAATACAACAACAATGTAGTCAGTGTGCACGTGAATTGACAATGGAATTTACTGTATTACTACGAACGTAAAAACAATGATTTGTATGCATTATATTCAATAAACTGTATACACACATATAGTTTACAAACCTTTGGTCAAAAGAAAAAATGTTTTGTTAACTTCAAATAGTGGGGTCGAAATATTATACTGATATTTTGTTTTAAGTAATATTCTAAATTCTTTGCATGCAGCAATTCAATTATTTTGTACCGAGTTTTGTACCCGGCATGATGAGAAATATAAGGATAAAATAAAAAAAAATGTGCCGCTTTTATACGGATGAATATATGAACCACTTTTAATTTCTTTCATACTGACGATAGGTTATAATCCTAACAATGTCGTAGTTACTTATAATAAGTATCTCATAATACTGATCCATTACAATAATTAATCAGGGGTTGCACTAACATTCCTCTTTTATTATTTTCATGCTATAAAACAAACACACATTACAAAAATCTAGCTATAAGCGTACCACAAACTGAGGAAATTGTCCCCCCAAAGATAGAAACAAAATAATTTTAATCGTTTCATTGGTTTACCTGTATTAATTCAGTGAAGGCAGGTTGTTGTTATAAATGGAAATGTTACATCGGCGAAGATTATTTGTAACTAAATAATAAATTAATACTTGTGAGAAGTCGTAGTTTATAAGGAACAATTCTCTTGTTTGATTTCGGGGCCTTTTATAGCTGACTATGCGGTATTGGCTTTGCTCATTATTGAAAGCCGTACGGTGACCTATAGTTGTTAATTTCTGTGTCATTTTGATTTCTTGTGGAGAGTTGTTTCATTCGCAATCATACCACATCTTCTTTTTTAAATATAAATGTACTGTTTTCGATTTTAAATGTATGAACATTTATCTTTCAATTTTATACTGTAAGAATAGAGCTGCATAACATTGTTGAACTATCCGCTAAAGTATACATGTATGTAGTATGTAATCGTATTTAAAATGAAATACAAAACGAAACGTGTATGATAAACTGATAAACAGAATAACAAGAAATCAAGGATGACTAAATGCATGTACAAGAAGAAACTCACCTTTTTATCGATACATTTAAATGATTTAATGAATAAACACTTTTTTTTTAAAACTGTTTGTTTCTATTTGCATAGATATAGGAAGATGTGGTGTGAGTGCCAATGAGACAACTCCCCATCCAAATAAAAATGTATCAAAGTAAACCATCATAGGTCAATGTACGGCCTTCAACACGGAGCCACTGAACAACAAGCTACAAAGGTCCCCAACATTACTAATGTAAAACCATCTAAACGGGAAAACCAACGGTCTATAAATACTTACAATATATAATTTACGTTCGTTTTTCAACCGAGACTAGGAAAACCTTATGAAGTATATCGTTGGAGTTTATAAACTACATTTAATCATCCCCTGTGCCATCTCCGTTTTTTTCTTAACAAAGCATGGTTGGTTACATGTTATGAATTTACTTACAATTTCGGGATTTTTTTTTTCTTCCAGTAGACGGAATTAGAAAAAAATCGTCATCCTATGTCGAATACATAAAACTTGGAAAAGAATATGAAGTGTTTGTAGTAAAGTTCGGTTTCATTTTTCAAGTACAACGTTAATTCATCGAGTCCATTGAGTAAAAGAACATGCAGGATAAGCAACTTGGGGGGTGGGGGTGGGATTGAGTAAATGGAAAAAATATGTGAATTAAGTTTTTTGTGTTTTATCCTACATTAAACTTTTGATGTCGTCCCTTGATCTAGAGGAGACATTTAAATTGGATATTAAGATGTGAAAACTGATTTTAAAGTTTAAATTTTACTACCAATTGCAGAAAACTATAAAACCATTGAATTTCACATGCACATTAATTTATAAAAGCTAGAATTGTGATTGAAATCATGTATGAGAATACGTCGATGGAAGCTTTAAACGACCTTGACCAGATACGTGAATATTAATCAGTCCATTCAACGTTATAGTACGTGTGTTCTATTTTCGAAGGTGTGAGGTCGAAGGTTTGAATTGACCAATGGAAACGATCGTTCCTTAGAGAGTTGATCTAATAAAGTGTGTTTGACTGATTACGTCGCACTACCTTTCGCTAAGCTAAGCCGCATTATTAGTGTATACCGTAGAAAACCACGAAAAACGTTAATGACGTCACGGTCACATGACTAAATTATGTCTATGGGCTGATAACTAAATAACGTCAGCCAATCAGAAGACACGTTACATCCAACATTAAATTATTAACAAAATGTTAATAATTCAGTTTCTGTTAATTTACATTTCAATAAAAATGAATTATATAGTAGCATCCTAAGACCAATCTTAAGGTGAAAGTTTTGTAAAAAAGAATTTCTGGTTATAATCAAGGGCATGGAATTAATAGCATTCCAATCTTGAATCTGTCTATTTAAATCGTTTTCCCATTTATTACGGGGAGATAAAGATGAAATACTCTATTAATCTCCGAAAATAAGTTTTAGTAAAAAATTACAATATTTTGCTACAGTGTACATGGTGTAAAAATTTTTTAACTTTATCTATAAATTTATTTTTAATTATATCCAGTTTCGAACAAGCCTCTATCATACTTTCCCATCTATTACGAATTCCACTTAAAATATCATGAAATTCTACAAAATAGCATTGATATCATACATTTTTTTTAATTTCTCATATGAGAATAATGCATTATTATCCGACGCCAGATCATAAATAAAGAATATTCAATGTTCAATATATATTTGAATTTCAAAATCATCTGGTCATCCATTTTTATGTTTGGGTTCAGCCATATGGACTGGACCAGAATATCAGTATTGTTTTCAGCTTTACGATTTTTTTTTTAACTTGGAGAACGACACCAGATTATCATCCCAAAAGGGATTGACTTTTTCATCTAAAAAAGCAATCCTTCTTGACTTAAGTGTAAATTACTGCCCCCTCAACATTTTTGTTTATAAATAAGCAGCCAGACTTTCCAAGGAAGTAATTTGGGGGATCTAGAAACTTATACAGCCACGATATTTTTACACTATAGCAAACATAATAAATATGAAGCATCTTAAGATCACCATCACAGTATTCGGACATTAGCACTGCCCTTTCCACTTCATAATATTTTCCTTTTATAAAAAAATGAAAAAATGTATTTTGAATTTCCCTCACAACCCCTTTTGGCAGGTGGTCAGGAAGGACAGTCAGAACTTGAACCAACATGGGAAGTCCTAGCGTTTTAATATCTACAATCCTTCTAAAATTGAGAAAGGAAATGGTGAATATGTCAAAGCGACAACCACCCGACCATAGAGCAAACAACAGCCGAAGGCAACCAATGGGTCTTCAATGTAGCGAGAATTCCCGCACCCGTAGGTGTCCTTCAGCTGGCCCTTAAAATATGCATAACAGTACAGTGATAATGGACGTCATACTAAACTCCGAATTATACACAAGAAACTAAAATTTAAAATCATACAAGACTAACAAAGGCCAGAGGCTCCTGACTTGGGACAGGCGCAAAATTGCGGCGGGGTTAAACATGTTTATGAGATCTCAACCCTCCCCCTATACCTCTAGCCAATGTAGAAAAGTAAAACAATAACAATACGCACATTAAAATTCAGTTCAAGAGAAGTCCGAGTCTGATGTCAAAAGATGTAACAAAAGAAAATAAATAAAATGACAATAATACATAAATAACAACAGACTACTAGCAGTTAACTGACATGCCAGCTCCAGACCTCAATTAAACTGATTGAAAGATTATGTCTTCATCATATGAAAATCAGGTACAATCCCTCCCGTTAGGGGTTTAGTATCATACTATCATAAAATATATGAGAAGAACATAACCCGTGTCATGCCAACAACTGTTTTTTTAGAAATAAATGTGTTTAGTTCCGATGCAAAGACCCTATCAGTGAATCAATGTTAAAGCCAAAATATGCAATCTTTAATGACCTGACAACAGTATCGTAACTATATCCCCTTTTAATAAGTCTATTTAAAGGTTTTGTTAGTTTCTGAGGAGAATACTGACATTTTTGTGCTTTATAAAGAATATTTCCATAAAATTTTGGATGTGAAATACCTGAACGTATAAGATGTCTGCATGTTGAGTTATATTTACGAATTATTTCCTTATACCGGTGATAAAATTTAGTAAATGTTTTGACCAGTTTGTGATATCGAAAACCCTGGTGTAATAATTTTTCAGTAATACATAAATTTCTCTCGCTAAAGTCTAATACATTGTTACATACACGAGCGAATCGTACAAGTTGAGATATAAGATGGTGACAAGGGAACGTCACCATCTAAAAATGGATAATTAACAATAGGAAATGAAAAATCATCTCTTTTATCATAAATTTTTGTATTAAGCTTCCCGTTTATGATATAGATATCAAGATCGAGGAAAGGGCAGTGGTCATTGTTATCATTAGCTTTATTTAAAGTAAGTTCTACAGGATAAATTTCTTTAGTATACATACTGAAGTCGTCATTATTTAGAGCCAATATATCATCCAAATATCTAAAAGTATTGTTAAATTTTTGTATCAAATGTTGTTTTGATGGGTCTTTGCTAATTTTAGTCATAAATTGTAACTCATAACAATACAAAAACAGGTCCGCAATAAGTGGTGCACAGTTAGTCCCCATTGAAATTCCAATAACTTGACGATATACGGAATCTCCAAAGCGAACAAAAATGTTATCAAGTAAAAATTCAAGTGCATAAATAGTATCAAAGCATGTCCAATTGACATAGTTCTTTTGTTTATTGCTACTAAAAAATGATCTAAAAGAGTTTGAACATATGAACTCGCATTCCGACTTTTTAAATGCCCAGTTAATTAGGGATGTGAATTTTTTCTTAATAAGAATATGAGGCAAAGTGGTATATAGGGTAGAAAAATCAAAACTTTGAACAGATTCAAAATCACCAATATATGCATGCAATTTATCAAGTACTTCCAACGAGTTTTTGACACTCCAAAAGTAATTAATTCCACTATTTTCAAAGGCCTTATTTGAACAATTTATTATCAGGTTTTTTATTGTACCAAGTGTACTAGTAAGTAAAACAGACAATTTAGTAGTTGAACAATGGCTGGAAGATGAAATAAATCTATATTTGTAAGGTTTTTTGTGCAGCTTCGGAAGCCAGTACATAGTTGGGACTTTCATTGTGTTTGGTTCTGCTTGTAAAGAAGTAGCTAAAAGTTTATGTTTGCTACAGATGTCGTTTTCTGAAAATGAAGTCAGTTGGAATGTTGGTGAATTGGTGATTTCCTTTTGCAGAACCTCTATATAAAATTTACGTCAAACAATAATGATATTATTAGCAGCTTTATCAGCCGGAACAAAAACAAATTCCTTGGCTAGTTCTGTTAGTTTATTTTTGATACGCGAAATAGGGTTTTTATAGTTTTTGTTGAGGGTAAAATGTTCTTTAAAATGTTGTATTCGAATATCAACTATCTTCATTACTGAATTAAAAAAAGAGTCCAAAGATTTTTTGTCAGCTTTTTCCCGTTTTACCCATTTCAAACAGTAGGCGCGGAGTGAGTCGTTGATGATATTACGACACTCATTCCAGTTAACAGTTGACGGGGGACGATATTTAGGTCCTTTACTGAGGAATGATTTTAACTCTCGGTCGCGAACGATGTTAAGGTCTCCTGTTATAACATGGGAAATTGGTCCATAGGTGTATTCTGAATTACTATGTTAGTTCTCTGTAAGCCAAGTATTGAGCAATGACTTGATACTGTTTATCTTGGCTGTAAAATTACATAGAGTCTTAACCACTTCAGCAAGCTCAAATCATACACCTTATAGTTTGAACCTCCTATAATGGTTCAAAACAAGATTTTTTTGTCTGGCAAAACTTTTTCAAACTACCCTTTTTTGACCCAATCACTACATCTTCGGTTTTGTCAACATTACATCTAAGTCCAGCATATTCTAAAAATTTACCAAACAAATATAAATATTGATTAAGGAACTTTTTGTCACATTCCAGGACTACGGATGAATCGTCACCGTATTGACTCAACAAACATTAAGAGTCATTTATTGTTACACCAGCAACATCAGGGTCATTCTTAATAGCTGCACTTAGTAATTGAAGCACTAAAATCAATAAATAAATAAGGAGACAGAGGATCCCAAAGACGGACCCCCCTTTTCAATGAACAAAAATCTGAAATATAATCGTTATTAAACACTGCACTAGAGGCATCACAGTAGCATGCCTTAGTCCAACTTAAAAATGTATGGTCAAAGCACTACAAACCAGTAAAAGTCTGAAATGGCCTAAATCTGTACTAGACTGTACTGATTTTTACTCTAACAGTCTGAATTGGTCTGGATTTTACATGACATCACTTGACCCCAGTCTGGTTAATTTTTAGGGAAGCAATAAAACTGCAAAGCCTCTAATGTAAAGGACCCCTTTGTAAAATCAACTAAATGAAAAAGTCCAGAACTGTGGTTTTCTTCCATCTTTTCCATCAGATTATGAATAAATTTAGTACATTAGCCTGTATATTTACCTTTAACAAAACCTTTTTGTGTTCGACGTAATATGTTTACCAAGATCGTTTTAAAGCTATTTGCTAGACTTGCTGTAGCTTTTTTATAGTCTACACACAACAGTGTGATAGGTCGCCAGTTTTTTAGATAACATTTTAACTTACCCTTCTTTGGGATACAAGTAATTAGTCCATGTCTTTGAGTGATAGAAAACTTTCCATATTCTAAAGCCTTATCTAAACACCTTACCAGTGGTATTTTAATATCATTCCAATATAATCTATAGAACTCAACAGTGAATCCATCTATACCAGGTGATTTAGAGTTCGTCATATGTTTACATGGTTTAAGAGAAGACGGACATTCCTGCACTAATAAAGGTCCCTCACAGGAACCCACCTTTTCCTCATTAGAGTATGTAATAAAATGATTGTCATGCTGAAGAAACGTGTCCCTGTGAGTTTCAAGTAACGATGGGTTGTAACTAGTATACAATGTTTTATAGAATTGTTTTGTTCATTTCTAAAAATACATGGATCTGTTATTTCAGATTCGTCCTCAAGAATAAATTTGGGAATATTTTTTCCAAATTACAAAAATTGTTATTTCTTTTCCCCCACTCTACTTGCCATCTCGCGTTTGCTCTTGAAATTATCCCTTTGACATTGTCCACTTTATCATTTTTAATTTAAGTTCCAAATCTTCCCCTTCTTGGTGTACTGATGGCAAGTTCTTCTACATGAGTTTTTTTTTGTATCTAATAATAATATTTATATAAAAATTATTTTTCTTTTTTTTAATTTCATTTCTTCTTCTAAAATGACGAAAATGAGATTGCAAATTCGCAAACTTTCATCTAAATCATATCCCATAAAATCTGATAACTTATATTAAACTGTTTATCCTCTGTCTCAATATCAATAGATAGATCAGACTCATATTCTACGATGACAGTTTTGATGTCCCCCCTTTAACTTTTTCTATAAATTCAATCTCCCTAAAAAGACTATTATTAAATGTTCATGTACCCTTCCCTCTAATCTGGCTTAAACATATCAGATTAAAAATACTGGAGAAAGATCCGATATACAACTAATCCCTATATCTGATGAAATTACAAATGCTTCTATATCAGAGGTTATAATAAAGTAATTCAATTGCGATTTAGACCCCGCCATAAGCACATCGCCATATATCTAATAAATCAAGGTCATGCATTACCCCTGTAATAAGAACTAAATTTTTCCATATATCCCTTTTCATGTAGCAAATTGCTTTTCTTTTTCAGATGTGCTATGGATGTCTACGAATATAATCTTTAATATTTATCCTGTTCATGTTTCTTGAAATGTTTAAAGATGAATTATTCATAAAAAAAACTAGATATTTAACGTTTATTCATGGAAATATAAAATCAATTATTTTTAAAAACTACATTGTACATTTTGATGAAATCAATTATAAGGGTCTGAATTTTATATGCTTTGACTTAAAATCTCACTTTTTTGTTCCTAAGTTCTTTATTTCATATCTGTTGATCACTTTTTTAATTGTTGTCTTGTTTATTTCAGCACCCGTTTATTCTCTATTCTCACTTTTTTCTGTATGTTAAGTTTGACATCCAATCCAGAGCCTTTCTGTTCTGTTATAAATATTTAATCTGTTAACCATGTGTTCTGTTCCTGTTTCTGGACGTTTGTTGCATTTCTTCGCTGAGTTTCATTGTTAATCGGAAGTTTTAATCCACTTGTTTTACCACAAATATCAGGAGCTGTGCAATTATGTTGGTATTCATGTTACATGATCTTTTGTTTTGTGTTATTGTGGATGAAAACACTTTCAGTGAAATAGAATAAAAAAATCAATAAAAAATAATAAAATTCCTGATTATACAAATTCCCTGTATCACTGTTACGTATTGAAAATATAAAAAAAAAGTACAATGTTTGAATAATTAATGACTTGTTTACTGTCAGTCTTTACATGTAATCACGTGTTAATACTCTATTTCCTATGTTGCAGCAAAAATAAAACTTCCGCGAAAATTTCCCTGTTTATTCTTGTTTTCTTTGAAACATTCTTCTATTAATAACTAAAATTATAATCCTAAATAAATATCGACACTACCTTTACTATGTAGATACCTAGAATGGAGCGAAGTAAAAAGAATTAAAACTGAAGCATTCAAGGACTTGCCTAAACTTAACCTCTTGTAAGTTGTTTATTTGAAATCATAATTAGTATTTGACATATTTCACCTATGTAATGACATAATTATCATGAAAACAGAAATATAAATACTGTAGTAGAATTATGCAATTGTTTCCCATTGAAGTAGGCTTATTTGATATATCAAAAAGGAGGCAAACACATTTTATCACAAAAAATACTGAACTCGGCCGAGGAAATTCAAAACAGTAAGTCCCTAATCAAAAGGCAAAATCAAACGCCAAATTACACCGAAGGAATGGACAAAATCTGCTATATTTCGGAATTGGTACAGAGATTTCCTAATATAGACAGATACAAATTGTTTCAACTTCACCACTTTCAATTCTTGGTTTGATAGCTTCCTTTTGAAGTGCAACCCTCTTTTACGAAAAGCAGTTTAGAAAATATATACGGAATAGAAAAGCATACCAACTACTATTTATATGCGCAGCTAGAGTGTTGCTACAAAGAAAGGGAAAGTTTATAATTTAGAAGCGGAAATAATATCTCTTGTTGTAAAGTTATGCTTTCTATCGACCTTTTTTGTCAATGCATAGTTTTAAGTCAATTCAGAAGGCAGACTTTACTGTATCTGACATATCCTCTATCTCTAACTCAATGTGACTGATGCGTTCAACATAGTCACACATTTTGAATTGTTTAGTGAGAGATCATTCTCTGAAAAGCGGAAAGTAAATTACATGATATAATCAAAACACTATTTTATTCTTCCGAATAAGTTCTCGATTGACTTCAGCATCATATGAATAAAAAAAAGAGTCGACAGGAAGGAGAGCACCGTATGGCTTTCCGATAATTTCAAATTTAAAATACAACTGTGAATGTAACGTTAATATTTTGCAGGAGACTTTTTAGTAATGGAATAGCACAAATTGACAGGAATGCATTCCAAAATCTGCCAAAGTTGCAATATATGTAAGCATATTAATGAAAATAAAGACATATCATTTAGTAACTAAACTAAAGATAAAGTAAGCATACAATACGAACAACTTTATTTTGAAGTATGCATAGTTTCCTCTCTTTTAAGCGTATGATTTTTGCTTATTGCAACCTTTAACATGTGCATATATAGTTTTTTTTCAAATAAAATCGCAGGATCCATGAGTTTGCCTTAAAACAAGTAAAATTGCAATATTTGTATATAAGAAATAACATGATGCTTTGAAAATTTCTTACAATTTATTTGCCTTATTGTTACTACTTCTTCGTTTGAGTCTGCATTCTTGTATCTTTGCTTATCAATTTTTATTTTAGAACACCTTACTATTGTTGTTTGCAGAATATAAGATACGTTATAGCGTCGTATTTTATCCTTATTATCTTCGAGCGAATTCAAACAAAAAGTAACTTTGCTGTTATTTTTTTAAAATCATTCCAAATATTGTATTAACAGATACCTGTATCACAACAACATCAGTACATTAGCAACAGAAACTTTTACAGGACTGGACAATCTGTATCAAATGTATGTAGTGGTGTAAAAGTAAATAGTTTATTAAGTTTATTGTAATTTCCTTTTAGATATATATATATATATAAGTACGTCTGAGTCAGTGACAACCCTACAACAGATGTATCCATCGGATCGCCATCAATTATGGTGATACATGGCTGTGTACATAATGTATATACAACTCGTCTAAACATCAACCCAACAATGTTAGATCTGTAAATTTGCTTTCGCAAATTTTTTGGTTCTTCCCTCGCCGGGATTCGAACCCATGCTACTGTGATATCGTGACACCAAATCGTCCCGCTAGACGAAAGCAAATTTATAGATCTAACATTGTTGGGTTGATGTTTAGACGAGTTGTATATACATTATGTACACAGCAATGTATCACCATCATTGATGGCGATCCGATGGATACATCTGTTGTAGGGTTGTCACTGACTCAGACGTACATATAAATATAATTATTTTCTGTGACTGTATCTTACATTAATTTGTAGGATCCTTTACTATAGATAATTTAGCTGATCTGTAACAATAACATCTTCATGCCTTATATATCATGTACTGCAGTACGCCGCTAGATTAACACTAACGTGGAAAGGTAACACACGGCCAGCGAAAGCTCTTTTTTTAAGAGCCCAGGTGGTCGTGTGGTCTAGCGGGACGGCTGCAGTGCAGGCGATTTGGTGTCACGATATCACAGTAGCATGGGTTCGAATCCCGGCGAGGGAAGAAACAAAAAATTGCGAAAGCAAATTTACAGATCTAACATTGTTGGGTTGATGTTTAGACGAGTTGTATATATATATATACTTTAATTCAATTAACAGTTTAGGTAACTGTTATGTGTCTATAGATACATACATTGAATTTAGCCAATATTGATTGATCACACAGAAATATAGAAAAAAAAGATAATGACCAAACGCATTTGAGAAAGAACATATTATCGATACGTGATTCAGCAAAACTAAAAATTACTGATGTTGAATTGTTTGGTCGTGTATCAATAGGGCCGGGGGTTTATAATACAATAAAAAAAAATGTGACCTTTTTTAATAAACATAAAAAAAGGTTGATGCCCATAATAGCCTTGTATTCAGAAAATCTAAAATCAGAAATTTTGTTAACCATATATAATTCTTAAGTGTATAAAATTTTATATTACCTCATATACATTTCTAGCAATGTGATTGGTTAAAATCGCCCTCGTGGATTCGTGTATATTATTCCTACTATTAGTTTAGTAGGGAGGCGGGCTTATCTCATACACGGTTAGTGGGGTGTTACGTCCCTTATATTGCATATCAGGTAGTAGGGAAGCAGGGCTTATATCATACACGGTTGGTATATGTGTTACGTCCCTTTATAAAACAAAACGGTACTGAGAAAGAATCGTAAAGGTTTCAACAGACGAAGAAATTGATAATTAAGATTGAACTAAATTCTTAAAACACAATTTAAACCAAACAAGCTGTAACTGTTGGTATCTGTTTTCGTAGGATCAATGGAAGTAGTTTTCTTAATGCTATCAGTATTGAAGACTTGCTCTTTTTGATAGGTCTAGATTTCACACGTTAAGATAGTCGGTAAGATAAATTCGTTACATAGTGTGCTAGTGACCTAATACGGTATATATGGGGACATTAAATTCGATATATACCGTATAAGGTCACTAGCACACTATGTAAATAATATTAGCTGTATTTGACGATACAACTTAATTTAAATGATATATTCATCGTTTGAACCTGTGAAAAACACTTCATAAGTATGATTTACTTGTGTCTTATCCGGTGTGCTTTAATTCGGCAAATACAATCGGTTTAAACTGTTATATCTTCCAATAACTTTCATAATTCATGCTTAAAAGCTGGAATCATTGTATTATCATTTTTAGTGTTAATTTGAAAGATGTTGAGCTTAAGATATAAATACATCAATGTATTCAAAATAACTTAACAGGAAACGTATCAATTGTTGTTTTTATTCTCAATAAAACCGCAATTATGCATATGCTTGTTCTGTTTCTGTGTTTTATTGAGTGCAAATCGTTGCTAAGTACATGCCTTTCTAGTTTTCATGTCAAGGAGTTTGATAAAAAAAATGTGTAATGTATATGATTATAAAATTTACGAATGAATGACACACGTGTGAAACAGGAAATTACACGAAGTTTAGATAACCATTATTTGTTTGTTTTTTCTTTGACTAATGATTCTACACCATGTACACAGAGAACTACATCGGAGTCAAGTGAAAAAAATTGAAACTGGAGCATTTAAAGACTTGCCGAACTTAAACAGATTGTAAGATATAATTTAGCAACTAAAATCATTTGTATGCAAACACAGTCATGTAATTGACATGCATTAATATCCTAATGTTTGAGTGTGTTGTGTGTATAGGTGAAAATATTGCTTATTCATACAACATTGTGTATGTGTAAATAAAGGCAACAGTAGTATACCGCTGTTCAAAACTCATAAATCCATGGACAAAAAACAAAATCGGGATAACAAACCAAAACCGAGGGAAACGCATTAAACACAAGAGGAGAACAACGACACAACACTAAAATGTAACACACATAGACAAAATCCCACGAGAATAATATGTAAAACAACGCAACTTATGGTTTCGTATTTTTAATTCAGATTCACTTAAAGAAGTGACATTCAAACTTATATATTGGAAATAAACAGAAAGCGCTATTGTTAAAAATGAAAAAGAACAATAGACAAACACATGCAGCAGTAGTTACAAAAGTACACCGAAGTAATATTTTTATTTTAGATTTATTAAAGACAGTCGAACGATACAATATACTAAAGGAACATGTACACTCAAAATAGACAAATTTCTAGCTGACTATGCGGTATGGGCTTTGCTCATTGTAGAAGGCCGTACGGTGACATATAATTGTTAATGTCTGTGTCATTTTGGTCTCATGTGGACAGTTGTCTCATTGGCAATCATATCACATCTTTTTTTAATATAAACAATAGTAAAAAAAATCATAAAGAACCAAACTGGTGTCGATCTCAGGTGGTCCGTCGTGCTGTTATAATAACACTTTTAATAAGTGTTATTCGGTATGTCAATTTCGAAATAAAGGATACAGGACTGTTTCTACGATATTTAGAACTCGCCGTTTTTACAAAAAAATGATTGTGAACTCTACAAATACACCATGATTTATTTGTTTTACTATAGCAAACACGTCGATCAAAATTAGAGTAACATAAAAAATATATATATTTCAGGACGCTGTATGAGAATGGTTTAACTAATATTGGTGCAAATGCTTTCCAAAATCTTTCCAGCTTGAGCAACTTGTAAGCAAACTAAAGATACAATTACATTTAAAATTTCCAAACAATACAAAAAAGAAGGGAGTATTGCGATTCAAACCTTAATTCAAACCAATTACATTCCAACGTATCAAGCTTGAACTTTACAACCGCATTGTTATCATGGTTATAGGACAATAAATTTACAGTTTATTCTTATTTTAGTTACCTATTTTCCTTTAAAATCGGGGCATTTTAAAACTTTCCAATCCTATACTAATGTACAGTACAACCATAAGTCTTTAATCAAGATATATAAATTGACAAAACGCTCAATACCATTGATCTAGTGGAACCTTGGTTTGTATAAACTGGATTCTTTTTGTAAGTATTGCATCTCTGATATGCAATTGTACTACATATTGAATAATCGGTGGCCTAATATTGTTAAACAGCAATTTATCTTCTATTCGCTTTCTGTTCATGTTACAATGTATTATGAAACAACCCAAATGCAAAATGGCAATTTTTGGTTTAACAACTTATATGTGCATATCATAAAGACAAAATGTGCTGTATTGATGTACACATAAGGTGATGTGGCATGATTATTAATGAGACAACTAGTGTTGCAACAACCATTGCTTCACATTGGAGTTACACGAATAAGACTAAATCTTAAAATTATTGAAGTTTAAAAAAAAGGTTTATTCAATATTTTAGCTTGTATTTTTTTTTATTTTAGGGAATTGGGTATAAATTCTTTATCAGTTATTGAGAATACAACATTCGTTAGTTTACCGAATTTATCAATGTTGTAAGTAATAATCAGTAATAATAAGGGGTAAATAACTGTTCATCGGTATACCCATGAACATCTGGTTAGTTAACAACTTTAATGTTTATAACGAAAACAAGTGTTGGAAGATGTCTAACTAGTTGCCATATATAGATGATGGTATCTGGATTATTCATTCGAGAAACTACACAAAAAATGTATACAAACGCAGTGCACTTCTTTCGATAATGCATTTATATAGGAGCACTAATTTAGATTTTTTTTTTAAGTAGAAACTGCTATTTAAGAGAAGACAAACCCACAATATCATGCCCCAAAAAAATCAATGAAATTACGAAAGGAAATGATTTTGGTATTATCTATTATGATTTCATTTTGCAAGTAAAGGACACAAATAGTGTAACTTACTCTTTTAGAGTAATCGAGATTTACCTAAACAAAAATATAGACAATTTCGAAGAATAGTTTGTTATGCATATACCATGCATACTGTAACTTAATAAATACCTCAACAAAACTGTTTTTCTAAGGAACAATTTTAAAAGTTGAAACCCTTTTGGCATAGCTAGCTGACATACTAAAATATCCTAGACTTTTATTAGACAAAATAAAAAGAGGCAAACGGATTATATGCACTGTATTCTGTTATTTGTTCCTGCGAATGTTCAAGAAGAATTTCTATTTGAAAACTCATTTCAATAGTAAGTGTTAAAGGATACAAATTGGAAGAACAGACACAGCCATCACAAACACACATACCCATATGTGTACACATCGATAAGAAAATGTAATCCCATTTTTGTAGTGTACCTACAATGAATGTTCTCATATGTATGTTTAATACTTGAATGTTTCATGTCTCACTAAAATCTTTACTATTTTCAGGGATTTGCAGTATAATATGATAGCAGAAGTACAGCCAAATTCGTTTTCCCTTTTAACAAATTTAACTATCTTGTAAGTTTATAGACGTTTGATTATGTTGAATAATGAAAAAGAACAAAGCCGTAAAAAAAAAGATTGATATCAATAACATGAAACAGGTTTTTGTTGGTAAACACCTCTTAAAGAACACAAATTCATTTCAATAGCAAAATGAAACTGAAAACACATACTTTTGAACAACAAATCATTAATACTTGATACTGTTTTAATTTCTGTGTTTTGGATGACAAGCTGAAATAGATAATATTGATTTTGACGATGAGTTTTTGATAACGGGTACGTTGATATCTTTACAGAAAACTATCATACAATAGAATCAATGAGGTGAAAAAGGCTTATTTCAATGGTCTAGCCAATATACAAACAATGTGAGTTTTTGATAAAAATTCTTGTTAAATGTGTTAAGAAATGCATTAATGGTACCCTCATGTAAAAACAGTGAGATGCATTATATTAAAGGAAAATATATTTACTAAGACATGGAATATACATAAATACATATATATTTATATAGGGGAATGGCCGTCATTGTATGACTTTAGTTGGAATACATGTATCACGTCAAAAAACGAGTACATTCTCCATATCAATGAATAGATATGACAAATGGTTATGACAAAGTTCGAAATTGAAATTGACAGCTAATCCAGTCTTGTTTTATTTTAAATATATACATACTATTTGTTCTGCAATGTAGATAGATGCATATATATATATATACTTTAATTCAATTAACAGTTTAAGTAACTGTTATGTGTCTATAGATACATACATTGAATTTAGCCAATATTGATTGATCACACAGAAATATAGAAAAAAAAGATAATGACCAAACGCATTTGAGAAAGAACACATTATCGATACGTGATCCAGCAAAACTAAGAATTACTGATGTTGAATTGTTTGGTCATGTATCAATAGGGCCGGGGGTTTATAATACAATAAAAAAAATGTTACCTTTTTTAATAAACATAAAAAAAGGTTGATGCCCATAATAGCCTTGTATTCAGAAAATCTAAAATCAGAAATTTTGTTAACCATATATAATTCTTAAGTGTATAAAATTTTATATTACCTCATATACATTTCTAGCAATGTGATTGGTAAAAAGCGCCCTCGTGGAGTCCGTGTATATTATTCCTACTAGTAGTTTAGTAGGGAGGCGGGCTTATCTCATACACGGTTAGTGGGGGTGTTACGTCCCTTATATTGCATATCAGGTAGTAGTGAAGCGGGGCTTATATCATACACGGTTGGTATATGTGTTACGTCCTTTTATAAAACAAAACGGTACTGAGAAAGAATCGTAAAGGTTTCAACAGACGAACAAATTGATAATTAAGGTTGAACTAAATTCTTAAAACACAATTTAAACCAAACAAGCTGTAACTGTTGGTATCTGTTTTCGTAGGATCAATGGAAGTAGTTTTCTTAATGCTATCAGTATTGAAGACTTGCTCTTTTTGATAGGTCTAAATTTCACACGTTAAGATAGTCGGTAAGATAAATTCGTTACATAGTGTGCTAGTGACCTAATACAGTATATATGGGGACATTAAATTCCATATATACCGTATAAGGTCACTAGCACACTATATAAATAATAGTAGCTGTATTTGACGATACAACTTAATTTAAATGATATATTCATCGTTTGAACCTGTGAAAAACACTTCATAAGTATGATTTACTTGTGTCTTATCCAGTGTGCTTTAATTCGGCAAATACAATCGGTTTAAACTGTTATATCTTTCAAAAACTTTCATAATTCATGCTTAAAAGCTGGAATCATTGTATTATCATTTTTAGTGTTAATTTGAAAGATGTTTAGCTTAAGATATAAAAACATCAATGTATTCAAAATAACTTAACAGGAAACGTATCAATTGTTGTTTTTATTCTCAATAAAACCGCAATTATGCATATGCTTGTTCTGTTTCTGTGTTTTATTGAGTGCAAATCGTTGCTACGTACCTGCCTTTCTAGTTTTCATGTCAAGGAGTTTGATAAAAAAAAAAGTGTAATGTATATAATTATAAAATTTACCGATGAATGACACAAGTGTGAAACAGGAAATTACACGAAGTTTAGTTAACCATTATTTGTTTGTTTTTTTCTTTGACTAATGTTTCTACACCATGTACACAGAGAACTACATCGGAGTCAAGTGACAAAAATTGAAACTGGAGCATTTAAAGACTTACCGAACTTAAAGAGATTGTAAGATATAATTTAGCAACTAAAACCATTTGTATGCACAGTCATGTAATTGACATGCATTAATATCCTAATGTTTGAGTGTGTTGTGTGTATAGGTGAAAATATTGCTTATTCATACAACATTGTGTATGTGTAAAACAACGCAACTTATGGTTTCGTATTTTTAATTCAGATTCACTTACAGAAGTGACATTCAAACTTATATATTGGAAATAAACAGAAAGCGCTATTGTTAAAAATGAAAAAGAACAATAGACAAACACATGCAGCAGTAGTTACAAAAGTACACCGAAGTAATATTTTTATTTTAGATTTATTAAAGACAGTCGAACGATACAATATACTAAAGGAACATGTACACTCAAAATAGACAAATTTCTAGCTGACTATGCGGTATGGGCTTTGCTCATTGTAGAAGGCCGTACGGTGACATATAGTTGTTAATGTGTGTGTCATTTTGGTCTCATGTGGACAGTTGTCTCATTGGCAATCATATCACATCTTTTTTTAATATAAACAATAGTACAAAAAAACATAAAGAACCAAACTGGTGTCGATCTCAGGTGGTCCGTCGTGCTGTTATTATAACACTTTTAATAAGTGTTATTCGATATGTCAATTTTGAAATAAAGGATACAGGACTGTTTCTACGATATTTAGAACTCGCCGTTTTTACAAAAAAATGATTGTGAACTCTACAAATACACCATGATTTATTTGTTTTACTATAGCAAACACGTCGATCAAAATTAGAGTAACATAAAAAATATATATATTTCAGGACGCTGTATGAGAATGGTTTAACTAATATTGGTGCAAATGCTTTCCAAAATCTTTCCAGCTTGAGCGACTTGTAAGCAAACTAAAGATACAATTACATTTAAAATTTCCAAACAATACAAAAAAGAAGGGAGTATTGCGATTCAAACCTTAATTCAAACCAATTACATTCCAACGTATCAAGCTTGAACTTTACAACCGCATTGTTATAGGACAATAAATTTACAGTTTATTCTTATTTTAGTTACCTATTTTCCTTTAAAATCGGGGCATTTTAAAACTTTCCAATCCTATACTAATGTACAGTACAACCATAAGTCTTTAATCAATAGATATATATTGACAAAACACTCAATACTATTGATCTAGTGGAACCTTGGTTTGTATAAACTGGACTCTTTTTGTAAGTATTGCATCTCTGATATGCAATTGTACTACATATTGAATAATTGGTGGCCTAATATTGTTAAGCAGCAATTTATCTTCTATTCGCTTTCTGTTCATGTTACAATGTATTATGAAACAACCCAAATGCAAAATGGCAATTTTTGGTTTAACAACTTATATGTGCATATCATAAAGACAAAATGTGCTGTATTGATGTACACATAAGGTGATGTGGCATGATTATTAATGAGACAACTAGTGTTGCAACAACCATTGCTTCACATTGGAGTTACACGAACAAGACTAAATCTTAAAATTATTGAAGTTTAAATTGAAAAAAAAGGTTTATTCAATATTTTAGCTTGTATTTTTTTTTATTTTAGGATGTTGGTTCAAAATTCTTTATCAGTTATTGAGAATACAACATTCGTTAGTTTACCGAATTTATCAATGTTGTAAGTAATAATCAGTAATAATAAGGGGTAAATAACTGTTCATCGGTATACCCATGAACATCTGGTTAGTTAACAACTTTTATGTTTATAACGAAAACAAGTGTTGGAAGATGTCTAACTAGTTGCCATATATAGATGATGGTATCTGGATTAATCATTCGAGAAACTACACATAAAATGTATACAAACGCAGTGCACTTCTTTCGATAATGCATTTAGGAGCACTAATTTAGATTTTTTTTTAAGTAGAAACTGCTATTTAAGAGAAGACAAACACACAATATCATGCCCCAAAAAAATCAATGAAATTACGAAAGGAAATGATTTTGGTATTATCTATTATGATTTCATTTTGCAAGTAAAGGACACAAATAGTGTAACTTACTCTTTTAGAGTAATCGAGATTTACCTAAACAAAAATGTAGACAATTTCGAAGAATAGTTCGTTATGCATATACCATGCATACTGTAACTTAATAAATACCTCAACAAAACTGTTTTTCTAAGGAACAATTTTAAAAGTTGAAACCCTTTTGGCATAGCTAGCTGACATACTAAAATATCTTAGACTTTTATTAGACAAAATAAAAAGAGGCAAACGGATTATATGCACTGTATTCTGTTATTTGTTCCTGCGAATGTTCAAGAAGAATTTCTATTTGAAAACTCATTTCAATAGTAAGTGTTAAAGGATACAAATTGGAAGAACAGACACAGCCATCACAAACACACATACCCATATGTGTACACATTGATAAGAAAATGTAATCCCATTTTTGTAGTGTACCTACAATGAATGTTCTCATATGTATGTTTAATACTTGAATGTTTCATGTCTCACTAAAATCTTTATTATTTTCAGGGATTTGAGGTATAATATGATAGCAGAAATACAGCCAAATTCGTTTTCCCTTTTAACAAATTTAACTATCTTGTAAGTTTATAGACGTTTGATTATGTTGAATAATGAAAAAGAACAAAGCCGTAAAAAAAAAGATTTATATCAATAACATGAAACATGATTTTGTTGGTAAACACCTCTTAAAGAACACAAATTCATTTCAATAGTAAAATGAAACTGAAAACTCATACTTTTGAACAACAAATCATTAATACTTGATACTGTTTTAATTTCTGTGTTTTGGATGACAAGCTGAAATAGATAATATTGATTTTGACGATGAGTTTTTGATAACGGGTACGTTGATATCTTTACAGAAAACTATCATACAATAGAATCAATGAGGTGAAAAAGGCTTATTTCAATGGTCTAGCCAATATACAAGAAATGTGAGTTTTTGATAAAAATTCTTGTTAAATGTGTTTAGAAATGCATAAATGGTACCCTCATGTAAAAACAGTGGGATGCATTATATTAAAGGAAAATATATTTACTAAGACATGGAATATACAAAAATACAAATATATTTATATAGGGGAATGGCCGTCATTGTAAGACTTTAGTTGGAATACATGTATCACGTCAAAAAACGAGTACATTCTCCATATCAATGAATAGATATGACAAATGGTTATGACAAAGTTCGAAATTGAAATTGACAGCTAATCCAGTCTTGTTTTATTTTAAATATATACATATTATTTGTTCTGTAATGTAGATAGATGCATATATATATATATACTTTAATTCAATTAACAGTTTAAGTAACTGTTATGTGTCTATAGATTCATACATTGAATTTAGCCAATATTGATTGATCACACAGAAATATAGAAAAAAAAGATAATGACCAAACGCATTTGAGAAAGAACACATTATCGATACGTGATCCAGCAAAACTAAAAATTACTGATGTTGAATTGTTTGGTCGTGTATCAATAGGGCCGGGGGTTTATAATACAATAAAAAAAATGTTACCTTTTTTAATAAACACAAAAAAAGGTTGATGCCCATAATAGCCTTGTATTCAGAAAATCTAAAATCAGAAATTTTGTTAACCATATATAATTCTTAAGTGTATAAAATTTTATATTACCTCATATACATTTCTAGGAATGTGATTGGTTAAAAGCGCCCTCGTGGAGTCCGTGTATATTATTCCTACTATTAGTTTAGTAGGGAGGCGGGCTTATCTCATACACGGTTAGTGGGGGTGTTACGTCCCTTATATTGCATATCAGGTAGTAGGGAAGCGGGGCTTATATCATACACGGTTGGTATATGTGTTACGTCCCTTTATAAAACAAAACGGTACTGAGAAAGAATCGTAAAGGTTTCAACAGACGAACAAATTGATAATTAAGGTTGAACTAAATTCTTAAAACACAATTTAAACCAAACAAGCTGTAACTGTTGGTATCTGTTTTCGTAGGATCAATGGAAGTAGTTTTCTTAATGCTATCAGTATTGAAGACTTGCTCTTTTTGATAGGTCTAAATTTCACACGTTAAGATAGTCGGTAAGATAAATTCGTTACATAGTTTGCTAGTGACCTAATACGGTATATATGGGGACATTAAATTCCATATATACCGTATAAGGTCACTAGCACACTATGTAAATAATAGTAGCTGTATTTGACGATACAACTTAATTTAAATGATATATTCATCGTCTGAACCTGTGAAAAACACTTCATAAGTATGATTTACTTGTGTCTTATCCAGTGTGCTTTAATTCGGCAAATACAATCGGTTTAAACTGTTATATCTTTCAAAAACTTTCATAATTCATGCTTAAAAGCTGGAACCATTGTATTATCATTTTTAGTGTTAATTTGAAAGATGTTTAGCTTAAGATATAAATACATCAATGTATTCAAAATAACTTAACAGGAAACGTATCAATTGTTGTTTTTATTCTCAATAAAACCGCAATTATGCATATGCTTGTTCTGTTTCTGTGTTTTATTGAGTGCAAATCGTTGCTAAGTACATGCCTTTCTAGTTTTCATGTCAAGGAGTTTGATAAAAAAAAAAAAAAGGGAATGTATATGATTATAAAATTTACCGATGAATGACACACGTGTGAAACAGGAAATTACACGAAGTTTAGTTAACCATTATTTGTTTGTTTTTTCTTTGACTAATGTTTCTACACCATGTACACAGAGAACTACATCGGAGTCAAGTGAAAAAAATTGAAACTGGAGCATTTAAAGACTTGCCGAACTTAAACAGATTGTAAGATATAATTTAGCAACTAAAACCATTTGTATGCAAACACAGTCATGTAATTGACATGCATTAATATCCTAATGTTTGAGTGTGTTGTGTGTATAGGTGAAAATATTGCTTATTCATACAACATTGTGTATGTGTAAAACAACGCAACTTATGGTTTCGTATTTTTAATTCAGATTCACTTAAAGAAGTGACATTCAAACTTATATATTGGAAATAAACAGAAAGCGCTATTGTTAAAAATGAAAAAGAACAATACACAAACACATGCAGCAGTAGTTACAAAAGTACACCGAAGTAATATTTTTATTTTAGATTAATTAAAGACACGCAAACGATACAATATACTAAAGGAACATGTACACTCAAAATAGACAAATTCCTAGCTGACTATGCGGTATGGGCTTTGCTCATTGTAGAAGACCGTACGGTGACATATTGTTGTTAATGTCTGTGTCATTTTGGTCTCATGTGGACAGTTGTCTCATTGGCAATCATATCACATCTTTTTTTAACATAAACAATAGTACAAAAAAACATAAAGAACCAAACTGGTGTCGATCTCAGGTGGTCCGTCGTGCTGTTATTATAACACTTTTAATAAGTGTTATTCGGTATGTCAATTTCGAAATAAAGGATACAGGACTGTTTCTACGATATTTAGAACTCGCCGTTTTTACAAAAAAATGATTGTGAACTCTACAAATACACCATGATTTATTTGTTTTACTATAGCAAACACGTCGATCAAAATTAGAGTAACATAAAAAAATATATATATTTCAGGACGCTGTATGAGAATGGTTTAACTAATATTGGTGCAAATGCTTTCCAAAATCTTTCCAGCTTGAGCAACTTGTAAGCAAACTAAAGATACAATTACATTTAAAATTTCCAAACAATACATAAAAAAGAAGGGAGTAATGCGATTCAAACCTTAATTCAAACCAATTACATTCCAACGTATCAAGCTTGAACTTTACAACCGCATTGTTATAGGACAATAAATTTACAGTTTAATCTTATTTTAGTTACCTATTTTCCTTTAAAATCGGGGCATTTTAAAACTTTCCAATCCTATACTAATGTACAGTACAACCATAAGTCTTTAATCAAGATATATAAATTGACAAAACGCTCAATACCATTGATCTAGTGAAACCTTGGTTTGTATAAACTGGACTCTTTTTGTAAGTATTGCATCTCTGATATGCAATTGTACTACATATTGAATAATTGGTGGCCTAATATTGTTAAGCAGCAATTTATCTTCTATTCGCTTTCTGTTCATGTTACAATGTATTATGAAACAACCCAAATGCAAAATGGCAATTTTTGGTTTAACAACTTATATGTGCATATCATAAAGACAAAATGTGCTGTATTGATGTACACATAAGGTGATGTGGCATGATTATTAATGAGACAACTAGTGTTGCAACAACCATTGCTTCACATTGGAGTTACACGAACAAGACTAAATCTTAAAATTATTGAAGTTTAAATTGAAAAAAAAGGTTTATTCAATATTTTAACTTGTATTTTTTTTTATTTTAGGGAATTGGATAGAAATTCTTTATCAGTTATTGAGAATACAACATTCGTTAGTTTACCGAATTTATCAATGTTGTAAGTAATAATCAGTAATAATAAGGGGTAAATAACTGTTCATCGGTATACCCATGAACATCTGGTTAGTTAACAACTTTTATGTTTATAACGAAAACAAGTGTTGGAAGATGTCTAACTAGTTGCCAATATAGATGATGGTATCTGGATTAATCATTCGAGTAACTACACAAAAAATGTATACAAACGCAGTGCACTTCTTTCGATAATGCATTTATAAGCACTAATTTAGATTTTTTTTAAGTAGAAACTGCTATTTAAGAGAAGACAAACACACAATATCATGCCCCAAAAAATCAATGAAATTACGAAAGGAAATGATTTTGGTATTATCTATTATGATTTCATTTTGCAAGTAAAGGACACAAATAGTGTAACTTACTCTTTTAGAGTAATCGAGATTTACCTAAACAAAAATGTAGACAATTTCGAAGAATAGTTTGTTATGCATATACCATGCATACTGTAACTTAATACATACCTCAACAAAACTGTTTTTCTAAGGAACAATTTTAAAAGTTGAAACCCTTTTGGCATAGCTAGCTGACATACTAAAATATCCTAGACTTTTATTAGACAAAATAAAAAGAGGCAAACTGATTATATGCACTGTATTCTGTTATTTGTTCCTGCGAATGTTCAAGAAGAATTTCTATTTGAAAACTCATTTCAATAGTAAGTGTTAAAGGATACAAATTGGAAGAACAGACACAGCCATCACAAACACACATACCCATATGTGTACACATCGATAAGAAAATGTAATCCCATTTTTGTAGTGTACCTACATGTACAATGAATGTTCTCATATGTATGTTTAATACTTGAATGTTTCATGTCTCACTAAAATCTTTATTATTTTCAGGGATTTGCAGTTTAATATGATAGCAGAAGTACAGCCAAATTCGTTTTCCCTTTTAACAAATTTAACTATCTTGTAAGTTTATAGACGTTTGATTATGTTGAATAATGAAAAAGAACAAAGCCGTAAAAAAAAAGATTTATATCAATAACATGAAACAGGTTTTTGTTGGTAAACACCTCTTAAAGAACACAAATTAATTTCAATAGTAAAATGAAACTGAAAATTCATACTTTTGAACAACAAATCATTAATACTTGATACTGTTTTAATTTCTGTGTTTTGGATGACAAGCTGAAATAGATAATATTGATTTTGACGATGAGTTTTTGTTAACGGGTACGTTGATATCTTTACAGAAAACTATCATACAATAGAATCAATCAGGTGAAAAAGGCGTATTTCAATGGTCTAGCCAATATACAAGAAATGTGAGTTTTTGATAAAAATTCTTGTTAAATGTGTTAAGAAATGCATAAATGGTACCCTCATGTAAAAACAGTGAGATGCATTATATTAAAGGAAAATACATGTATCACGTCAAAAAACGAGTACATTCTCCATATCAATGAATAGATATGACAAATGGTTATGACAAAGTTCGAAATTGAAATTGACAGCTAATCCAGTCTTGTTTTATTTTAAATATATACATATTATTTGTTCTGCAATGTACACATTTATTTCTTGAATAAGGTAGTGTTGTAATCGAGTTTAATGTAACTATATAAATGTCTACAAGCAGCATTTTCAGTTGCTATTATATCATATAACTCACGATTTTTGTACATGCAGATGGATGGATGAAAATAAACTAACATTTGTTGAAGAGGGGACATTTATGAATATGACTAACTTAACTGTTCTGTAAGTTTAGCTGTTTAAAGTGGATAATCGAATTTTATTCTGAAAGTCATTTTGATTTTGACATCATCTGAATATTGTCTGTCTTTCAGTTAATATAGAGATTATTTGAATGCGGTAAATCAAGTACTGTCCCGACAATATGCTTGCAGTCTATTCCATTCTATTGCGTAGCTTCAAGGCACATCATTTACATACACTAAACTGTTAGCAATCGGTCGACAAAACTGCATGTAAAAAGTTTAAACAGAACTGAATTTAACTCAGTGTAGAATTTGACCAAAACATTGAAATTCATTAACTGAAGTGTTTCACATTAAAATAACCGTTTCAGACTTAATTTGGTTACTACTGTAACATAAACGATAAGCTTAGAATTATTCGTATTAAAACTAAATGCACGGACAATCATAAAAATCCGGTCTTAAAAACGTCTGCCAAAAAACTTAAGAATAAATAGAAACTAAACATCATGACAAACAATTGCACATAATTTGATGCGAACTCTAGATCGACATTTCAAATAAATTCACAAACCGTATATCAGTATATGCATCATACCGCTATATGATTAGATGAGAAATAGTATTCTATTAAAGTATGAAGATGACTAGTAATTGACAAGCAGACAAGGGTTCTCAATTTATTATTTTAAACTCGTAAATAATTTAAACAACACAATTACAGGTATTTCAATTAATAAGTTTGGTTCTGTAATAACGGTGTTTTTATACATTTTACATTCTTATCTCCATTGTCAACACATTATCATACTGTTTTGGATTTTTTTTGTATTGACAGTTCCTTAGACGTCAACTGTGACTGCAGAATATATCCGTTCTGGAATTGGATAAACTTAGTTGGAAAGTATGAATCAACTATTCAATGCTTTAATCTAGATGGTGTTCTTCTGACAAGTTTGCCCTCCTGTTTTTTCGACAAATGGAATGGTAAATCAAACAATCTATTGTGAATGTTCTTAAATAAAAGTATTGTAAAATATTCAAAAAGATATTGTTTGTTTCGACACATAACAAAAAATTAATAACAAGCATGATTGCGAGCTTCCTAGCAATGTAATAAAACAGAAACACTAGGCTGAATAACTGTTTCCATTGTTTAATGTTAAACTTGAAATTGGACTTTTCGATTACATTAAAACAAATCAAATCTAATTATGAGGGTATACATCTATACAGTCAATTTGTTTATTCTCAAAACATTAAGACGTAACGTGAAAAAATAAAAACCACATGATATATATGAGCATGTATAACAGGTTTGGAAATCACAGCGGACACAAATATACATTGAATATTTGTTTGTGTTGATAAATTCACAATCTTTACATGCATATAAAAACATGTACATTGAAGTTTTTAACAGAAACAAAATAATGGCACACACTCTACTTTTCAAATTAATATATGCACAAGACATGACCTATACATATGTAAAAAAAACTAAAGTGAACTTTAATCAATCATGTTAATGTACAGGAATTCAATGTTCAACAATAGTCTGCAACCAGATTATGTGTTATTGCAACTATACGGGAGCGGTGATATGCTGGAACGATCAAGACATCAACTGCATGGGTAAATATATTTGATTATTTCCATATCATGTATGACCTATTTTTTTTTTTTTACATAAATGGACATTCATAGTTGTAAGTTATTAAGAAAGAATACATTGATATAAACTAAAATACAGAGATGAAACACTTTTATAATGTTTCACACAATAAACGCACAATTTTCAACTGCCTTTTTATATTGGTGCACGCAGAAATTAAATAACACATATTATATACTTTTCGATAAATATGTATTTCTACAAATAACAATCATGTTATATTTCAATGTAAATTTATAGCTGTGTAGCTATCGTATATGTTATTGATATGTGTGTTGTGTTTGCTAGTTTTTGCAGCTGTTTGATTTATAACCACGAGCATAGCTGATGTAATATAGTTATAAATGTGCTTTATTTGCTGTTAACATACTATTCATATACTGAAAGAACATTTTGTCGTTATCACATATGATTAATTTGAATGTTTGTTCATTATGTACAAGAGATTTGACTGAATAACAATGAAAATTGTATTGCACACAGTTTAACATTATTTGTATAAATGCACATTAACATGCACTAAAGGGTAACATGTTGCAAATCTAATTTAATTGTATACTTTTAAATTTTTTTGGGAGCTATAATCTGTTTCAATTTATAAAGATTTACAAACATACAATATTAACAACTAAATGCATTGATCCTCACCTTTTATTATTTTTGATTAAAAAATATTGTCAACTAGGTAATAGATTTGATTTTTGATTTGTGCAATTGTTTTTGTTTTTGTGAATTTCAATAATAAATCTCCTTGCAATTACTGATTCCTCATTGTAGATTATCATATAAACATTGCTCTCATTGACACCAATTTTCTTTATTAAGGTGATTTGTAAAAAATAAAACTGATATTCATGTAATTTACTAAATATAAATAATGTATATGACTAATTTTTTATTACTTTTTCTTTCAGCTCCAATGCTAGTGTCGATGATTGTATTACTTGATAACCGTCTTGACATTCTATCAAATGTTAAAACGTTTTTTATTATTTGGCAAAATTTTAACATGTTCAATGCGGAATTAAAATATTATCGTGTTTGTCTTGCTTGCTATTGTATTTGTATATAAAGTTTCGTCACATCCCACCTGATCAAGAAACTGACAATGTTCGAGCCTAACACAAAACCTTATAAACAACTTTGATAAATCTACATAATTTTCTAAACAAAAGAAATTGATTGATGATGTGGTCGTTACGTAATACTTATTGGCATATATAACCTCTGTATTGAATACCAAAAACAGTAGGACATGCAAGTTATGACCTCAGGGAATGAAAATTTTCCAAGCGATGTTAAGGCAGGATCACAGTTATATATCCTTAACAATACTTGAGATCAGACCAAAGAGATTGAGTACCAATGATGCAGGTCATAAACCAAGTACGGAATCGAAGTTTAAGAACCGATATAAAGCATAGTGTAAATTGAAGATATTCTTTATAGATTATGCCTGAAGTATTCTATTTACATTGTACGGTGACACTGATCCGAACAGTTTAAGAATGACAAAACAGTAAATTTTCAGGCTTATACACTGCGGCAAAATCAGTACTTTTCAGACAATAAGCTTGCAGTAAATTAAGATTTGTTCAGTATGTTTTGTAGTTTTTATTTATTTGTACACTTCAACCACACAATATTGAATTGTCTGAACAAATAATGATAAGTATTGAATTGTCTACAAGAAAAATGGATTGGCAGTGTTGAATGTGCGAGAGACGCTTGAAATTGAGTAAAACGCTGAACATGACTAAAATATGTAATGTTCAGACTTAATCAGAAATAATTCACGTAAAAATTACCATTTTAGACTAAATTGCCTTTAAGTTTACAAATGTGTACTACTTGTTCATGCTTCATCATAATCAAGTTGCGTCAAATTTATGCAATTGTAATGAGTTTGAAATTCTATTGTCTTTTAATGTTCCTTTTCAGTTGCTGATTAGTGTTTTTGTTGACACGCAAATAAAAGGAATGTTTGGTAAGTATTGGCGTGATTGTAAAGGAAACCTTGTATATTTTAGATATATTCTCGACCTACGGAAAACGTCTAAAAATCTAAAAAATTAAAATGTACACTTATTGTAAGCCAATGACATACAAATCTATAATAGGTTAAAATTGAGCTTGTTTCTGATTCTATCTATAACTCCAATCGAGTCTTTGCCACTATCAAATCGGATTTCCAGATTTTATTTTTGATTTCATATTTAGACAGCGATGAATATACACAAGTATAGTGCATAATCATGACATCAGCATTCACAATGCTAGACGTGAGAAAGACTGAAAATAGGCTCCATTGAATAATTACAACTTAAGACAAGAAAATACATAGTGTCTTAAATATTGTGTTAAAAGTAAAGACGATTGCTTACACTAATAACAATCTAATTGATAAAGGACAGAACAATCTGTTATAACATTTATAAAAATACATATATTCTTTACAAGCGTCTTTATGTTTAACAGTTTATGTTAAAAGTAAATCTACACACTGTCTTTTTCTCATTTTTTAAGCCATGCTTTAATTCTCAACACTCCTTTATAGAACATGTATAATTTGGGTTTATTACGACATAAACCAACTGATAGAAGGATGTATACCGTACACTTCAATGTCATTACCATATCTGCATGTTGACTGTGTGTCATCTATTGCCAGCAATTTGAGAAGGATGCCATGTTGACATTTTCGTAATGTGGACTTAGATCGACTTAACTTAAATCTATAGCGTTTTCAAAACTGTATGCTAAAGTATAATGGGGATAATATTGGACAGAAAAACGCATATATCTTCAATGAATTTATCTTGCCACAGCTAACTTTTTATCGAAAGAAACTTGTATTATTATGGTTATGAAAAGAATTGTAATTTATGAGTTGCCAGGGTATTTTGCTATACAATGCAGAGTCTTAAACTTGTTTACAACAATATTGCTTGATTCGAAATTGTCCTGATGCAAACCCAATTTGTCTCATGTATCTGAAATTTCAAGAGATAATTGTGACATTTAACTGAATAGCATATGTAATTTTGGATTGACTGATGTTGTACGAATTATAAATGATTTTTAGATTTTTAAATATTTCATGAATATGCATGTTCGACAAGTAATTAATTTTGCCACCAGTTTTTATATATCTTGTTACAAAAGAAAGATCTGCGATATTAACCAATCATATTATATATTAGTTGCAAAGGTTGGTTTTAAATTGTTTGCGGTGAACCTCGTTTGTGTATGAAAACAATTCATTTTATACTTGACAAGAAAAACAGGCCATATTACATTAAAAAAAACCGTCAGCAATTTAAATCTGACATAGTGTACAAATTGTGTGAAATATTACACACATCGATATATTATGTTAATATCTGCAAGTGTTATTCTTTTCTTACAAATGTTGTCGTTTAATTTAATGCAGAAAATTTACTAGTCTTGTTTTACACTTAAAAAATGTAAACACAGACGATATTCAGCATACTGAATTACAAATGAATGCGTGTTTGTACCTTCTGAAAAATCAAATAAATCCACCTGATGAGATACAGTATTCGTTTTCTTTCATTAAAAAAGTTTTCTTTCTGATAACCAGTAATAACTAGTGATACATTTATGAGTCAGAAATATCCTTATTTTTATATAGATTACACCGTTAGTTTTCCCGTTTAAATGGTTTTAAACTAGTAATTTCGGGGCCCTTTATAGCTTGTTTTTCGGTGTGAGCCAATGCTCCGTATTGAAGGCCGTATATTGACCTATAATGGTTTACTTTTATTAATTGTTATTTGGATGGAGAGTTTTCTCATTGGCACTCATACCACATCTCTCTATATCTATTTGTACTGTAGTTCACAATTTTTTTTTTATATCAAGATCTTTCTTCTATTGTACATGTTGAACAACTATAAGACAACAGCAAATGATACAGAATTTAAACCGATCCGAGTACAGCATTACAATAATTACACAAATATTACATTTTTATTGCAAGGCATTAGACAATCTCAAATAGTTTGCTGTTTATTAGTTTGCATTATAGATTTTGTTTGCAGATTAAAATTGAACACAGCGGAGTTTTATGGATGCGATGTATTTATTTCAATATAGAATAGTCAAGTTCTAATCGTTTGAATTTTTTTTTTTTTATATAAATTATGACGAAGGTAGACATTATTCAAAGAGGGACGAAAGATACCAGAGGTAGGTCAAACTCATAAATTGAAAATAAATTGACAACACCATGGCTTAAAATGAAAAAAGACAAACAGACAAACAATAGTACACATGACACAACATAGAACACTAAAGAATAAGTAACACTCACCCCATCAAGAACTAGGGGTGATCTCATGTGCTACGGAAGGGTAAGCAGATCCTGCTCCACATGTGGCACCCGTCGTGTAGCTCATATTATAACAAATCCGATAAATAGTCTAATTCCGAAAGTCAATTGTCCAATTGTTTTTTTGTGGCATGTTATTATTATTGTTATGGTTAAAGTTGATAATACATGTTAATTTGTAGGATCACACGGTCGTCATCAAATTGGTTTTGGGTAAAAAAAAAAAGGGTCAAAGAAAAACGTATATAGCTATAAGAAGATGTGGTAAGAGTGCCTAAAAAGACAACTCTCAATCCAAGTCGCAATTTATAATTGAAACCATTATAGGTCAAGGTATGGTCTTCAACACGGAGCCAGCCTTGGCTCACAACAAACAGCAAGCAATAAAGAGCCCCCAAAAAGTGCTAGTGTTAAACCTTTCAACCGGGAAAACTAACAGTATACTCTATATAAATAAAACGGGAAACTAGAGCACTAATGAACCACATAAACAAACAACAACTACTGAACATCAGATACGTACTTCTTTAAGGCAGCACATACAATAAACAGTTGCTTATTGTCTAGATGTGGGGAATTTCATAAAAAAGATATGGTATGATTGCCAATGAGACAACTCACCACGAGAGAACGAAATGACACAGAAATGAACAACTATATGCTTTCAACAATGAGTAAAGACATACCGCATACTCAGCTATAAAAGAGCCGAAATGACAATGCAAAACAATTCAAACGAGAAAACTAACGGCCTTATTTATTATAAAGAAAATGAACGAAAAACAAATATGAAACACATAAACAATCGACAACCACTGAATTACAGACTCAAACCTATTTCGCATGTTTCTGTAGTATTTACTATTTATGCTTTACATTAAATTGTCTATTTTTTTTGTTTCGTTAATTTTTGTCTTATTCAGATGATGACATTTGTAAATGAATAAATTAATGCTTATACTAGTTACCAACTACAACGAGACGAAAGTACATTGTTTCTATATTCGTAATGTCATGTCTTTCTATTTTGTCTATTTGTGTTCTTTTGATTTATCCTCTTAATCGATTGGTGAGATTAGAAAGTAAGCAAACGACTGATATCATGAAAAGTAAATTCACAAAAAAAACTGAACTTCGAGGATAATTCAAAATGGAAAATCCCTAATCAAATGGCAAAATCAAAACACATCAAATGAATAGACAACAAATGTCATTCTGAAACGGTTGTTTGTAGTTTTAAATATGTAAGAATACTTCATACTAATCTTACTACCAACTATATATGTTAAGGACGAAAACAAAAGAGAATCAGAAAAATTGCGAAAACAACTACAAATCACTGTTACTGATACATTTCATAACCAACAATGACAAATGCTTATAACAATGAAAACATTTTTTAGAATAACTTATCATAGCAAGAAAACGTCATGAAAGGAACTCGCTTCTCAGTTTCAAAATAATAACTTTTTAAAACCCTAGTGATATAGGCGAGTGACTTATTTAAAAAAGACGCTTAGTTAACGACTTTAATGCACCCACCTAACACACGGCTGTATTATATATCATTCGAAAGCTGTTAATATGTACTTTCTGTTTTGTCCGGTCGTAAAAAAATCGTACGGTGCAATTTTTGTTAAATCAAGTTCAAAGGTCATGAAAAAACATTCCAATTTTTGCGATTACTAAATAAAACGCAAATTTCTAATTCTTGTACCATAAAATTTTCCAAAAGATCATATGAGCTTTATGGAACATGATACATAATTTCCAAATCAAACAAAAAATAAGAGAATCGATGCGCAAAATTTCCCGAAATTGAAATTTATCATAAATCCTAAAAAAATGAATAATTTTCCATAAAACAAAATATATCTTGGGGAATCTATATTTTTATGCTAAAAAAATAGATAAATGTATATGTTTTAGGTCAAGGAATATTTGTTTTGTAATTTTAAGATGCAATTATTAATTAATGTTCATGGAACAGCCTTCTATTGAAGTGTTTGCAGTTGCCCAAAAATCTGCCATCTGCAAATAGCGATCATTTTGTTAATCTATGTTAAAATATCACATCGCTAATTGTGAATATCAGGGAGAAGAATGATTTTCCATAATAAAATAAGGTGTATTTAAAGTAAGAAAAGAATATATGTGAGGTGATTGAGGTTAAAATATGTTTTTTACGATGTCAAACTTTTTTACTTTTTGTAATCATGTTTAAATGCAAACATTACTTTGCGACTAAATCGTAGGCAACATTGAAATAAGTAGCCTTGATTTTCTAAAGCGGAATGTAAACGAACTAAATAAAATTCGGCTGCTTCTTGTTTAGTTTAAAATCGTGTTATAGTAAGTCATATTAAATGTGTTTATAGAAGTGTAATCGCTTTAATTATTTGAATAAAAGATGTTTTGAGCATTTTCTACATAAGCTTTAAAAATACAAATGCATGTCATTGTGTATGTAAAACACTATAAGCAGTTGTGAAATAACAAAATGAAAAAGTTAAATACTCTTCCTGACCTCATAAGATCATTCGCTGTTTTAGGAGTGTTCGTTTTCATGGTATGCTGTGTTTTTTGGACTGTTGTTCGTCTCTTGGACTTTAATTTTATTTTGTTCATGGTTTTAGTTAACTTTATTTGATTAATGGTTTGAGATGTTGATTGTCCCTTTGGTATTGTTTTACTTTAAAGACATTAACTTGCAGTAATGAAAATCGGCCAAAAAAATCACCTCAAAGTAAAGTGAAGAAGATTAATGCAATAAGACAAATATCCGCGAAAATAACTTAATTTGCTCACGGTGATATATATATATAAAGAACAAAATCGTTATCATGATACATTTAGCTATACACTGATCTATAATTTTAAACCTTTTACTACTTGAATACTGACGAAATATATCAAAGGGACATCAAACTCATAATTTAAAACGAACTGACAAAGCCGGGCAAAAAACAGTATACAAAAAACAACATATAAAACTACAGATTGAGTTACACAAACCCCCAAAAAAAATTTGAGTGAACTTAGGGGCTCCCAAAGGGTAGGCAGATCATGTTCCACATGTGACACCCGTCTTAGTTTAAACATATTTATTTATAGTGGATTGGGAAACAAGTAACTTTGCGGGTGCGAGTACTGCCTTGTAGCGGCATTAGCCTGCTCTTTTTCGAAATCTACAAAGGTGTGTTTAACGTGCAAGAGATATGGCTCTCTTTTAACAAGGGTCAGCCATTTATCGTCCCCTTCCGACGGACTTTCATCGTTTCCTCAATACCATACTCACAAATGGTGTCAAGGAAGAGCCGAAAATTCAGTCCCTGAAATTGTCATCACGGAACGGGAATCGAACCAGGAACCTTTGTGTTAGTAGTCCGATGCACTAACCACTACACCACGGCTTTCTTTTACCCGTCTTGTGGCTCATGTATTGCCAAACTCGGTGCCAAGCCTTATTCGGTTGGTAACATTACGGCAGAAATGACCGCAATTTGGTTACGTCGATGGAACTTATCAGTCGTCATCTGGCGAAACAGATATCTCATAATTGACAACCAACTCGTAGTGGCGTCCATGAAATTTTCAAAGGGATGATTTCAACTTTGCATTTGAACTCTGGTTTGAAACCTGTTTAAACCACCATTTTTCTTCAAATGTCCTGTACCAAGTCAGGCATATGGCAGTTGGTATCGAATAATGTGTTTCTTTGTATGTTGGCGTTTGTTTTTGTAGCAGTTATGTGTTTCTGTTATATCGTTTTGTTCCTCTTATAGTTGATGCGTTTTCCTAGTTTTTGCTTTGTGACCCGGATTTATTTAAGTTACTAGTAAATCGATTGATGACTGTTGAATAGCGGTATACTATAGTTGACTTTATTTCAGAGAAGTTGAGACTCAATGAAATTGGTCTCCACCTTTAGTAGTATAGATATGCAGGCGTTGCTATAATGTTGTTACATAGAAATGAAAAGTTTATAATTTGGTAGTAAGGGGTGTTTTTATGGGTTGTTTTATGCTCATCTCTTTTGTCGTAAAACTTGTTCTCAACCAACCCTCATCATCGATTTCAAGATACGTGATAGAGTAAACTATATCTGTTGAGTCTTTTATTTTCAATTTCAATGGAAAATACGAGTCCAACACTGTCACAAAGTTTGTACTATTCAGTGAGATGACATCATCTATATAATGGAAAGTGAAGTTTCAAGATAATGATAGCTTCTTTTCAGTCGTCATCAGAAACTCTTGCATGAAGTCCTCCTCGTATGAAAAATTAACTAGTCATTCAAGCTATTCAGGAAGTCTAGTTGTAACTAGAACCGTTGCGTATTAATGGATATTTTTTCTTCAAAATTATTCTTATTTGATGAATTAATGTATGTAAACAATGAACGACGCAATTTAAGCAATCAAGCAGTCAAGTTTTATAATGTGTTTACTAGTTTTTGAAATTCTTTTAAATTTCAATTTTCATCAATTTATTTTCTATTTATTTTGGTCTAAAGTTTCAATTCACATTAAATAGATAAAAGGTCTTTTCACTACATCAATATTTATATTGAAGCTTCAAATCAAACAATTAGAAAAGTCGAAATATGTTTATTTCAGTCTGGTAGTTACAATGCAGATTGCAATCTCTTAGTTTCACCCCCTTCATTTTAAGCAATAAGATGATTCGCGCACCTATTTTTTTACTCTAAATTTTTCAGATTCTTACGAATTTGTTTATTAAATCTTATATTGACCACATATAATGTTTAAATAGGAAGAAAGGCTTAAAAGCTGTTTTTTCGTAATGGCGGTATTTTGGGCAACTATGTGCGTTGTTATGATTTGCTGTTTGAATAGAAGTAAGCATAATTTTAGGGAATTTTATGATGTCAAAAACTTCTTTGATAGTCGTTACAGGGTTTTACTTAGTTTTAATTGATTAGCATTTGCACCACAAAGAAAACTTTTACTCGAATATCAGGAAACATGTGCTCTCTGTCAAAAACACGCTTTAAATATTAAAAAAATGCATTTGAATAATGACTGTTAATCTCTCTGTTAAAAGTTTAAATTGTTTGCATATGTGAATTTAGTATATAAAAGTCATAGTATGCAATCAGGCTGAAATCTTAGAAAATATGCACTTATTCGTCCTTGGTATTTAATCTTGATTTGACGGAAATTGCACCGTACGATTTTTTTACGACCGGGCAAAACAGATAGTACAGATGGGTAGCTTTCAAATGATATATAATTTAGCCGTGTGTTAGATAGGTGCATTAAAAATTTAATTTTATGGTTAAAGTCATTTGCCTAATAGGGGATTAATAAAGAAATGAAATGAGCAAAACAAATATAGAGGTCAATGTGCTTGGTTTCAAGATATTAGCCATTGAAATTTGGCGGGAAAATATTCTCTCTTAATTTTTATTAGCTTTATCATTGACAAGTTTAAGTTCTCATAAACAATTAAAAAAAAAATTATAAGACTTGTACAGATGGCTTATCATTATACATGTAAAAGATTTATAAAAAGAAAAATTGAGGTCGATGGGCATTTTTGTAAGACATTCCACTTGATAAAACCAGAGGATTCCAAAAATCTGAAAAAAATCCCAAAACATGACAAGCAAACTTCCTTAATTTGTATTGTTTAAGTACTTTAGCCAGTAAACTGCCTCGACTTTGTGCAGAAACACGTTAACACAATATAACAACAATACAGGGTTAAACACGACGCAAATGTATTTGTGTTACACCTTTGACAATCAATGTTTTTTTAGTCTCTTATATTTAAGTAATATAAATACGAATTCAATATTGTATTATTGTACGATTAAAAGCATACTTCGATTTTGTGTCATAACTATCGTTACTGTATTTCATATCGAATTTCCTGAAGTATTGTTCGATTATTTTGTGAATAAATGACCTAGCTAGTATACAGACAATTTAAAGTAATGAGGTATATCACATGCGACGTATAACATTTGACTAAAGTTTAATTGATACATTTTCTTTGTATTAAATAGCACATGCATGTAAGTTAAATTCCCACACAGGGATTATAATTGTATTCATCATGTTAATTCAATACATGAAATCTTTTGAAGTGGCAGAACCGAAACTAACAAAAGACTTTATTCGTAACTAAATTCAGCATTGTGTTCGTATAGGGTGTATGAATAATTGTATATAAGCATTTTAATTAAAAGTTTCGAATATTTCGAATAACTGCGACGCATATTATCATTACATGTAACTAATGAGATCCAACATTTCTATAATAGAACGTATGATATTTCTCTTTGTATAAATACATGCTACTTTTTACAGCTTAAGTCTTAAGAGCACGACATGTTTAAAACCCATGACAAACGACATAGTTTGGTAACAAAAAATCAAGAGGTAGAACATGTTACACCGAGTAATAAGTGATCTACATGACAGAGTTTCATATTGACAAACATATTCGATAAATTTTTGGGTAGACTTCAACAACAAAAATGTAGTAATTCGCGATTTCTCTATTTTATTTTTTAAGACCTATCTAATCTGTTATTTTTTTTTTACTAATTTCAGTATCTGTCTAGAAAAAGACTTTAAACTTTGCAAATTTTATTCATTTAAACACAACCTTCTTTAATCGATGACGTCTTTACATTAGGTAAGTGTTTCAACTTTTATTTTGTCTCTCGACGTCATGTAAATATAGAATATTCAAAATGAACCTTAGAGATGTCAGTGGTTTGCCAGAAAAAAATAATTATTGTATGTATATGTAATACTAGCTTGTAACCTAGCGTCTATAAAACATTTAGAGTTTGACAATCGGGTACATGTGTCAATCATAATATTTTTTAGGTATGCATTGGTCTAAGCCTTTATATTTCATGTATTTTCATCGCTTGGAAGCAAACGGAGAAGACAGACGTTTTGTATTTGTTTAATACCAGTGACTGCAAAATTCATTCTTTCTCACTACTAGTTGGTTTATGAATGTCTATGAAGATTATAAAACAGTTGTGATAAGGACTTCTGATAAAATCAAAATACGTAGTTAGTAAAATCTAGGAAAAACACCTTCAACAAAATTGACATTGGAAATAGGGAATATGTCAAACAGCCACCTATCCGTCCAAACGGCGGAAAACAGTCAATTGCTTTCAATGGAAATGTATCTTATAAGATGACGTTAACTTTGTTTCTGCCTTGACTAACAATTATGCAGTTTCAATGAGTTAAGAATTTGTTTTCAGTGCATTATCGTGATAATTTTGTTTTCATTGAAATAATTTATTATGTTCTTTCAGCAGATAAACAGTTTAAATTCAGAATTTCTACATAATTTTAAACCTTTCCTAATAACAGGTTCATAACAGACAATATGCCCTATTGATAATGCATTGTAAATAATAGAGCAATTGTACTCTTTCTGACCAATCATAACTTTGACCTTTGAAATTGACATCAATTTTATAACCATATATCAAGAAGCTCAAATCAAAAGGTCCTAGACCTTAACGACTAACGGCTTATTAGATTCATCAACCAACCACCTACGTCAATTATTTAAGCGAATATAATTTGTATTGATAGTCAACGGATAAGTTCGACTTAAATGTATTAAAGTTAAGCCAGGTCCCGAGGATTTTTTTCGGTTTTGTATTTGTAAATGTTTTTTTTTTAGAACAAAGCATAATACAGTTTTCGGTGTTAGGGGAGACACCTGCTATACAGGATCGTTACTGTATAGTGCCCTAACCTCAAGATGGCTTCGGTCAACTGATTCTTGTTTTTTTTTTGTATGTCATTGCTATGGACATCGACCTCAAATTTGACCTAATATTGTATAAAACGTGAGTAGTTAAATTTTTTGGTTTCAAATGAAACAAAGAACCGTGGTCTAGTCCTAATCAAATTCCACCCTTCGTAGTTTTGTTCTACCTATCATGGTTACAATATTTGAATGATAACAAGGTTGTCGGTGTTAGGTGAGATAACCGCTATAAAATAAATTTTACGACATGGAGCAAAAGTTTTTTAAATTTAACAATAATCTAGTTTAATTACAGCTTATTTAAAAACAATGAAAATAAAATAAAAGTCACTTATGAGTAAATATTTTTTTCTTTCAGTTTTAATGTACACAAATGACAGTGTTGTACCAAAGGGTGATAATTTGGAGGTTTTTCAATGATATGAACATTTTAAAAGTCATCTGGGGCCAAAACCAATAGATTTTCTTTTTAATTGTGTGTATAACACCAAGTAACAACTAATAGTGTAATAGATATAAGTAATGATCAATGAAAAAAAATGTTTAAATTTTTGATACAATTAATGTACCCTCGAGCCTTCTTAATGATCATCACACATCAAGATTAATTCATGTATTAATAACCACTAATTGGCGGAATTTAAAAGAACCTAATATCTTATACCGTATGATTTTGAAAAGTGTTAAAACAATCATACAGCCCTACCTGCAATAATAAGACATTTTTTGAAAGTCTGATGAAATTGATTGTTGATCAGTAATACATGATAGTTTTCATTTAGAAAACAATATGTCAACGGCATAAAAATTCAATATGTCAACGAGACATTAAAATATAGTATTTTATGTTGTTTACACAATTCACATGACTTTACAATCATTGATATCTATAACAACGATATACATCTTCATTTCAAATGACTTTTAATGATGTTCCAATTTGTTCACAGTTAATGAATATGCATGTCTCTTCAACAATGTTAAACATGTTCAATTAAATAAGACGGGTTGTTCTGACCAACACCTTTATTTTAAACATGGCAAATATGATATGTAATTAATCATATGTGTTGATTTACTTTTAATTAATATGGATCTGATTTCCGTCGAGCAAGAATGGTAGGTTTCACTTCGATTCGAATAATCGGTATTTTCTTACATTGACATGAAATTGAGAATGGAATAATATTTAATTTAACGGTCCCAATTTTCCTGCATCAGAAGCGCATTTTGACAATACATGTCTCTTCAGTGATGCTCTTGGCCAAAATATTTGAAATCTAAAGCTTATATAAAAGATGAAGAGCTATAATCCAAAAGGTCCAACAAATGTCCGAAATGTGGAATTAACAATTATAATTAAACAGTTTTTATACTTGTTTTAGTAAAAGTCCAACCTTGATGAAGATGATTTGTATATCAACGTTGCTGTTGTTTTCCATTATGCATGTTACCATAGTTAAATCGTGTCCTGATAACTGTACCTGTTCATATCCGAGTGGTAATTTAAATGTATTCTGTAAAAGTAGAGGGCTAATGCAAGTACCACTAGACATTCCAAGTGATGTGTATATTATGTGAGTAGTCTTTTGTTTGAGCAATTTATATATAGCTTACATTTTTTTTAATTCAGTCTTTATACATGATATAACACAAGCCAGATATATGATGATATAATTAGCAGAGTGGTGACTAGAAAGTAATTGTCACAACGTGAGAAACATTCATAGAAGATAAATCAAGGAAACTTTTGCTCTAGGTTTGAGACATGCATCACGCCTTGCTACCTCCGTTATTCGAACTAAAATACTTATTCAAAAGATTCAACCTGATTAATTTGAGCAATTTATATACATGTTTTGTATATGCGACTTTTTGTATTTCTTTGGTTCTTATAACGTGACTCTGTACTTTAAAAGATCCCGTCAGTATGATATTGTTCTACTATATATCATTATGATATATTTCTATAATAAATTAGAAATTACGTTGAACCACACACGTCAAAATTATTCAATCGCGTAATGGAATGAACTATTTGTGGATCCTTATAACTCTTGAACTATTTTAAATCTCGGTCTATTTCTTAATTAATTCTTACTTACTTTTGATTATTTAACCCGGTATGCTGACATTGCCCATGTGAAATTTGATTTAATTAAAATTGTTTGTATAAACATTGAACGACAAAAAATATGTGATGTATACAAATTTTCTGACCGTCAGACATGCGAATCAATAAATATGTTTGCAGATAGATTTTTTTTTTATTCTGTTAAATTGTTCCTTTTAAAATTGTTACACGATGATGACTTCTGTACTCATATTTTGACTATTTTATTTATTATGTCTGTTTAGTTCACGCATCATGGTAACTATAACGGAGTTTGATGAGACTGTCATCAAAGTCAGAGGTTTAGCGCTATAAAACAGGTTTAATTTACCATTTTCTACATTTGAAAATGCCTGTACCAAGTCAGGAATATGACAGTTCTTGTCCATTCGTTTTTGATGTGTTTTGTTATTTGATTTTGTCATGTGATTATGGACTGTCCTATTGGATTTTCCTCTGAGTTCCGTATTTTTGTGATTTTAATTGTTTTCTTAAAATATAAACATATATACCCTGATACCCATATTTCTAAAACTTCATAGAGTGACTGAATTAATCAAATTTGATTTGCCAAATCTTTTAAACCAATGGTTCAAATGTCTTAGAATTTCTATTAGATTTTAAGGTATAAGTTTATCAATGAGAGAAAAAAAAGACAGGTGTTTGTTGTGTAAATTGTTGGTTACTCCCGTAAACAGTTCAAATGTTGAAAAATCAAAATAATAAAAACATACAGATATAGCTATTTATAATTTTAATTAAAGTGAATGTATGTGAAAATGCACGATTTCATGGAGATTAGACATGCTAAAGTACTATAAGACTATATATTTGTTGTCGCTCGTGAATGGAATCTGAGTCAAATTTCATGTATCGCTTAGGGTCTGTGTTTTCTAGGTAATTCTACTACAAATATTAATCATGGAAAAATTTAATAAAAAATAATAGCTTTTATTGTATTGATCTAATAACTTAACACAACATTTGTCAGGTACAATTGACGATAAAACGGGGAATGTGTCGAATAATGTAATTATAATTTCAATTGCACAACATTGCTGTTTTTGTTTTAGAGATCTGTCTTACAACAGCATCCAAACAATAGAAGCTGAAGCGTTCGCTGATCTGAATAACCTTTATGGAATGTACGTTTTTATCTATTGACCATCATAGTTATGTGAATTGTTGAAGGTTTACACATATCTATCTGAAACGGTAGTATTTTCTAAACAACATATGACAGGAACCCGAGGTTCAGTGGTTGTCGTTTGTTGATGTGGTTCATGAATGTTTTTTATTTGCTGTTTGATGTGAGCCAAGGCTGCGTAATGGAGACCGTACTTTTCTTTTACAAATTATGACTTGGATGAAGAGTTGTCTCATTGGCACTCATAACACAACCGGGCGTTTATTTCGTGATTACATCTGCGTTAACGCGAAAAATCGCGTGGTTCATTTTTGTAAAGAAAAACGCGCGTTTACTTTCGCGTTTACTTCCGTGTTAATGTAAACAAAGCTGCATGTTATATGTGTTTTAAACAGTTAATGGACGTTAACTGTTTCTTAAACACGCAGTATGGAATGCATATTTTAAGTAAATGCGTTCAATACAACGCTGCCAATATTAGATTTTCAACCATCAACATTTGTTTTCAACATTTAACGTTTGCTTTCAACAATTGATTTTTAACTGTTAACGTTCGTTATCAACATTCTATTCAACATTTGTTATCAACATTCTATTCAACATTCGTTATCAACATTCTATTCAACATTCGTTTTAAACAATCCATTCAACATTCGTTTTCAACATACTTCATTCGTTTTAAACATTCAACATTCTTTTTCAACATACAACATTCGTTTCAACATTCACCATTCTTTAACAGCATTCATTTTCAATTTTCAATATTCGTTTTCAACATTTAAGATTCATTTTTAACATTTAAGGTTCGTTTTTAACATTCAACAATCGTAATCGACAGGACTTGGTATCGATTTTCCCAACCAAATTTTTGCGTTTATCGTCATTGACCGTCGTCTGTTGCATCTTAAATATGCATGCTCCCTTCTGAAACTTGTTTGCAGTTTTTAATTCTTTAGAACTGATACATGCGCGGTTTACTTTTCTTATCACAGGCATAGATTACCTTAGCCATATATATTTGGCACAACATTTTGGAGTTTTGGATCATCAATGCTCTTCAACTTCGTACTTGTTTGGCTTTATAAATTGTTTGATATGAGCGTCACTGATAAGTCTTATGTAGATGAAACGCTCGTCTGGCGGACCAAATATTAATCCTGGTACCTTTGATAAATATTTACTTCAAACGATCTAAAGCTCAACTCATGAGACGAAATGGTAAGGAATACAAGGGGTTCGTGAAACGCCAAGCAACAAATTGATATTGTGCAGGATGCATAAATGGCGGTTTATTTGCATCTATGGAAAACAACATATTGGTTAAATTGAAGACAATAGAATTAAATAAACTATTCAAAATTTCCGAAAATTCAAAGCTTTGTATCAGGTCTGCTAATCAGTCAAGGTTATGAATTTTCACTTTATGATTTTTTATTAAGATGGCGAAAAAGATTTACAAAGCTATTCCGTGATTTATATTTATGTTTTAACATTAACCATTAATAATTGAGTCTTTAATATTTGTTCATCATGACTCTTTCTGAACTATTTAGACTACTATACTCAAGCAATATACAACGAATTAAAACTGGAGCATTCAAGAACCTGCCTAGTTTAGACTACATGTAAGTTGTTTCATCTGTTAGCACATTTAGTTTTTAGGATCGATGTAACAGATGATAATTCATACGTATTAATACATATACAAGTATTGTTTTACTTAAATGCAAATGCTATGCATATGCAATGTGTAATTAACATTGTCATTGGTACTTTCTGCCGCTAAAATGTGTTTGTTAAATATGCATTTCTTACTTTGTCAAATTTAATTAAAACTCATGATAGCTGTGCAAGCATTAAGGGACCGGTCAATATTTATTGGGGGTTGGGACCGGTGAAATTGATTTTTCTCCCTTAAAAATAATGTATGTCCTACCCTCTGAATATACCATGAAAAGTTTCTGTCCTATATGAAATATGTACTAAATAAATATATGTCTTATCTAATCTATGAATAAATCAAACATATTTTAACTTCTTTTTTATTAGATTAACCAAATCACCCATAGTAGTCTTTGAATTCGTCTGGAATTTTAACTTATCTTCTCTTGAAGAAGGCACATATAAGATTCCTTTTCAATTTCACTTTCACTTTCACTGCCAGTACTACTACTAATACTACTAGTATTCATCAATAGTATTACTATAATCATGGTCATTATCACTGTCAGAATAGTCCAGTGAATCTAGCATACATTTTACCCTAACCTTGAACTAATTGCAACAGTAAATTTTAAAGTTTTAATCTTAAGCAGTATACCCTAAATATACACAACAAACGGTCCCATAAAATAACACCCCATAAAATCTTACTTGAGGAAGACTAAACAATCATGTTTAAAAATTCCTATGGATATTTGCATTGGAAGGAGATAACTCTTCAAAAAAGGCAGACATATCTATAAGAATTGAAACCAAATTATAACTTAAACGCTTCGATTCTACAGAATGTATTGGTTCTTGATATTTTAGCCGTCTTAGGGTATAATAAACAACTCTTAAAGTGTTTTCATATCTTTTTTAAAGTTACAATCTAGATTTCGCAATTTATAAGTTGGCCATATAAAAAAAAAAATTAAACTTTTCAACAATCATCATTTTTTTGTATACACTATTTAACTGATATATTAATATATATATATATAAATAATATTAATTGCATGATGTGTACTTGATTGACTATGATATATATGGGGTCAGTACTTTACATATGGATTTTACTGACCTAATATATATCGTATTAGGTTCCTATCATACCGTGTAACGCATTTATCTTACCGACTATCTTAACATTTGGTATAAATGCCTATCAAAGTGACTAAGTCTTTAATAATTAGTATTCAGACCCTACTCCCATGTGTCCCTATGCAAACATAAATGCCAACAATCACAACTTGTTAGCTTTAAATTAGTTTCAGGAATTAATTTCAATGGTTCATTACTGACATGTATTAATTTCTTCGTTGAACTCATTCACATTTCATTTTTGTTTTGAAAGGGAAGTAGCTTTTGGTGTCAGACCACCAATTACTCCCTCCAATTTAGAACGTAAAAGTAGTCCTACTCTGACACAAAATAGTGCTTTTGATGTCATTGTTTACCTAAACTAACCCACAAATTTGCAGAAATGAAACTTTTGGTGAAAGGGAAATATATTTAGACCATTTTGAGCCAAAATTCACTTGTCTATGAGTTTGCATTAAAAATTCAGGATTAATGCGCTACATAGTACACTAATTTAAGATTTCCAGAAAACCGGGAGTTATTTTGGTAGTACCTGTCTTTTCAAGATCAGAAATTTGTTACAAGACTTTAAACATTGGTTGAAAATTGGCATGTAGAAAGGTGACACATGTACAATTCAGGATATACCTGGTTTCCTTGAAGTTAAACTTAAGGTAAAATATTTAGAAAGCTGTGAAAATTGCAAAATTTGGTTGAACAGATAGGGATTTTTAATTGGTGGTCTGACACCTTTTGAATACCAACTAGAACAATTTAAATGTGGTTTATGACTTTATTTTAATATTTCATCATCAATTCCATCGTCTGTTGAAACCTTTAAGATGTTTCCTCAACAACGTATAATTCTTTTTAAAGGGACATACTTTTTTTAAAAGTGAAATAATTCCTAACTAACCCCATATGGTAACTGACCGTATACAGTATCAAATCCCATATTGTTAGGACACCTATATAAAATATTTATAGTCACCAAGTGTAGCCCTTTAATCGATCATATCTCGTTAAAAATACTCATTGACACAAATTTAAAAATTTATGAATTATTAAGTTAACATTGTGTCGATATTTTTTTCAGACATCTGTGGAGTAATAGGATAACACAAATTGACGGACATGCTTTCAGAAATCTGTCGAAGTTTAGATCTATGTAAGCATATGTGTTCATTATGTTTATAGAGATATTCAGTAATCATTGAACAAACTAAAAATGCTAACACACATCCCTTTTCAGGGAGTGAAATATTTAGTAAATTTAGACTCGTTTTAAAAGTTCATACAGTTTTATTTCCTATCAAAATTTTCTAATTTGATAAACAACAACCTTTAGCAAATGTATATTAACTTCTTGTTTTAACTTGCAACTGACGTCCGAAATGTTCTAGTATATAATTCATATGCGTTTGAAAGTAACTGAAATAACTGTCCTAGTTCAATATGTGCAATGTTAAAAATGTTTTGTCTTGATCTGTTGACAGCGATCTGCATTATAACAACATAGGAACACTATCAGCAGACACGTTTGTGGACCTGGAAAGCCTTAACACGATGTATGTTATCGTCTTATTTAATGTTGTATTTGAAATATATAATATTTCCTCCTGTTATTTTAAATTAATAATTCTTAACAAATTTGAATTCTTTGTTGAGTTCTTATTTGCATGTTATCATAGTTGTATATAACCATTATTGATCAAAATATATATAAGAAAAAAATAACGAGAACACAAAGCACATTTCAAAGAAAAAAACAGAATACAAATTAATGTACCTTAAAGGATCTTGATTACTGATTTTTTTTCAGAATTAGGATACATTTTTGTATTATGATTATTTTTTAGATATACACATGAGAAAAAAACTGACTGACTATTCAAATGAAGGGAATCACCCACACTTATATTTAAAAAATTCAGAAGTCAGAAATCAGGTGTCCCTGATAAAAATGATATTTTGATATCTTAGCTGTATTTGATAAAACTACACTAACTTAAATGTTTATTGTATGATTTTCATAATGGACACCACGTAGAAAGTTATACCAGAGTCAAGTTCAACGGATTGAAAGTGGAGCATTCAAAGATCTGCCAAACTTATACTATTTGTAAGATATCATGTAGAAACAATCATTTTAAGCGTACACAGCAATTTCTTAACCATTTACGTGGAATATGTTGTATATGTGCATTTGTGTTAGTCAGCACAACTGCTAGAAACATAAAATGAATATTGATTACACTGTAATAAATCTTTGCCCATGCATTAGCTCGAAGTAATACTTATTTGTATCATCTTATTTTTAAATATAAAACTAAACATTCCTAACGTTTATATAAAACTATGTCATTACAAATTTTAATGGCATTACATCAGCTGAACATGAAAGGTATAATGCAGATTTTGTAATAGTTATTAAAGAATTATTTTTTATCGTTTTTTAAATGACCAGTGTGTCTACGTATGTGTTCTAGCAAGCTTAACCGTTGTGTAAATGCCTGTTCTAACAACCCATATGTATTGTATAATTCTTCGGAGCAGTAGCTATGTCGTTTTAATTTGTACCTCTAATTTTGTTAAAGAAACAATGTTATTCGTTTTATTTGATTTCTTTTTTCTTTATATTTTTTTCTGAAGAAAACAACTTCTTTAACACATATTCTTACAGTCAAAGACGTTATATAAGAATACATATATCAAGGTAGTTTTGCGCGTAACACACCATACATCGACAGTAAGCATAGTATAATATAAGTGTTTTAACTAATGTACTTTCAGAAATTACAAATGAAAGACATAATTGCATGACATTTTTAACTATCAACCAAAAATTGAGTATTTGTTTTCCAGGGACCTGGGTTTAAATGGTATAACAGATATTGGTGGAAATGCTTTCAAAAATCTTTCAAGCTTAAGAACCTTGTAAGCAAAATAAATTGTAATATAAAAATAAATCATAATCGATATCAAGTCAGTCCCAAAATGAGACAGACAGACACAGAGAGAGAGAGAGAGAAAGAGAGAGAGAGAGAGAGAGAGAGAGAGAGAAGAGAGAGAAGAGAGAGAGAGAGAGAGAGAGAGAGAGAGAGAGAGAGAGAGAGAGAGAGAGAGAGAGAGAGAGAGAGAGAGAGAGAGAGAGAGAGAGAGAGAGAGAGAGAGAGGAGCACATTTAAATGATATCAAATTGAAAATGGCAACAGGAATATGGCAAAGATACCGTAACCCGACCAAAGATCAAAATTTTATGAGGAAATTGAATCGGTTATCTACTAATGCTATTTTTCATTTCAAATATTACGTTTAAAAGATTTTAGCTAATACATATAATAAATATTTGTTGAAGCGTACTTAATTTTTGTCATTACATCACAACCTGTAGCTTGAGAAAAAGCGAAGTGACCTATTATTTTTATAATATTTTTAAATAAATCACAATATATACTACGTTTTGACAAAGTCTAAATAAATGCTATTATTTCTAATGTATACTACCATACCACCTCAAGCATATCTGTGTTAGCTAATGTTAAAAAAAATATCCTTATTTATTTGATGGCTTTACGAGAACTCCCTGGGGTCAACCACTAGCATACATTGATTATTTATCTAACTTCGGCAACGAATTCATAAATTAATAAGCTTGATATCGGCAATAATTGAATGCAATAACATGTTTAGAATACAATTTAGATTTGTCATGAAATTGATTGGTAAAAGATATATGCATGTGGAGATTGCATTTTGGTGGCAAAATGATGTTTAGCAGCAACATTGCTTTATATTCTCTTCATATAAAGTACGTTCTGTAACAAAATGATGAGATTTGTCTTATCACTTTCTAAAACAAAACATTTGAAATAGAACATCTATTATTGCACCAAACATTATTTTCCTCCTCTTAGAACATGTAGAAGTGTTTTATACATAAGAACGGCAAGATGTTGCAAGTTATTTAGGTTTGAAATGTTTTAACAAAAGGGTAGAAAGCATTTGCGCGTTTATATCTAATTGATTATTGTAGAGACCTGAATAGAAATTCTATATCAGTTATTGAAAATACAACATTTGCTGGTTTACCGAATTTGTCCATTCTGTAAGTAAAAGAAATGATTGTAGATAGTAATTCCATTTTGTGACTAAGCATATCTGGTCAGTGAACACAGTTTGCTTAAGACAAAACAATTATCTCTATCAGAATATTGTGGAGAAACATCCATCTATTAAGTATTGAGGTACTGTGAAAGAGGTGCGAAAGACACCACAAATCGGAAATACTCTGACAACGCCATGGACAAATAATAGTTAACCACAACATACAACACTAAAGACTAAACAACAAGAACTCCACTAAGAAGAGATGTTTCCATGGCATATGCAATTTGTAATATAAATAAATTGATTGACAGCTTGAATCAATATAAGAAATTGATTACGCTATCGTCTTATCCATAGAGATGAAAGCTTGTGCAAGTTATTGATGCGCCCCGTGTACAGTCAGGGACATTACTTAAACAAGTAACAATTAAAAATACCTATTCAAGTAATGTTGAAAACGAGGCTATTTTAAATATAACTTATATAAGTAACTTTTCTGAATAATATTTTTATAGGTGTCCAATAATACAGATTTTACTAATTTTAACAAATTTTCATAGTCATCTGGTTATTTATCCCACGAAATGTAAAATATAATTCTTCTGAAACACTAATTAACTTTCTGACTCACTTATCCTTCATACCGACGATCTTGGTCAAAGATTGGTCTCTTGGGACTATTAAATTATCATTTTCCTCCAAAATCTTGAAGGTAGACTGATATAAATAGATAGATACTTGAGAATTAATTAAGACATGAAGTTATTTATAATTTGTAATCAAAATCAATCACATATGTTCCCAAAATAAGTGTAATTACTATTTTTTTTTCAAAAATGTATAAAATAGCTTATTGAAGTCATAATCTTGTCATTATTTTTAAATTAATCCTTTATTTCTAAAAACCCCTCTCAAATCGAATAAATTCCTTGTTTTATGATATAAAGTGATGAAAAAATTCATGAAAACTACATTTAGTCTATGCTTCTATTAAAAATTAAAATAACTCTATTAAGTAATTTTATTATTTTTAGAAACAAAAATTACTAATATAAGTAACTTAAAAAAATAACTTATTTAAGTAACGCCCCTGACTGGTGTATGCATGGCTGGCTAAAAATTATAGAAACTTTCGAAAACCAACAAAACGGATATATAAATAAAGGCAACAGTAGTATACCGCTGTTCAAACTCATAAATCCATGGACAAAAAACAAAATTGGGGTAACACTAAAACTGACGGAAACGCATAAATATAAGAGGAGAACAACGACACAACACTACAATGTAACTAACACGCACATAAACGGACCAAGCATCAGACAAAATCCCACGAAAATAACAAATATAACATCAAAGCAAAATACATGAATTTGGGATAGACAAGTACCGTGACACGTCTTATCGCAATGTAGATTTACACTCAAAAATAAGAGAAAACAAACGACGCAACGTTAAACTGTAACACACACAGAAACGAACTATAATATAACAATGGCCATATTTCTGACTTGGTACAGGACATTTTTAAAGGAAAAAATGGTGGGTTGAACCTGGTTTTGTCAAACTTCGCACTTTAATGGCAATGTTAAATATAACATAGAAATGACAACATAATATTACAGGCCTACAATACAAATAAATAGGGAAACGTATTAGACAAAGAAACACATGATTATAACAGTATTCTAAGAGCGGTAAATTTGGTTGTATTTATAGTTCTTAAGATATCGTTAAAATAAATTATATTGTATTTCAGGTTGTTCATTGAAAAAAACCACTTAAATTTATACAAGTATTTAACATGTTTAAAGGTTACGTACAAATTGCATTGATTAGTTATGTTATAAATTTTATTATTAAGTCAGTTATATAAGCGCATTCTTAATCACATTTGCCAAACACAAAACAGCGGCAGAAAGTGTACGTCCCCCTATTTGATTGCAAAATTAAATCTCATGTTATTTACGGTTAATGTGAATTTTAGAATAAAATCGTTCAAAAATGTTTTTGTCTTCCCTTTTCTCGGTTATATTTATTTCTTTTACTGGAGTTACCCCCAAAAACGCCCAATATTTCTAATGAAATCGATTAGAATGTTTGCAGAGGAACAATTACAAAACTGAAGGCAGAGACTTTCAGCATTTTTTTTTCAAACTGAAGTAAAGGTTTCTTGACTGAAAATTGAAGAGTTTTATGTTTATAAATGATTGATAGATGTTTGTTATAGAATGAAAATCAAATGCATGTTCAAGTCAGATCGTTGAAATATTTCAGTGGCAGATATGGGGCGGAGCTTCAGCCATGGATTAACATAAAAATGTGTTTTACCATAGCTAAGCTCCGCCTTCTATCCTTAGATTCAAGTTCAGTTGCATGTTCAATTAGCAAAGTATGGTACAACATCAAATTGTAGATACTGTACCATGGTTTTCACTCAAAACACTCTTTGAGCAAATTATTTTATTGAAACATCAAAAGACAAAATACAATTTATTTTATAATTTAGTGCGCTAAATAAAAACATAAAGAAACACAGACATACAAGCAGAATATTTTGTTCATGTTTTTTTATTCTTTCAGGGATTTAGACTATAATAATATAGCAGTTATACAGCCAAATGCGTTTTCCCACTTAACAAATTTGGTTATTTTGTAAGTTTTTAGACACGTTAAATTATGTTGATAATTATAATGTATTATACAAAAAATATGGAATAATGGAATAACACCTGAACAGTGACTATTAACGATGAAATATTTCGTGAACCCACTTTACAACAATCATGAAACAAGTGGGTGGTGCGTTACGCTTAAAAAACAGTAGTCCAATATAGCCTAATAAGTAGGTATAATTTTGTCAAAACATCCAAGTATTGAAGTAAAAAAAAAATCCTCGTGTTTCCAACAAGACTGACAAATCTTATATAGAGTGATGCGACCTTAGTATTTATTCTTTGATAAACAAAAATCCCATATGAAAACGATAGAATAATATAATAACGCATTGTTTTTAAATTCAATATTTGATTTGTCTTCTGTGTGCATGTAAAACGCTTCCTCTTCTTAACCGATCGGTTTTTTTTTCGGGGGGTGGGGGGGAGGGGAGGATGCCGGATTGCCAATGCAAAAAACGACCTTCTCCCGACCAACTAAAAATGACGCCAAACGCACCGTAATCTTTATAATTCGTATTATCTTAAACAAGTTACTTACATTTCAAATATTTACAGAAAATTATCCTCCAATAGAATGAATGATGTGAAAAGGAATTATTTCAATGGCTTAAACAATATACAAGAAATGTGAGTTAACGATACATAGTATACATGTGTGTGTTAGATATGAAAAGTTGATAAAGCATAGCATGCATAGTGAGTACATTAAAATAGATTGTGATAAATTCTAATACGAAAAGAAAAAAGAAACACAGAATATGAAACACACACAAGAATGCACTGACATTTTAATTTTGCCTTTGCGAATATATAATTTTGCTATTTTTTTTAGATAAAAACAAATCTGTCATTCTAAACTGAATAAAAACACATTGCCAATTGATATTTAATATTTGATTCATCCTGAACAGTCATGAAATATTTGACATGTTGATTTTTAAGCAACCAACAATCAATCAATCAGTATTTGATTAGTGACAGCTGTTTCTTTTATGTACAGCATAAATTGAGGAATACAAATATATAAATATGCATATACATACGTCCACTGTAGATATATACGATAAACCTGACCCTCATGTTAAGTTTCTTTTAATTCAAAGTGCAAATGTATGCATGAAACATTGTTTTCAGTATCAGTACAATTCATAAGATTACATGTTTTTTGTACATGCAGATTGATGCCTGGAAATAAATTAACATTTGTTGACGAAGAAGCGTTTCAAGACATGACAAACTTAACTATTCTGTAAGTTTATTATTATAATGAAAAATAATGTGTATATAATCACTCTTGGTCAAATGAAACAATTGAATTGGCATCATTATAGTTTGAGGCGATAGAAGTTTAACATTATGCATAGGTCAATACTGACTAAACAAAACACCCAAGATTTCAAATTACAAAAATCAAAATAGCATAAATACCAACTTCATGGTAGATTTAAATCGAAAAACAAACGTTAATAAACGAATGGAGCAAAAAACACCTGATATATTCCTGACATGGTACACGAATTCTCCTATGTAGACTAAGGTTGGCTTAACCTTGTTTTATAGCTAGCTTAACCTCTTATTTGTACGACAGACGCACAATTTCAATAAGATTGACTGTATTATGTGAACAAAACAAACACACATGATAGAAAACAATGTCCAAAATTGGGGTAGAGTAGTCAACATTGTGTTAAACTCTTAGTCCCTAAAATACAAACACATTTAGTCTTAGATGCATGATTTTTATTAGTTGTTAGTGGTTTTGAACTTGCTGCCAGTAATTGCAATTACTCTCAGATCTGTTCTTAGTGTATTTTTGTTGTTGGGATGTACAAGTAATCGGCCTCATCAACTTGTATTTGTAGGATTTGTATTTTTATTCAACTGATGAGTTAAGCCTTTATCAATTGATTTTTATAGTTCATTCATTTAATGTACTGTTACACCATTGTCCCAGGTTATGGGGAGGGTTGGAATCCCGCTAACATCTTTAACCCCGTCACATTCTGTATGTACGTGTTTGTCCCAATTCAGGTGTCTGTAATTCAGTGGTTTTTGTTCATTTTTTGTACTTACTTTAGGCCGTTAGTTAGCTCGTTTGAATTGTTTTACACTGTCAGAGCTTTTTATAGCTGACTATACAGTATGGGCTTTGCTCATTGTTGACGTCGTACGGAGACCTATAGTTGTTAATTTATGTGTTATTTGGTCTCTGTCGGAGAGTTATCTCATTGGTAATCATACATGTACCACATCTACACTTGTAAAAACTGGCACAGCGTAAATTCATCATAGATACTAGGATTGATATCAGTATTTGCGCTTGTCGCGCGTTTTGTCAACAAAAGCCTCATCAGTGACGCTCGAATAGACAAAAGTTAAAAGGGTCAAATAAAGTACGAAGTGAGCATTCAGCATGTTGAGGACCCTAAATTCCAAAAAAGTTTAAGGAATAAAACTGGTTGATGCAAAAAATAAGACAGCTGTTTATTGAAATCAACATTTTATGTGAGACGATTTAATAGTTTTCAAATAACAACAACAAAACAAACAACAACAAAAAATTAAAAAAAAATAATCATTAAATGCTTCTTAAACTGACAAACGTGATAATCTATTAGATAATGACGAGCGGTACATTTAAACTCATAGATCGAAGAGAAAGTTACATCGCCATGGCTGAAATAAGAAGACAAAAAAGACACAAAACAAATTATAAAACACAACATTGAAAGAGTTATCAAAAGTACCAGGATTATAATTGTATACGCCAGACGCGCGTTTCGTCTACACAAGAGTCATCAGTGACGCTCATATCAAAATAGTTTTAAAACAAAAAGCCAAAAAAAACAAAAATGAAGAGCATTGAGGACCCAAAATTCCAAAAAGTTGTGAAACATAAACTCTAAAAATAAAAAAAAATAAAAAATGTTTTAGAACAAAGTACTCGTATAAACGAATAGAACAAAAAAAAAATATGCAGTAACAGAACAACATTGCATACATGTAAACTAGTCTCAAAGAAAAACAAATCATATACTTTTAAAAATAAAAATATGTTGATGTATTAGACTTTTTAAAAGGGGCAAAACAACAAAATCATCAAATTCGGATGCGGCGTTTTGTTAAACCGGGGATTAAAATATCTACAAACTTACGATTTTTCAATATCCAAAAATACATGCTCACAAGAATTTATGGCAAATATTGATAACCTAAAATAATATCGTATGTAATTCTTACTTCTAAACAATATTAAGTATCTTCCCCATTTCATCGATTGCTGATCTGATTTGTGTGTTTGTTTAACGAGCGTGCCTTTTGTTGTAACATAGTGTCGAAGTAAACTTCAGATTGGCCCGTTTACCTGTATCATGACAAAAAACCTTATGGTTTAATGAGAAAAAAAGACACAGGCACCTGTCACAAAAAAGCGACAGTTTGCACATCACTCCGAACAAAACAAGAACATCATTGGCTCTCTTATAAAACCCGAATATTGCGTATAGATACAAGGAATAGATGACAACATTTTTCACTGATTGAACATAATACAACTTGTACCTTTTCTTTACAGTTATCTTGACGTATATTGTGACTGCAACATAAAGCCGTTCCGGAATTGGCTAAACTTTGTCGAAAAGTACGAATTCACTATTAAATGTGTTGATTTAGACGATGCTCTTCTGACAACATTGCCTTCCTGTTTTTTCGACAAATGTAATGGTAAATCATGCATACTTTCAGTATATTTTTAAATAAACATTGTATACTAATCGACACATTTTAAACTGAAAATGCCAATTAGGATTGCGTGTATAGAATTAAAATAAATAAATACAAACAAGGCTCAGCGACAGATATCAATGTTAATAGTAAAACGGTTTAAATCGAACCACACACTTGCAATAATCAGGCAAATGCTATCTTAAATTATTGGTATACGTATGACACGTATGAATGAGATACAATGTGAATGTCCAATGTACTATTCTAACAACATGTGTGTTCGGTAAACCCATATCTTTTTAAATAACTGTTTTTACATTATACAAACACGTATGACATATCTGCTTTCGTTTGTTATAGTAACAACTTCATACACACAATATATAGGCATATGCAAAGTTGATATGGAAAAGAGAGCGAATCATAAAATATGTACGTGTTATGAAATATATGCATACAAATGTAGGAAGCTAAATACATTAAAATATAACTATACATGTTCAACGATTGTATGCAACCAGAACACGTGCTATTATAACTATACAGGAGAAGTGATATGCAGGAACGAACGAGACATCAAGTGCACTGGTAAATATATAGAACATTTATTAAAAACATTTATTATTAAAAATTGTTATGTATATATTTTAAATTGGAAAGTTATAGTTTTAAAGTATAATGTAACAATACAAGATATCAAGTTAGTAAAACCGAATTTAAAACTATAAATATGTTTCAAATAATTTTGTGTTCAAACTTTATAAATCAAATGTTTTTTTCTTGTCTACTAACAATATGTAAAACCTATTACAAACATATCACCTTCTACAAAGAACAATTTTGTTATATTTCCATTCATAATTTATTTTATTGTTACTATATGTTTGATGTTTGTTATGTGTCGTAGCTTTATGTTTAATCACCTAATGTATTGTTGTAGTATTAGAGTTTGATGTATGCTAAATTAATGAATTTATCTGCGTGTTATGACTAAAGTATATTTTATGGTATTGATTGTACTAACATAATTATTTGTAATGTCTCGTGTATTTAATTATGTTGCTTTTATCATGGCTATCGAATATTATATTACAAAAGCCAAATTATATTACTTTATATTACAAAACTAAAATAAACAATAATGCAATTTAATTTACAATCTTTTTACATAAATACGTATCTGTTCGAATGCATTTTTTTTTTAAAGATTTGAATCTTCAGATAATCTGATGTGTTGTTATTATAGTTTACAAATCTAGCATATTATAGATACTAAAAAAAAAAAAAAAAAAGTTTCTTTTCATGTCCTCTTTTATTTTATTAAATATATTTACCTAAAATAATGATTTCTCATTAAATATTAATTTGTTCAGGTTCAAAATAAAGAAACCAATTTTATTATTACTATGGCATTTTGTTAACTATGCAGTTGATCAGTATTCAATTGGTTAAATAAATATATCAATATTTTTATGCATAATTTCATATTTTATTTCTTTTCAGTACATAAAGCAACTGTCAGAAATACGTTAGCAAAGACACAATGAATAAGCATCTTATATAGATATAAGAAGATGTGGTATGAGTGCCAATGAAACAACTATCCATCTTAGTCACAATCTGTAAAATTAAACCGTTAAAGGTCAATTAACGGTCTTCAAAACGGAGCATTAGGTCAAAACGAACAGTAAGCTATTAAGGGTCTCACAAATTACCAGTTTAAACCATCAAATCATGAAAACATTTATTTTTTTTGTTAACATTTTCCCCATATTTAAGCTAAGCGATGAATAGAAATACAATACTAACATAATACATTATCTTATACAAACTTGCAGCAATTTAGATGATTTCTTAACACAAAACGTTGTTGTCGATGTTGAAAACGCAATGGAACGACTCGACGACAAAAAAAAACCAAACAGTAAATAAAGTCAAACTCTGATAATTATTATATACACCTATGCAAACATTTGATCAACACAGTACTTGAGTCGAATCCTTCATGTCTCAAAATTGATAAAAAAAAATGTGAAAAAGGGGACGCAAAAACATAAAAAAAGGTCAAAATAAATATCAAACTGGTTTTCTTCATGTAAGGACACTTCTATAATACACAATTTAGCCAGAAGACTTATGTAGTTGAAAGCAATCACCACGGATTGGTAATACTTTTTTGTAAATGTTTTAAAATGTTAAGAAGTTGAAATTGATTTTATCTCTAAACGGATCTTTTGTAGGTACTGGTTATTTTGTTTGTTGATTTCCTTATATAAAACACATTTGGTAAGTAATGGTATTATGTAACACGCAAACTAGACTTTCCAAGTCTTACTATATTCACTCGAACTAGGCGAATAACTTACTCTTAAGTTAACACTTCTGTGCTGACATGAATAACAATTGATCTGGTTATATTTATAAATCAACTGTTAACAAAATTTTGAAATAAATAAGGCATAGATTTCCTTAGCTGTATTTGGCAAAATTTTTAGTAGTTCTTCAACTTCGAACTTTATTTGGCCTTTAAAATTTATTTGGATTCGACCGTCACTAATGAGTCTTTTGTAGAAGAAATGCGCGTCTGCCGTACATTCAAAATTTAGTCCTGGTATTTATGATGAGTTTATCTTAAAGTAGGTTATTTATCTAAACATTTCAGGTCGGTAAAAATCGGACATGTGAGATAAGAGTGATGGTGTAACTGAATTATAAATACCATCATGATATACAAATGCACCTGTTTACTCTAATTCAATTGTAAATGCAAACCAAGGTTAACCATATTTCTATTGAACCATGTTTTTGTTATTGTTGGGACTGAGTTGCTCAATATTTAGTAGTCTTAGTTGGGTTTTGTTTGGCAGCTTTATCTTTGAAGTGTGGGTTTGTCTTGTCGGTTAGGTATTGCAATTTCAATATTTCATAAAATCATCAAATTTTTAAATATATTCTACATATTGTTGTATAGACGCATATGCATATGGATTATTTTGTTTGACTATAGACTATATACTACATAAACCAGACCTATTTGGTGGTGTTACTACTCTCCAATTCTTTTATAATAGTTTGCAAAAAATTCCGATCAAACCAATTATACAGACAGTCTGATACGAATATTTTGAGATGTATTTTGTCGATGAAGTGATAGTTTTTCCTCTGTGTTGAAGGCCTAATAATGACCTTTAAATGACGATCATCAGAAAACGCTGTTCCTTTCCTGTATGTGTGTGTTTGTTTTGTTGCTATACATATATTGATTTAGTGTAATGGACTAAAACCAATGAATCTTTGTTTTTTCTATCAGTTGACGGACGACTTACATGGCAAAAAACAAAGACGTAAAAAGGACAACTAAAAGTCTGAAAAAATGGTTACAGGGACAAAATACTGAGAAATGACTGGGAAGAGCAATACAACAAAACGTTCCAATAGATTTCTGAAACTTTATTGTATGTATAACTAATGTAAACTAATTCGTATACAGTCTTATTCCCCCCCCCCCCAATTTCATACATGATATCAGTTTTTTTTTTATTGTTTTGACTTGAAACAGAAAAAAAAACTGTTGTCTATCATTTAGCAATGTATATCCATATATTCATAAATATATGGTTTTTTTTAGATACGTTTTAGTGCAACAGATGCATTTGTATTGGTTCTATTTGAATTTTTTTATTTTGTTAGTTTCTCTGGTAATATATTGTTGCGGAAAGGGGTTTTCGTGATTTGAACGTAAATGTATCTGAAGAAGTATGAATGATTGCTGATAAATGAATTTGTAACTTGTGTAATAGACTAGTGAAAATTATGTAACTGAATGTAACTTATTTGTGTGAAAGTGAACCCCATTTCTTTTGTTAAAACTACGTTGTCAAATTTACTTTGTTTGATATGATATGTCAGTCGAGAAAACATGTAGCGTGATTCTCTGGTATCGTATTGTAGTTACTAAATATGTCCAAATGTACAACTTTAATTTGGAAAGTAATCTTGTTAAAATATCGCTCTGGTCTTTTCCGTAGATGGACGTCGCCATGTTGTTGTTTTTGTTTACATAACGTTGGAATATCAAATACCCGTATGTTGAACGTTACGTGCAAACTGTGTCATGACGTCACTCAAACTGTTGTCTAAACGTCAAAACTGCTTTCGTTTTTGTGTCTGTAGACAAAATTGTGTCGTTTCAAAACTATAAAAGCAAGCACGGCTGGTGTTCCAGTTTAGTCTTGTTTCATCTGGGCACGACCTATAGCAGTTATTAGAGTTCCGGAAAGTTTATATTTAGATAGAGAAAGGTTAGAATCCGAGTTTACTTTTGCTGAATTTCTTGAAAACATTTCCTGATTAATTTTTAAAAGGAATAGTTAAACAGAGTTAAAGCTGAAATTCGAGATAATTATTGTAATCAGTCAGTTTGACGCTTTTGCATGAGTTTTAATATTGTTGTTAGCAAAGCTGAGTTGGTTCATCTTTTGGTCAGAAAAGTATAAAGTAATAATTGTAGTTTTAGTTTCCGCTGAATTATTGAGTATAATTCTTGGGTATATATTTTCGAGGTTCAAGTCGTCTATATTATTGTCTGTATTATAATTGAATGTGTCTTATGTCCATATATATTTGTTCCTAGCCAGAGCTTTCCAGGTTTTCCCCGTTTTAGCTACAATAGATTCCAGAGAAGTATTTTTGTTTAATCACTATTATTTCTATAACGGCATAGGCATCTGGAGCAGATAGGGGTTTTAAATATTGATATAATTGTTATTATAATTGTTTACTTCTGATTGTTATTGGCAATATTATTTATTGCTAAATTAAAAGAGTTATTAATTGTATATTTGCATTACGTTTTTATGAGTTCGCTTGGCTTATTCCGTAGTCGTTAAGAGATAGGGTTTACAAAGACCCCTCCCCCATAAACTATATATGTCAAACGAATTACGAACACAAACTGAAACAAGATATCATTTGCTGACAGTATCCTAGACAGTAGTTCCAGTGTATAACAGCTACACAGTTATATTAAACTACATTATCAAGCTCACAAGCAGTGTTGCAGTATCTAAACAGATATCTGTAATATTTACAGACAGAAAATACACACTACACCCCTCCCTCGGCCCGTTACATTTCTGGTGGCAGCGGTGGGATAGTTTCAATAGAAAAGAAGCTATCTTAACAGACCCGACAGTAAGAATAACTGATCATGGCAGAAAAAGATAATACACTGGACTGGACAGGCACAGATAAATCTGACCACTTGCTAACTACAGAAGCAGAATTAATGCAGAATAATCCAGAAGGACGTGCCCAGGGATCAAGACACCCCACATCTGTACAGCATGATTTTAAAGCTAATGAAAATTGTTATGCTTATGCACTGAAAACTCAACCTAGTTCCCATTCACAAAGGGTCTTTTAGAGCAATCATTCCCCAATGACAATGTTACAAAACATGAATTCAAACTACGAATGCATACTATAAAGACAATTAGTGCTCTGGTAGATAGGTCGATGTGTTCATTGGTACATGGTTTAAACTATCTTGACCTCATCAATATACAAATCCCACACATTGCTAGTGCTGTATATCCTTGTGTGAACCTGGTTTTACGTTTGTATTCACTACAAACCATTAAAAGTCTGAAATGGCCTATATCTGTACTCGACTGTACTGATTTTTACTCGACCAGTCTGAATTCGTCTGAGATTTACTTGATAATACTCGACTGTAGTCTGAACCATACTTAACAGTCTGAATGTGTACTTGACCAGTACTAAACCATTTTATACGAGTCTGAACTGTACTCGACCTAGTCTGAACCGTACTTGACCTAGTCTGAACCATACTCGACCTAGTCTGAACCATTCTCGACCAAGTCTTAACCAAATTAGACCTATTCTTTGTATCTATCAACTGAATTTTATCAATTTAGGAATTTTTTTAATAAAAATGAAATTTGAACAACAACTTGAAATTAAAAATGTATTCAATATAGTATAGAAATTAAAATTTCACAATAATCAATCATAATATAACTTGAACTCAATATTAATCAACACTTACATAATAATATACATCAACTTTGAAAATATAAATAAAACAAGCTGATCAAATAATCTAAAAAAATGAATTTTGACTAATATTTTCAATATTATTCAACATTTTATGAATATTTCGGAATTATTTTATGGTAACTAGACTATCTTCACCATTAACTTAAGCCTAGTATATTTATGGTGTCAGTTGAGTTCAGGTAATAATGCAGTGAATTTTTTTTTTTATTAAGATATATATAAAATAGTATATAAAACAACTTAATAAATTAAAAAAAAAAGAGAGAGCTTAATTAATTGTTTTGTTTTATTTAACCAAGAATTTAATATATAATCTTTATAATAGAATTTCCATAGCAATCCTTGATAGCCTTTTTGAAAAGGGAAATGTATTCCAAAGTAACAGTAATTTTTTTTTCAATTAATTTAAGTTTTTTTTTTGTCAAATTAACATGGCATACATAAAGCACTTTAATATATTCTAATTACCTCAGTACATGTGTGTTTTACAGGTAGAAAAAAAACCCTATTTTCTTAAATTCGTGTATTACTTATCTAGTACATACATGTATATTCGAAAGGTCTTGTTATTTAATTTAAACAGGATGTTGCAATTTTGAATCAATGTTATTTAGAATTTAATACCTCTGACCAGGTGTGATTTTATTTATGAGTTTGCCCCCAAGCAGAAGTTATACTTTATATTTCACCACTAATCAGAAAAATAATTTTGTTTATTTATTTAATTTTATCTCTTTTTGATATAAGTTATATATAATATATTTTTTTTTATCCTAAATATAATCAGAGATATATTTCTTTTATAAGGTTAAAATCTTTTATAAATTTTGTTGGCTGTTGTTATATATGTTAGTTAAAAAGAAATTTATTTTAACAGTTAAAAAAGTAGAAGTTTTTTTGGTCTAGTATGGTTCAGACTGGTCGAGTATTGTTCAGACCTTTGGTTAAGTATGGTTTAGACTGGAAAAATAGGTCGAGTACATGTCAAGAATGGGTTAAGACTCTTTCAGACTGGTCGAGTAATAGTTCGGACTATTTTCAACGGCAAAGATAAGGGTCGAGTACGATTCAGTACAGTCAAGTATGGTTCAGACTTGGGTCGAGTAATGTCAAGTAAAAGTCAGACCAATTCAGACTGGTCGAGTAAAAATCAGTACAGTCGAGTACAGTTATAGGCCATTTCAGACTTTCATGGTTTGTAGTGACTGGTTTCGATATATGGTAACACCGAAAGATGTGTATTGGTTTTATATTAAATGTAAATTTAAAGTACTTATCTGGAAGTTTTGCTTGTTTTCATTTTATGAATATAATATGTATATGCCAATGGTGATCCGGTAACTAAGAAGTAAACTGCTGTTTCATTAGTTTGTGAACATTGATGTTTTAAGTTTAGACAAGCGTGACAGGGGTGCACGACTTTAATCTTAATCTATCCACCAATAAAAACCTGACTGCCTTCATATAGCAGATAGTGTTTTAAGGTGTCAGGCTATCAACTCCTCGAATCCAATTGCAAAGTATACAAAAGTGGCCCCTTTCTGACAAAAATTCTGCTTTTGGTGTCATTATTTACTAATAATATATGTTTACATCATTTTAAGCAAGAAAGTACTTGCCCATGAATGTACTCTAAAAATAATGCGCTACATAGTATACATTTGTACATATTGAAGATTTCCAACAACCAGTGGTTACTTTCAAAAGTAGCTAAGTTCCTAACAGTACAAATAAGTATAGCTAAGACTTAAAACTATAACCATTTAAATTGCAAGTATTCTTAAATATTTTAATTTTAGATGTAACGCGTCTTCTGATTGGCTGACGTCGTTTTGTTTATCAGCACATATACATAATTTTGTCATGTGACCGTGACGTCATCTACGTTTTTTCTTTATTTACCCCGGTTTAAAATGGATTTGATAATTAAATTATAAGAAATGACTGTAATATTGTGTCTGCCTATTCGAAATAACATATAAAATGTGATGCACACTTTAAATAACCCGCTACGTAGCGGGTTACACATTGTGCACCACATTTTTGATGTTATTTCTTCATAGACAAAAAAAAAATATTACAGTCATTCCTTAAATAAAATACTGTGGAAACATTATCAATTTTGTTCCCTTATTAAGCAAAGTATCAAAGTGACAATATGAAATCTATCAAACGAAAAAAGAGAATATAATTAAAGAACTAACGATTTTGATAAAACATATGGCCAGACATTTATAGTATAACAATTATAGCATTTGTATGAGGTCAATACAGGATATATCGACCCACACAGGAATATCAATTTTTGACCTCATCATCAGTTAATATATTTATGTTAGATCAATATATCATTCATGTCATTGTATCGACCTCATTTGAAAGGTATTATTGTATATTATTATTAGAAACAGTAGTAGTAGTAAAAATAGTATCACTTGTTATCAATACAAACAGTGATAAAACCTTAACAGTGTTAACATAAATTACTAAAGTTGTGTACCATTCTTCGGAAGTAAAAAAAAACAGATTACAAATAATGCATAACATGAAATATGAGTGTTGTATTTATACGATTTATAAAAATACACAATACACAATTATGATAAAAATGTTGACAATACTATCAAAACCAAGCAAATCAATATACAAACGTCTATCAGACTTTAAGAATTTTTAAATATGTTAAGAAGATTAACATTTACATTAAAAGATGTCAATGATTATACATTTAACCCATTGTATCTGCTTATACGAGTGAATACATGCGTCGTTGACCTTAGCGTCTTAAGCACAACGTAATGGCTAATCAAATATACAAAACAGCACTAATCGACATATAACTAAAACTTGAATACCAAAGAAAGATAATTTCATATTATAACATTGACAAATTACGTCAGTTCTCACCAATTTTGAAAATTAATATACATTATTAACAATTGTCAGATATCAGAGGCGGCTTTAGAGGGGGCCAGGGGTCCCGCCCCCCCCCCCTTTTTGGGAAAAAAATTGGTTGCTTATATAAGGAATCATTGAAGCATGACTGGAGCGGGCCCCCTCTCAGGTCAGTCAGTGGGCCCCCACTTATGAAAATTTCTGGATCCGCCACTGGACATGTTTGTTATTCGTTTAGGGCATTTTATGTTAATTTAACTCTTCAAGTACTTTTTCAGTTAATATGCGTCGATGACTGGCAACGAATAGTAAAACGATTCGTACGTCCCCTTTTTCTACAACAACGATGTGTTTTGTTATGCGGATGAACCATATTTTGACCAATCATTTTTTCTAATCATGATTTATTCTAATGACAACGAAAAATTCAAACGGTTCCCTTGAATTCTCTAAAACAAGTCCTTATGTTTTACAAATATTATCCACAGACGAACACTCAGTCGAAGTAACGTTCGCATACATAACCTTGCAACGAGTGACATCCTTCATCATTCCATCCATACACTGTTTTTCTGCAATACTCTTTACAGTAATTGACACAATTTTCTATATTAAAACCATTAGGTTCATCTAGTAACCAGTTGGTATAGTTCAGTCCAGAACCGTCTGAAATCCAGTTCCATTGGCCTTCATTCGTAATATCATTTAATCCAATCCATGCATCATCTTCAATAAAGATAAACATGCTTGATACATATATTATTAGACTAGTCGATTTGTGAAACAATTGTTCAGATTGTCGTAAAAGCATCAGACTTTGCAGAGTTTTAGTTTAGGTTAAAACAAACATTTATAACTATAGACCAAATTCAGAAAATCAAAATGGCTGCTCTTGGCGCCCATTGTAAAATAGCCGCCATACAATCAACTTTAATAAATTAAAAAAAAATAAAAAATAAATGACTTTACCAATTTTGATAATCTTTGGTATAGTTATCACTAATGACAAAGACCATCATCTGATGACTTTAGATATTGAAGTTCTGGTGGCCACCTTAGATTGTGGTCATTTTGAAAACAAGAATTTTCAATATATCAATATCATTATTCTCTGTTTATTTTAAAAATAATTTGTGTTTGCTTTTAATAACAAATCATTGTTACATGTATATGAATGTTGCTAAATACAATTGATATTCACCAAGTTTGCCTAAGTACCTATTTACCACCGACAAATACGTATGTACGTACTATATTTTATTAACACACTATATCGCAAAGGATATAAATTGTGTTTTTAACTTAAAAATGTATGAAATTTTTCGTTTTGTTAAGTTCAATTTTTTTTTTCAATATCAACTGTATATTTTAATCTGATAAATACCTTAGTATCAATTTAGTTTTTAAGATGTAGAATGAAGATACCAAAGTTTTATACCTGTCAATTGAGATATCAACCATGTGTTTTCAAATTCATTCGCAACCTTCACCAAATGCCCGCTATATTCTTTACAGTTAATCTGCAACAATAAAAATGTATCTTACGGCAGGATTTTCTATTTTTGTTTGAGAGTATTGAAAAACAAAACACTCAATTGTTTGTATGGAGTAAAAATAAAATATAAAAATAAAACACATCAGCTATGTCTGTGGACAATATTGCACATAGCGAAGTGTTGTCATAACTTATTGGATCGATATGTGATTAATACATTTAGTTGAATAATCAAAATCACTAAATAATATTTATCTACTCATTTAATACATTTTTGCAATACTAAAGCATCGTAAAATATACATCAAACCTATCAAATCCAATGATATTTAATAGGTTTTTTACCTTGTGAAGCAATATTATCACGGTAAAATTGTTCATGCTTTTTTAAGTGGGAGGGGCTACAAAATAAGGACATGTTTAAAAGCGCAGGGATTTTATACAATAATATTTATATACTAAGACGTTTGTACATTTACTTTCACACCATTTACGTGATGGCGACTTTACAACGATAACAAAAAGAAAATCCATGTAAACCTAACAACATGAGGGATTCGCTTGAACTAAATAGTAGAAAAAACGATTACATGGAATGGGTGACGAATGTATTCATTACCGCCTTACAAATTTCCACTAACTATTACATGTAATATCACTTTCAGGGAAGGGACACAGATGGTTTCAATCAATGGCAACCGACTATACATGTAGCATCTCAAGATATAGGAGGAACACAAGCTTTATCTAGTCATAATTCTTTCTATATTACGTTTTTACATTTCGAGCAAGCATGTCTATGTTTGTTTAGTTCAAATTAAATTGTAATCAAATCAAATCAAAAGTACCACTTAGTCTGACTTGTGCTAAGGAATTCAACATATCTTAAATTTCTTAAGAGCACACTGGTTCCGAAAAGTATGGTAGTACAAAAAGGGTGCTTTGGATATGAACAATAGGGTACAAACACCATCCTATCATCATTGAATATATATATTTTCAGATTCAAGAAAATTTTCCAGCCGGTGCGTAGCGTATTTATTTAACCCTCTTGCTGCCAGTTGTTATTTAGGAATGCATATCATATTCCAGAAAATACGACCGCTCGACGTTTATGACGTAACATACCAAACAATATCGTCATTCGATATATGACTGCATGCTGTAATGACCGTTAATTTTTGAGACATTGTAGAAACACATTGTTGAAAACAAAACTTTACGACAAAAGAGATGATTTGAGCTTTCCAATTGTGAACTTTCCATTTCTAAGTAGCAACATTCCAGCAGCACCGGCATACGGGGTATATATCTCCCAATTGATACGATGTTCCCGTGCTTGCATTTCCTATCATGATTTTCTTGATAGAGGGTTACTGCTCACAAGGAAGCTATTAAACCAAGAGTTCCAAATGGTGAAGTTGAAATCATCCCTTCGTAAATTTTACGGACGCCATCACGAGTTGGTTGACCGTTGTGGAATAACCCTTTCACAAATGATATCGGATATGTTCCTTACGTCGTAACTATAATCCCCTTCCCTTTCATGAATATGACCTACCGAATTAGACTATTTACCGGATTTGTAATCACATAAGCAACACGACGGGTGCCACATGTGGAGCAGGATCTGCTTACCCTTCCGGAGCACCTGAGATCACCCTAGTTTTTGGTGGGGTTCGTGTTGTTTATTCTTAAGTTTTCTATGTTGTGTCATGTGTACTATTGTTTTTCTGTTTGTCTTTTTCATTTTTAGCCATGGTGTTGTCAGTTTGTTTTCGATTTATGAGTTTCAACTTTGACTGTCCCTTTGGTATCTTTCGTCCCTCTTTTCGGTCTTTTATTTCAATAAAGGTTCAGCACTGATGAGAAACTTGCATAAATTAAAACGGACATATGTGTTCCTCCGGCAGCAAAAGGGTTAAACGCTATACAAGTTTTTACCGAATATGCTGCTGTTGGGAAATTCAAGTTCAAATCAACTCAGCGATACACAATATTGTATAGCAAGAAACTCCTACATGGAAAACGGTATAGGGGGCATGCGTCTTTTAAGGTTTAATTGATTCACTTTTACGTTATTGGACACCTATGATTGAAAAATCGATTATATGCGCTTTACACTATTCAAGTCTAATAGATGAAAACATAAAAACAAGTTTAGGAACATAGATCGTACGCATTATAATCATTTATATGGATTTGATTTGCCATTAACAAAAACTTAACATACCACAGCTTGTCTCCAATCAACCTTTTCGTATACAAATAAATAGCATTTGTCTGAAACAAAGGTCCATCCATCAGAACATTTTTCTGAAACAGTATAGAAATACATTTAGAACATGTAGAACAAAAGGTCTTTGATTGTTTTTTTTCTGTTACGCTGTCAGTTTGTTTTTCGACTTGTGAATTTTAATATCTTTTTAATATAACTGCCTCTTTTTACTCAATTTGAGCATATGACATATAGATAAAGAAGCCGGGTAATAATACAACTACACAAACACAATCACTCGGTCTTCAACTAACTATACAGTATGTCAATCGCAAAATTTCATTTCTATCTATATTTATTTATATCTGTAAATGGCTCTGTTATGTCTTTTCAAACTACATACTTCCCCTAAAACACAAGTAAACACCTTAATACAGCATTCAACATTACTTTAACAAGTAATACAATGTTGTATTGGTTCAGACAATTTAGGATCTTTCAATTTTTATGGTACTTACTTAAATTTTCTGTATTTATGGTTTCGTTGTATAGGCTTAGGAGTCTGATTTCAAATATTTTACTTTGAAAATAGTTTAATTACAAAAGTATCTTTCTCCACACATAACATTAAAATCTTACGTTTCTCCACGCATGAAAACCAGTTTTCCCATTGCATTGAAGGTAGACATTGTGAGTATGGTTTTCCATTCATTTCATAATTATGTTTACATTTGAATTTAACTGCAGCTCCAATATTTCTATATGGTCCAAACCTCTCAGCACTGACTGCATTGAGGGAATACGGACTGTCTACACAGACTGTATAAAATATTATAAAAAATAGTATAAACATTGATATACCTATACTACAATTGTAACAGCTGTATAAAATAAAACAGCACTAAAAGCATTAGACGATGCCTAATTGTATGTACCAGTAACTTCAGTTCGTCCCATCGTATGGTATGACAAGATCTGCCTCGCAGATATCTCTATAATAGTGCTAGGGTTAGTTTTCAGATAAATCAAACAAGAAAACTAGTAACTGATAATAAACATAATTAACATGATCAACACATACAAGATTGGTCACCACATTAGTTATGGGATGTTATTCTATTCGACGTGATACAGTTTACAACCCCATTAACGTGTTAGGCTTGGTAAACATTTACTTGCTTTGAATAGAATAATTGAAAGACAAACTATTTTTGGCGTAGTTTTCAATGACAACAGTATCTTTAGTCTTAGGGTTTTCTATGGCTAAAAAATAAAATACAAACAGACAAATAATAGTCCACAAAACACAACATAGAAATTATGGACTTAGTAAAACGAAATCCTCCCCAAAACTAGGGGCGATCTCATATGCTCCGGAAGGGTAAGCATGGCCTGCTAAACATGTGGCACATGTCGTGTTGCACATGTTATTACAGACATCTGTGTTACGGATATTCCATAAGAGTCGATAACTAATGTACGTAAAGAAAAATAGAATAATATGGACTTTTTACTCTTTCTTCTTTTTCTGGAAAATGAAATTATTTTCATTATTTATTCACACTATAACCTTTATACCACATTCTTTTCAATATCATCTATAAGTATCATTAGATTCCTTTTCAGAAGAAATGATCAATATTTATTAGGACATGTAAATACATGTGTTAATGCAGTATCATTATATGTTTATTCATATATATATATATATGTTTTAGTTGCTGTGTTTTTATCGGTTCAGTTTGTAACCAGGATTTGTTTTCTCTCAATCGATTTATGACTGTTGAACAACATTTCACTTCTGTTATCTTTTTAACCAAATATCTTTAGAATATTCACACTTTTCAAAAAATTCAAAAAATCGAGGCAGTGCTTTACACATGTTAAAGTTCCGTTCTGATTTAAAAAGAATTCTACTATATGATTGTTCACAGGTTCGCCATCATACGCTTATGGTAGGTGTTTGAAAACAGTTGAAATTGACATGTTGGAGATTTTGAATGATCTGTCTGCCTTTACTACTTAACACAAATGGCAAACATGAATAACAGCTATATATTATGACACAAAAACTCTTTGTCCAGCCTGCGTGTATAAAAAGGATCATGTTAATTTTCATAATTTATCATGGACTTGTTTAATTATATACATATATAGTTTGTACCACTTCATCGAGTGTAATACGATATTTGTCCACTCAAGAAAGTTAGATTTTAAAATTTTAAACGCGAGACTTGCCCGATCGTTTTAAATATTTAGAATTTAACTGTCGAGATTGGATAAATATCGTATTACACAAGATTTGGTGGTGGTGTTTCCCTAATGATTTTCTAACATTATACAGGCAAACTTATTTCTTCTTTTCGAATGATCTGCAAAAAGATGTGTTTTTTCTACGTGTAATACCACCACATCATGGTATGTCACATCCGGTTGTATATGAAAATAGGTCGAAAAAAATATTCCCTTGAATTTGTTTGGGATTTCTATTTTTGTAATCTTGAGGTTACATGGTGACTAAACCTTGTACACATATAAAATAAGGGCAGAAATTTTATTGGTTTACCTCAAGTGATGGTTATTTTCTCATATGCAATGATTGATGAAATGAATTTCTTCTATAGTACTGGACAGGATAAAACTTTTCTCATGCCAAGTATTTCTCTGTTTGAAACAAAAATAAATTCTACAGATTTTTTTGAAAAGTGCAAATTATACAAAGACTAATAGGGGAAAATCAATGGTGGTATTACACCTCTATGTGACATCACCAGGCATGGTCGCCTTTTTACATGCCGTCACAATATGAATTTCAGAGGAAAGCAAGAAAATTCGACGTCGTAATCGTATTTTAACCAATGGACATGATGGAGTAATGAGATCAAACGAACCACACGTTGATTAATTTTTGTTTATACAATGGGTGCAGAAAGGGATAAATTGACGAAGGATTAGAGAAATATATATATATAAATACTTTTTTTTATATTGACAGGATTTTCATGATGTTATGAAACTTACATGCAGGTTCACATTTCCAATTGTCAGCGTCGATAATACATTTCTCTCCATGTTTACAGGTATGATTTTTACACTCCCCTGCCATGCTCTGTAAAAAATAAATATCACAAAATTACTAAACTCCACGGAAAGGATAGTCATTATTATTTATAATGCGGAGTGAGAGTCACGATGATTTATTAAATGATCGAACGCTCCTATGGTATATTGTGCTATTGCGTCGTCAGTATTTGTAAGTGGAGGAAACTTGAATGCCCGGAGAGAACAAATATCCTTCGATGGGAAAACTAACATGCTAGTGATACAGTATTTCGACTTCTTAGACCACTGAGGCACCGAAACCCTGAGTAACTGTAAAAACAATAAAGTAGTGGAATACAAAATAGATATATCAATAAGATAGGATATATCCAGTAACTATTTATAATATAAAGAAAAGTGTCGGACAAATGGTGATTTCTCAGTGTTTTTCAGAGTTAAATGTTTTAATATTTATTTATTTCATAGATTCAATATTTGTAATTCCGATTTTCTGATTAACCCAACTTTTTTTAAATACCAGAAGCTAAAACATGTTCGTAACAGTTCAAAAACTAATGGCACAAAGCATACATTTGTGTAATTGATAGTTACTATATGGAACTACATCTCTTGCAATTATTTTATGTTGACACATCGCATTGGTAACCGTAGTAAGTAGTGTTCATTTCAATCGTTTCCCCTCTGTGAAAGAACCTGGTTATGAGGTCAGCAAGATATAGATCTAATGAGCATTATGTATCAAGTAAATAATCAAAATCCCATCCAATTGTGATGCAAATACTGACAAATAAAATCCTCACATGCATAATTGATTTTAATACATATACATGAACGCAGTAGGTATGTATATCAATACGTAGTGGAGACGGTTATATATATCGTACATAATACTGATTGTTGATAAGTGTTGATATCCAGTTTCAAAAACGGAAGAATATCGTCTTTATTTTGTGCTAATATCCAACGAATATTTTTTATTTTGATTTATATTTAATACTCTCATAGTACACACTCATTTGTGTTATACATACATTAAGTTAGTGACCTAAACACAAAAAAAGATAATTCAGATCGATCAATTTAATTCTGCCATATTTAAATTTAGAATTTATCGGTAAAGTTTTATAAAAAAAAACAATAACTTCAACTTTATGATGCGGTATTTGTAACTAATATAATAATCATTAAAGTTTAACCCTCAGATTAAAAACAAGTCTTCCACGCCACTTTATGATCCGTCAAGTGTTAAAATTGTATGCATGCTTTATTTCAGTCTTTCTGAAAACAATTAAATCCCGCGACACAGCCCATTAACTATCCCAAAAGTCTAGCGATAGACGTTAAATTGATTAATTTCTAGCATGAACATGTTTACTATTATACTACTTAGATTAAATTGTTTTTGAATCAGATGATTGTAAGAAAATATAATTATGTTATCAACAAAAGGTACCAAACATTTCACTGTTTATATCATTATTGTAACGAGATGATTTTACATACTTTACAACAAAAAAATACTAGAACCGCTTATTATATCAACAGCCTTCTTAAAGTCAAATAAATATACGATACTGTACAGATAGGTGCGATCCTAACCTTGACAAAAGTTAACTTAGAGTTAACTTGTTGACTGCTTTTTAAGTTAACTTGATAATTTTTAAGCAGACCAGCAAGTTAACTTCGTCTACGGTGGACCAGACCTACGGTCCGCTTTTTTATGACTGCTGCAGACCTATCGACGGGTCTGTTCCAGACCAGACCTGTGGACAAGTCTGCTTTTGACCAGTCATGAGGACAGGTCTGCCCCAGACCAGACCTGTGGACAGGTCTGCTCCTGACCAGACCTGTGGACAGGTCTGCTTCTGACCAGACCTGTGGACAAGTCTGCTATTGACCAGACCTGGGGACATGTCTGCTTATGAAATGTCATATCAGACTTCAAGAGCTTTATTAAAATATGTATAAACAACATTCGCATTGTTCTTCCCAAGAAGGCCTCTGATAGCAAATTATTTTACTCGCTATACTCTACTAGACATTATTAATAACAACACAATTCTTTCTTTTTTTATTTTTTTTTATATTCTTCTAAACATTAGTCAATTACATAGAGCTATGATATTTTTTTAATTGGAAGGCGGATAGAAATTAGGGTTATCCAACGCATCGGAAAAACATTCGTATATCATGGGATATTAACATCTTTGTCGACGTTACTTCGTTCCCCGTGTTTTACCTGTCCCTTCATAATTTTTACTTTACGCATTTATACATGCATGGATATTTCATTGTTATTCTACTTATTTGGATTGGATTTACTATTCTTTTTCCGCAGAATATTCTAACGAAAATTGTACAGTTGTACTGTGTCCGGATATGTACGATGTGGTAAAACTACCAACAATCCAGATTTGTCAGGAGATTTGTGCACATGAATGAAATAGTTGTCACTTGACGTTTAACTACAAACAAAATCAATCAACCGACATAATAGATAAACAGTATTACCAGAAGAGAACCTCAAATACGTTTTTTTTTTTATTAAAAATGACAAATGAATTCAGACATGTCAGTGTTGGTACATGTACTTGGATGATGCGGCCTAATAGTTTCGTTTTACACACCCTAGTGACTGTTCAATATTATGAATACAGAGATGAAACGCTGACATTATCAATGTATGCGGAAAAAAAATTGCATTAATTGTTTTCCTTATTGCTTACATTTGCCGTCCTACTAACATGTTCACAGGAGTGCCAGGAGAAGACATAATTAGGCGCCATCCAAACAGCGGTCATTTATTTTATACATTGAATCCAGACATCAAAAATATGGCTGATTTACTATGCGGATATATATAGATTTTTAAATTAAAGTGCACATATGCAGGTCAGTTTTTGGTCGATGCAGTCAAATAATTTTGTTGTATAAGTCAGCATGAGGTATCAAATCTTCTGAAATTTTGTTACGTATCAATATTTTGAAGAAAAAGGAGGACATGTTGACATCCAAAATTAATGCGAACAAAAATGTGTTGTTATTATATTGCAATATTACTGTCCATTGTATTATACATTGAATCCTGGCAAAAAAATATTACTTATTTACTATGCGGTATACATGGTATATAGATTTACAAATTAAAGTGCACATATGGTCAGTTTTGTTCAATGCGGTCAAATCATTTTGTTGTACAAGTCAGCATGAGGTATCAAAACTACTGAAATTTTGTTGCGTATCAAAATTTTGAATAAAAGGAGGACATGAAGGCACCCTAAATTTATGCAAACAAAAATTTGAAAAAATTTGCTGATTTAGTATGCTGGTATATAGATTTATGAATAAAAGTGCTCACATGGTCAGTTTTGGTCAACACGGTCATATAATTTTGTTGCACAAGTCAGCAAGAGGTATCAAAACTACTGAAATTTTGTTACGTATCAATATTTTGAATAAAAGGAGGACATATGCTGGCACCCTTAATTTATGCAAACAAAAAAATGTTGTTATTGTATAGCAACATTGCTGTCCATTGTAATATACATTGAATCCTGACATAACAAATATGGCTGATTTACTATGCTGGTATATAGATTTACAAATTAAAGTGCACATATGGTCAGTTTTAGTTGATGCAGTCAAATAATTTTGTTGTACAAGTCAGTATTAGGTATCAAAACTACTGAAATTTTGTTACGTATCAAAATTTTGAATAAAAGGAGGACATGCTGGCACCCTAAATTTATGCGAACAAAAATTTGAAAAAATATGGCTGATTTACTATGCGGGAATATAGATTTATAAAAAAAAGTGCACACATGGTCAGTTTTGGTCAACACGGTCAAATAATTTTGTTGCACAAGTCAGCATGAGGTATCAAAACTACTGAAATTTTGTTACGTATCACTATTTTGAATAAAAGGAGGACATATGCTGGCATTCTAAATTCATGCAAACAAAAAATTGTCGTTATTGTATAGCAATATTGCTGTCCATTGTAATATACATTGAATCCTGACATGACAAATATGGCTGATTTACTATGCTGGTATATAGATTTACAAATTAAAGTGCACATATGGTCAGTTTTAGTTAATGCAGTCAAATAATTTTGTTGTACAAGTCAGTATGAGGTATCAAAACTACTGAAATTGTGTTACGTATTAAAATTTATAATAAAAGGAGGACATGCTGGTACCCTGAATTTATGCGAACAAAAATTTGAAAACATATGGCTGATTTACTATGCGGGTATATAGATTTATAAAAAAAAGTGCACACATGGTCAGTTATGGTCAACACGGTCAAATAATTTTGTTGCACAAATCAGCAAGAGGTATCAAAACTACTGAAATTTTGTTACGTATCAATATTTTCAATAAAAGGAGGACATATGCTGGCACCCTAAATTTATGCAAACAAAAAATTGTTGTTATTGTATAGCAATATTGCTGTCCATTGTAATATACATTGAATCCTGACAACAAATATGGCTGATTTACTATGCTGGTATATAGATTTACAAATTAAAGTGTACATATGGTCAGTTTTAGTTGAAGCAGTTAAATAATTTTGTTGACAAGTCAGTATGAAGTATCAAAACTACTGAAATTTTGTAACGTATCAAAATTTTGAATAAAAGGAGGACATGAAGGCACCCTTAATTTATGCAAACAAAAATTTGTAGTCATGTGTTAAAATGATGCTTTCCTCTAAAATATGTCCTTTCATAGATATACATATAAATAAAGTGCAAATATGGTTGAATTTGATAGGTATTGGAATATATATTCAGTGCCCGTTATCATTGTAACCAAGATCGTTTTTTAATTTATAGATTGGCAGATCACAGATAAATTTGTGTTTCAAGCAACGTTTTATGCGAACTTTATTTTCAAATATTTGTATTAAATCCTGTTTATATAACGGAAGTACTAGTTTTACTTTATTTTCGATGTTTATACTACGAAGCAAAGATATTAAAAAATATTTAAAAAAAATCGATGTAGAGCGGTCCTGGTTACAAGTTAACTTAGTGTTGAGCAGACCAGTCAAAAGTTAACTTGGGAACAGGTCTGGTTTCGATAGGATTTGTCAAAGCAAAAGTTAACTTTGTGGCAGGACTGGTCTCGAAGTTAACTTATGTTAACTTTATGGCAGGACTGGTTTCGAAGTTAACTTATGTTAACTTTACGGCAGGACTGGTTCGAAGTTAACTTATATCAATAGCGGACCTGTTTCGAAGTTAACTTTTTGGCAGACATAAAAACAGTCCTAGGACCAAGTCCGCTTTGCAAGTTAACTAGATTTTGGTCCTAGGACTGGTCAGAGCAGTCCTAAATTTGGTCACAGGTTAACTTTGACCAGTCCAAATGACTGGTTATCAAGTTAACTTGCTGTACAGGTTAGGACGGCACCCATCTGTAAATTCAGAAAGTTTTGCGAAAAAAGCGACAAGGTTACATTTTTAATCGCAATGAAGTACACTCGTATTTTGAAATTTCTGTAGTTATATGAATTAAACCGGATTATTCCAAATATCGCAAAAACTGAATCGTATTTTAGTCTTAAATGACAAAATCGAAAGAATAAATGCACGCAATAATTTCTGAATCAGCAGTAACTCGGAAAGAAACATATCATGTTATCACATAAGCAACACGACGGGTGTCACATGTGGAGCCGGATCTGCTTACCCTTTCGGAACACCAGAGATCACCCCTAGTTTTTGGTGGGGTTCGTGTTGTTTATTCTTTAGTTGTCTATGTTGTATCATTTGTACTATCGTTTGTCTGTTTCTATTTTATATTTTTAATCATGGCGTTGTCAGTTTCTTTTTAATTAATGAGTTTGTCTCTCCCTTTGGTATCTTTCGTCCCTCTTTTAATGTTGAATCGGTCTATTAACGGAAAAAGTGCGAACTGTAACTAACGAGTAAAAAAAGACCATATTTCCACTACAATACACATTCACGATCGTTAATGGCATGATCATATATTGTAGGATAACGAATGCCAAGATATGAAAAGGAAAAGAACGAAACAATTGTATACAGCTCAAGGCATGAACAACTGAAACAAACTAAGGCGATGGAATGTTTGAGAAGATACCCACTGCTGATATATTTGAGGTTTTTATTTACCATTTGATGAGGGACTTTCAAATTGTAATTGTCTTTGAAAATTTTATTGCATTTTTAACAATCATCAGATCCATCATGTACATATACTTTGGTAAAAGGTTATCTAGAAGAATGAAAAATAAAATTTCAAGTTCTGCTTCATTTATTTCTATTATCGTCACGTTCAGAACGACCAAAAAAACATTTACTGAACTTGAATCAATGACCAAGTTTCATATTTGATAAAACTTGTTAGCGTCTTATTGAATCTTGTTCTTAATTCATTTGTATTCAATTTCATCTTTTGTGTAAACAGTTCTGTTCTGTCAACCTACTAATTTAGTTATGAAGAGTAAATAACAAAACAAAACAAAAACGAATATATAGGTTTCTGAAATTATAAATGCTTACCTTATTCCATGTTTTGATTGCACTGTAGACACAGTTTATCTCAGAAGTTAGATCTTTCAAATCTCCAAGTATATCACACATCAACCACAGCTGTCTATAATTAATACCAGTACAGTGTGACGTTATCATACATTCTTTCACACATTCTAGCATACTTATACCAATCAATCGTCGAAGTATATCAGTAGATTGGCATCTCTCAAACTGTATAACACCCACTTGCCTTATACTTTGTTTCCAACAATCTAAGTTATCTTTATGGCATACATTTGTTAATCCAAGCCATCCAGATATCGACATCAAATACATGTGTATGTATGAAAAATTCTTCATACTATTTATTAAAATCCAGGAGGCGTAAATAACAAGCTTCGTTGTGACTGTCTGTTCTTTGCAGAAAAACATAATTGATTTTTTGGAAAACTTTATTGTTTCTGTTTTCTCATTGATTCGTGATATCATTTTCATTGTCCATAAAACAATCTTACTAATAATTTATGAAGTAAATTATTTAAGTATCTTTTAAAATAGAATCCAATACTGTTCATTTGTCTTTAATTTTCTGATGTTAAGAGACATTAAAGAAAATCAAAACAAAAACAAAAACAAAAGAAGAAAGTAAAACTAACTGTTCATCATGAAATATATAATTCGAAAATTCAAACATTTCAAACGAATGAAAAACGACTAACAAAGTGTTATATTCCGGAATTGATACATATATTTTCTTGTGTACCAAAACTTCATGTACAATTTTGTTACATTTTGTCACACATTGGTATGCAATATTAGGCATTCAACAGAACAGAAATATCCTTCATGCTTGCAAATCATTTCAGTTAAACGATGTAATTTTTTTTCAGACAATCATTTAAAAAAAAAAATTCCCCTTTCACATTTGAATATAAAATAATTCAGCTGCACACCGTAATGCTAGCTCATTACATATAACGATATTGAGTGATTTATGTCAATTTCTTTATATTTTTATTTGAAAAAATTCTTGATATGATATTGATGAAATGTTTATTCACAATAACGATATTCCTTCTAAACTGTGTGACTTTACTTAAATCGAATGCTTGACAATTTTTTTATGACATGTGATTAATATTAAAAGAAAAAGAACAACAGGAATAGAAAAAAAACCACAAAGATATTTCACATCGTGATATTTTGTGAACATAATTTCATACAACCTCAATTTTTATCCTATGTCTATTTCCTTACATGGACCCGATATTGTACCACAAGAATTTCGTTACAGAGAACGTTAATTAAGGTAGAAAAAACTGGAAAGGTCGTTTCAACTTAGCACATCAGCCATCTTGGACACGCATAGTGGTTGCGGTGAGTGGCCAATCGCACGAACATACTAGAATACAGCATATATATCTTTCTTAGTAAAATGAAACCGTTAATGTAACCTTTTTTTATGTACTTCATACATTAAAGTGATGAGTTCAGTTTAAAGATTTTTATTCAGCATGAACATATAAAGATAAAACTGCGTACAAAGCGATTTAACTCTTTTTTATTTACAAAGTAAAACAGACTGTTATATCGGCATACCACCAGCACAACGGACGTGTATACGCATATTATATTTTACATGTTAAATAGGAGGACTACCGCAAAAGAAGTACTGGTTAGTGGACTGTCCATTCTCAGAGGACTATCAGCAGAAGAGGTAAGGAATCTGTACTTACGGTACCAATGTTTTTTTTTATCTGAATCAGATGAGCATTAATTTTGAAATCTCTGCAGCTTTGCTGGAGGTCAATAAACTTGAAAATCTTATTCTTATCAACAACAAAAAAAAACTTTTTAACAAAAAGTTCAATACCAGGAAAGGAATCAGAGATTTAGAAATTTGAGATACATTCGATTCATTCGATTCATTGATCATAAAAAAATTACAAAAGTTTGAAGAATTAACTTTTCTCATCACTTGGCGTCCGTCGTCCGTATAGATCATTATTTTGTTTAAATAATTTCTCTTCTGAAATTATGGGGCATTTTAATCAAAATTTGCCTAAATCATTTTTTTGGTATGTACCTTGAAAAGGATTCCCGATGACAACACATACCAACTAACAAGGCCGCCATGGCTAAAAATATAATACATTGTAAATTGCAAGTAATGTCTTATATTTAAAAAAAACGGTTATTTATCGAAGATCCAAATTTAAACGAATGAATGAAAATAATATGGCCAATATAAAATACCAAACAAAATTAACATACGCAAATTAAGATGGTTTTGTCATTTTTTTAAATTTACGAACAGGTGTTATTTGTTCGCTTACTCAATCTTGTCAATGTAATATGACTATACACAACTGGCATACCAGTGGGCCGTTTTCTAGCTTTAACATTAGGTTTTACCAACCGTTTTCATCATTTACATCTGGAATTGATGTGCCATGTCAGGAATATGGTTGGTTGATCAAGTGTAATAGTTGATTTTGTCAAATTTCTCAATTCCTCCGGGTTTATTAAACGTTAGAAATATCGAACACTTTTTAAAACCCGTATAGTGATGGAATATCCAAACACTTGAAAACATTATCTAAATGCACACTTGAAACACGAATGTATTCAATGTTAACCATATTAGATATTACAGGGACATGAAATTTCAAAGCCTATCAGAAAAAGATTATGTGTATTGATTTTATCAGCCATTTCAGGCAAGTTACACAAACATGTTAATCAAACATATATTATGCGTTATATTTTTTTTTCTGTTTTGGGTCTACAAACGATACCCGGTATTTTAAAGCGCTAATTTCGATTTATGGCAATGAACTAGATGATGACTTATCAGTCGTATTATGTTGTAACTGTCTATTCTGAAGATATATGATATTGAAACGATCGTCCTGAAAAATACGGACACACAGGTTTTTTCTGGTCAAATGTCTCTCCTTGTATTGAACATGTTGAATAAATCATTGTTTAAATGACGCCAACAGACGAACACTCAATTAGAATGGCGTTCGCATACATATCCTAGCAGCATTTTGCATCTTGTATCATTCCAACCATAAAATGTCTCTCCACAATAGCTTTTACAGTAATTAACACAGTTTTCCTCTGTTCCACCGTTTGGTTCTGTAGGTAACCAGTTTGTGTAGTAAATGGGTGAACTATCTGAAATCCATCACCTTTAAACCATAGTGATATGCTCTTTGTTTTAATATACCTGTGCTTTCATCATGTTCATGGATTAATATGCGGATCCGTTTTCGAAAGTTGCGTAGCATCATTAACAATGTATATTGGTCTAAATATACAATTTACCAATGTTTTCTTTGAAGTTGTAAGAATAGCATAGTGTATTATACATGTTTGCATTTTTTGTTTCCGAAAGTTGCGTAGAATCATAAAGTAAACACGGTATCTTGGTCTAGATAAACAATTAATCAATGTTTTCTTTGCAGTTGTAAGTATGCATAGTGTATTATACATGTTTGCACTTTTTGTCAACCATATAAAACGGTTTAATTTCATTTCTATCTGAATTACTTATAGAATGTGTCGATCATGTTTTTTCTTTATTCTAGTGGTTTATACATGTATATTACGAATTCAAGTTCGAGATGGTTTCAAAGGTTGTACCTGTTAATTGTGAAATCACCCATGAGTCTTCTAACTCATTCTCAACTTTTGCCAATTGTCCACCGTATTCATTACATTTAGTCTATAACAATACACATGCAGCTTAAATAGAGATTTTACAACTTTATTTTGTTCCTTAACGTTCACGTCATGAAGAAAAATGACTATATACATGTCTAAGACACAACTTTCTGAAAATATTTCATAAGATTGTTCAGATATCGTCATGAATTCGTCAGATAAACAGATTCCAATAGTTCAATTTCAAATCCCAAAAATTTCATTTCAATACACGAAAGGCCTCGCGCTTTAGATGAATGGAATTTTATTTTTTTCAACAAGGACAACTAAAAAATGAAAAGTTTTTACGGTTACAATTATATTTTTTACGGTTAAAATTATATTTCACATGACGATAAAAGAGGAAGGTTTGGCATGCCACAAAACCAGGTTCAATCCACCATTTTTTCCTTTGTTGTTTGGCCATTGTTATATTATAGTTCGTTTCTGTGTGTGTTACATTTCAACGTTGTGTTTCCGTTGTGTCGTTTGTTTTCTCTTATTTTTGAGTGTGAATTCACATTACTATAAGACGTGTCACGATACTTATCTATCCCAAATTCATGTATTTGGTTTTGATGTTATATTTGTTATTCTCATAGGATTTTGTCTAATACTTAGTCCGTTTCTGTGTGTGTTACATTTTAATGTTGTGTCGTTGTTCTCCTCTTATATTTAATGCGTTTCCTTCCGTTTTAGTTTGTTACCCGAATTTTGTTTTTTGTCCATGGAGTTTTGAACAGCGGTATACTACTGTTGCCTTCATAGTATTTACTTATATTTCATATACACCATTAACTTTGAATTAATTATCTGAATATTTCGCACATTGAAAAGGATAAATATAGACAAACAAATTCAAGGAGTAGATCATCGATGATAAACACTTTTTTCTATGGATACGTCAGTTCCGATTAAAGTAACATACCACAGCTTCTTGCCATACAACCTTTTCATACACAATCATAAAAGATTTTTTAGAAACACAGTTCCATCCATCAGAACATGTTCCTGAAAAAAGTAGATAACTCGATTTAGAATATAAAGATAAAAGATAGTAAGGGTATATTCTTGATTATCCGAATTATTGCTAAATTATCAATATCAATATAATATAATTAAAAAAAAAACACCAATAAACGAGATTTCTACGTAATTATTAATTAATGGTACACACTGTAACATATTTTTAACTGTGAAATGTTTTTGTATACTGTTTTCGTTTTGATAGTTATGAGTTTATACATTTAATTGTTATTTTGCTTCTCTTTTACGCGTTATAATTGTCCTAGGCTAAAGAAATGTTCTGTAGATTTCAATACTTCCATTAAAACAAGAAACAAACATATATAGTTCCAACCATCAGCAGCTATGCATGTGCAAACTAATAAAAGTGTGAGTTTGATTTAAACAGTTAGGAACCTCTCACTTTTTTGTAATGCAAAAAAGATACTTATGTCTTTGTAATATTAACATAATTAATCCCCTTTTAACAAAAAGACAGTTATTAGAATTTCAATCGCATTGTGTTACTGTGTCAAATTTAAAAAATATTTTATTTGTTCTTATGTTTGGATGATTATTAATTACATAGTCAGTTTAATTTTGATAAACGGCATTCGGCCCAAAGATTTATAAGAACGGTTATGTTAAATTCGTGTCAATTGAGTTATTAATTTACAACATTTATAAGATAAGCGGGGAATCCCACATTTTTCAGCGGCAGATATTTCAATATGTTTTTTGTTTTTACAATCAGTTTCTATTTATACTAATGCATTTAATTAAGTGTGGCAGTTGTGTCTTTTTTTATAACAACCTTTTTAAAAAATTGCATACGATGTAATTGTATTTAAAATGATTTAACCTATCCCGGACTGTGACACTTATAAGTTAATGGTTGTAGCAATCATATTTTAACTGTAACAACCCTTTGGACGTTAAAACAGTTTATTTACGACTTTTTCAAGGTTTTGCGTGTTGGGGCAGTTATTAAATAACTGTAACAACTTTCAAAAGGTTGCAGCAGTCGTATTATATCTGTGACAACATTTTCGGCGTTTTAACAGTTTATTTATGACTGTAACAACGTTTTTCGAGTTGGGACAGTTGTAAACCAACTGTTACAACTTGAAATTAGTTGTATCAGTCCTTTAATGTCTGTGACAGCTATTTCTAGCGTTGTTGCAGTCTATTTATGTTGAAGACAAACACTTTAAAGTTTGGACAGTCAAAAAATAACTGAAACAGTAAAATTTTATAACTGTTACAACTTTAACAAACAATTACAGTCCTAGAACGACTGTTACTGGTATGGACAGTTGTTATTTCGTCCAGTAGTGAATACGGCCAGTGTTATCCGCCTGAGACAAAAACATCATAATTATCAAGAATACTACATAGTTTTGCAAACAATACATTTAATAAAATGACTGAAAAAGAGCTATACATGATGAACTGAAGTGGTGACTAGCTGTAGAATAAAAACGAATACATAACAAAATCACAGCCGTGTTAGCCAAAGCCATTGCAACGCCCAAAGTGACGTCACATTTGAATTTCTACAACGTGTTCCGAAAATTAAGAAAGAATTTGGATGAAATTCAAGATTAGATTTGTATGACTTATCTAACTTATATTAATAACAGTGAAAATTATAATACTAATAAATATCTAATTAGTAGTAATAAGATAACTAATTGTATAATTTAGCTTTTCCGGTTTTTCTTCTGATCAAACTGCAAACCAAATATATCGTGTAAATCTCGTTGATCCAAAATAAAATCTACCAAATGAACTTGATGATTAGTTATTCCCAACACAACTAAAACTAACTGTTAACTATGAAATAACAAAATCGGAAACTCAAACATTTCAATCGAATGAAAAACAACTATGATAATCTTGAATTGGTATAGACATCTACTTTAGTACCAAAACTTGATGTACATTTTGGTACAATTTCTCAAATAGCACACATTGTTACGCGATATTAAATAACAAAGCAGAAATCTCCTTCATGCTTGCAAATTATTTCAGTTTTATAGATGTACTTTTTTGAAACAATCATTTTTTTTAAATTATTTTCCATTTTCCATTTGAGTATAATATAATTAAGCTGCACATCGTTATGCTAGATCATAACATTGAAAGGTACTGAATAAATTATGTCAATTATTCATATGAACAAAATTCTTGATAGGACATTTATGTTTTATTTAAAGTAACGGTATTCCTCATACACTTTATTTAAATCGAATTCTTGAGAATAATTTATCCTTTCATAACAAAAATTAATAATTAAAATGCTTACAACGATAATGTTATGATAAGCTAATTTGAAACCTTCAATCGGTTTACAAACTTTTCAGCGTAAAAACCAATGCACTAATCACCACACATATACAGCATATCATCTTCTTTTTATTATAAAATCAATGATAATGTTCAATATTTTTTGAAAATCTTTTCTTGTTGACAAATTGAGAGTTCTGATAGAAACATCAACAATCATGTTTACAATTTTGTATTGATGATTAAATGGAATCTTTTTTTAAATTTCGTCCATATGAAATAATACACACCTCCATGATGGTTCATTGTTTATCTTTGAATTCACTTTTTAACATTGCTAATGCTGACCAACTATGTTAATTTGCCAAATTATGTGTCAATGTGCTTTTAATCTATGTATACTTCATAAAAGTTCAAATCAACAAGTTTATCCCTTGTTCATCCATTAGCCTGAACAGTTCAGCGCTGGGCAAATACATTTCATTAAAACAATTACTACCGCGAACTGATTCTGTTATGTCTTTTACTTTATAGGCATTTTATAAGTTATTTGATGACATATGATGTATACAAAAAGAAAAACCACAAAACAAAACACAAGTATATTTCACAGCGAGATATATATAGTTGTCTTAGTAAAATTAAACCGTTAATGCATTAATGCAACCGTTTTTTTTTATACATTTAATACATTAAAGTGATGTGCTCAGTTTAAAGATTTTTTTCAGCATGAACATACAAAGATAATACTGCGTACAAAGCGATATAACTCTTGTTCATTTACAAAGTAAAACAAGACTGTAATATCTGCTTACCACCAATACAACGGACGTGTATTCGCATACTATATTTTACATATTAAATAATCTGACCACCGCAAAAGAAATACTGGTAAGTGAACTCTCCATTCTTTGTGGACTATCAATTCACCAGTAGAGGTATGTAATCAGTAGTAGTACCAACACTTACGGTACCAATGGTTTGTTTTCTGAATCAGATGCGCATTAACTTTAAAATCTCTGCAGTTTTGCTCGAGGCCAGTAAACTTTAAAATCTTAGTTTTATCAACAAAACTTAAAAAACTTATCAATAAAAAAAGCAAAACCGGGAAAGACTAGATATATTCAATTCATTGATCATCAATGATTTTCAAAATTTTGTAGGATGAACTTTTCTCATCACTTAGCGTCTGTGGTCCGTCGACAACATTATTTTGTTGACATAATTTCTCCTTTGAAGTACTGGGCCTTTTTTAACCAAAATTTTCCACAATCATTATTTGGGTATATACCTTGAAAAATGTGTCCAATGACAACACTTTCAACTAACAAGACGAACATGGCTAAAATATAACACATTGTGCATAGGGTTTCGTCTTATATTTTAAAACGGTTATATATTTCAGGAAACCATGAGTTATACATGTTATATAAAAAAAAAATTTTAGTTTGTTTTTTTGGTGATATATAGTTGAAATACAAAGTCAAATTCTAGGTTTTAAATTTATTTTATCAGTAAACCTGTATGTTTTGTGAATCACGATGATGTATATATACAGCACATTCTGATGAATTTAAAGTGCGCACGATAAGTGATTGTCAACATATCTTATAAAAAGATCGTAATTTGCATACACTTCCTTTTCAGACAATCGACATATTCGCCATAACTATAAAATTGCCTGTCCTCTGCCTTGATCGCACGGGAAAGAAACATCGTATTCTTTTTATGTTAATGATGGGCTAACAGAGAAGTAAAGGTTGTCTGTCACTCATTAATAGCACGCCGACCAATACTACTCATATATTTGTAGAAGGCAGGTATAATCTACATTTGACAAAGCACAACATGTGATAGAACACTCTATCTGTGATAAACTATATCAGTTTATCGAAGATCCACATTTGTAGAAATAAATGAAAATAAAATGGCCGATGAAAAATACCAGACATAGTTAACATACACAAAATAATAATGGTTTTTCCATTTTTTTAAATTCACAAACAGGTGTTAATTGTTTGCTTACTCAATCTTGTCAACGTAACTGGCATACAAATGGGCCGTTTTTTCTAGCTTTGAAATTAGGTTCTACCAACCGTTTCCATCATTTTAATCAGGAATGGCTATGGCATGTAAGGAATATGGTTGGTTGATGAAGTGTAACATTTGATTTTGTCAAATTGTGTCAATTCCTCTGGTTTAGTTAAAGGGAAGAAATATTGAAACCTTTGAAAAACACCAGTAGTGATAGAATATTCATACACTTTAAATGCACCCTTGAAACACAAACGTTTTCAATGTTAACCATAAGAGACATAACAAGGACATGAAATTTCAAACCCCCTTTCAGAAAAGGATTATTTGTGTCTGATTTTATTAGTCATTTCAGGTCAGTTACATATATTGTGCGTTACATTTTTGGCTTAAATTTTTTTGGATCTACAAACAGAAGAATAAGGTTAGCGCATCGGCTACCCAAAATTTATTAAGCGCTAATTTCGATTGATGGTATTGATCTAGATGATGACTTATCATTCGTCTTATTTTGAAACTGTCTTATACGATGACACAGAATATTGAAACGATCGTCCTGAAAAAAAAAACATAATATTAAGTTGCTAAATACGGCCACGCATGTTGTTTTTTTTGTCAAATGTCTCTCCTTGTATAACATGAACTATTGTTTAAAGGACGTGAACAAACGAACACTCAATCAGAATGACGTTCGCATACATATCCTAGCAGCATTTTGCATCTTGTATCATTCCAACCATAAAATGTCTTTCTACAAAAGTCTTTACAGTAATTAACACAGTTTTCATCTGTGCCACCGTTTGGTTCAGCCGGTAACCAGTTTGTATAGTTAGGTCCGGAACTGTCTGAAATCCATCGCCATTGGCCATCATTTTCAATATCATTTAATCCAATCCATACACTTTCTGAAAAAAAGGATACGTTTGAAAATGCTGGTTTAAGTAAAAACGGGACTAAATCAATGTTTTTTTTTCATTAAACCTTTGATTTTACAAAATAATATGCATATCCGTTTTCGAAAGTTGCATATCATAATAAAGTAAACAAGGCAATATTCGTCTAGATATATAATGCACAATTGGCCGTTTCAGAATCTATTGCATTCTGGGTAATATTTTCAAAAATGTACACCGAAACGTCGTGATTGGTTGAAAATGTCCAAAACAATGGAAATTCAACCAATGTCGTGACGTTATTTTCATTTTGGGGTACGAACAATGAAATTACCCATAGTCCTTTAGATTTTGAAACGGCTAATTGCTTACTTTGAATATAAGAACAGTCACTTGGACTTAAGAAAAATATAGTGTATTGAAAGGCTGTTATTTATGTTTGCAACTGTTTGTCAATCATATAACATGTTTCAAAGCCATCTGTATATCGTTGTTAAAATGCTTCACCAAAACAGAATGTGTAATGTATGCCATTTTGGGATTTTAGTGGATGTTTAGATATATCACAAATTCAAATCATGGAGACAATTAAGGAATTGAATGATTCTTTTTTTTTATTAATTCATTAGGGTGTAAAATCGTTGACCGAAGAACATTTTATATACAGCAGGGTCAACGCTTTTAGAACCCAATGAAATTACTAATAGAACCATTCAATACTTATAAGAAAAACGATTTTACATACTAGTACACAGAAATATTGACGTAATTTGTCTATTTAAAAGGGATAATTGCTTGCTTACTAGAGGTAATTTTTTATAATTCTGTTAAAAGATGATGTACCTGTTATTTGAGATATTAACCACAAGTCTTCTAACTCATTCTCAACCTTTGACAAATGTCCACCATATTCTTTACATTTAGTCTACAACAATAAAAATGCAGACTATTCAAATATTTTCCAACTTTATATTGTTCCTTAACTCATACAATGAGATTACAGAGACAGTAATTACATGATTTCAAATCTTCTGCAAAGGGACAAGCGTGAAATGTAAGCAATAAGAAAACACGATGAGATCTTTGAAACTCAAAGGGTAAATAGAAAAAAAGTAGTGTGTGGACAGAGTACACGTCTCTTGATGTACATGTGTCTTCGGCTAATCTGTTTCACGATCTATCATAATGTCAAATTCGAAAGTTGGACACATTCGGTTAAGATAAATATAACATATTCTACTGGTATATTAAGCGCAAAGAATGCAACTTGTATCTTTACATTCGGCAATCCTCGGTAGAATCCGCCACTTTCCTTCGGCAATCCTCGGTAGAATCCGCTACTCTTCTTATATCCGTTAGATGAGGGTACAGAATCGGCCGAGTTGAGACTAATGTTAGATGAGGGTACGGAGTCGGCCGAGTTGAGACGAATGGTATCTCTAGTGAGTTGCCCCAAGCCCATTATTTCTGTCAAACGCATTATAATGGTTAATTTAAGACCAAGTTAGTGACCGTTTTAGTCATGTCCCATTACTATGTAGGTACAGTGTGCAATGATTAAAACCATTATTGGTATCAAAAGTAATAACAGACAAAAAAGCAGCGAGTGCGTTAAATGATAATTCTAATGAAACAACGTTTGTAACGTTTATTTTGATTGGATAACGTCACTTTCTTACATGGCATCAATTGACAATTGGTGCTATGGGACGAACGTGTAAGCGCAGACGACATATGACAGATTTTAAATACATGTTTTAACGTTGTTTTCTGTCAGTTTCGCCATTAAACTTAATTTGCGACCATCAAATTCCCAATTGATGCCGTCGGAGCTTAAAATACAATACAGTTATCTCCTAATTTACGGTCATTAACGTACGAGTATTCAGAACCATATGTTCTCTATTTGTTTAGCTATTGTCACATTTCCAAACCAATTTTGAACACATTGTTATTATGACCATTACAATTACTGCTATAAGTAAATGTTGTCATAATTTCAATTCTAACGTCAACTTTTCATGATATCTTTTGAATTTTCAACTCATGAAAAGTCGACAATGCATAATCACGTCTTATTTACAAATATATGAAACATGTCTCAGTAAATCTTTAGAAATATTGATAAGCTTGTTTACATATCGTCATAAAACCATTAGATCAACAGATTTCGTTTCTTATCTCATGTATACAAATATTTCTCTGATCCTTACTATTAAATTCAATAGATAAAAGGCTACGTAAAACGTTCAAGTTTAAAGATCGATTAACTATCTTCAGTGGAGAACTATCCGAATACACTTGATGCAGTGGTGGAATCTATATTTTATTTAAAAAAGGGTAACTAGAAATTTAAAAACCTTTTGGGTTTAAAGTGTGTAAAATGTGTTTTTTTTTATTTATTTTTGGGTCATGTCCAGCTTTGTTTGATGACCACTGAATTCATATATACTTCTAACTTGAATTTAAACATTGTTTTTCTTTTTTCGCTCATGGTTACGTTAAAATCATAAACATAGACAAACCTATTTAAGAATGAGATCATCGACGATACATATATTGTTTGAATTGATAATGGAAATGGGGAATTTATCAACGAGATAACCCAACCAAAGGGTTGATAACAGCTGAGGGCCACCGATAGGTCTTCAAATCTAGCATCCGGAGATAACAAAAGAAACATACCACAGCATCTTGCCATACAACCTTTTCATATACAATGAGAAAGCATTTGTTATAAGCCAAGTTCCATCCATTAGAACATTTTTCTGTCAAAGAAAAAATCATATTATGACTCAGTACAAGAAGATAATTCTGGCAAATTGTTGCATACGGAAAAATTCATAAGTTAGTATCCTATTTTAATAACCAAGAAACGATGTTTGTAGATGAATTATCTGTACGTGTTATACACTGTACATTTGTAACACATTGTCAACTCGCAACAAGTTGTGTATACTGTTTTCGTTTTGGTCGAAAATGCTATATTACTTTGACGCTGTCAGTCTGTTTTCAACTATGAGTTTAAACATCTGTTTGGTATTTTGTCTCTTTTTTATACTTTACAGTTTTCAGTAAAAATTCTATAGACTACAATGTTTCCATTTAACACACAGCAAACCGTAGTTCCAACCATCTGCAACAATGCATGTGCAAAAAAGTAAAAGTATGATTTCAGACAGCTAGGAATCTCTCACTTTTTAAGATTCACCATGCAAAAAATCTTATTGATGTCTTTGTTTTTTTGCATGAGTATTTACCTTTTAACAAAACGATAGGTTTATTCAATCGGCGTCTTATTATGTTAAATTTGTAACTGCATGACACATACTACAACAATTATGGTATTTATGCGTTGTTAATTATTTATCAAATGTCAATTCCTCTCATTTTACCGACATTTAATTTTCAGACTTATAAGAAGGAATTATCCCATTTATTTTACCCAATAAATAGCATTTAAACAAATACCTATCATCGCACACGAAAACAAGTTCTCCCATTGCCCTGTAGATTGGCATTCTGAGTATGGTCGTCCCTTCAGTGTATAACCATTTTTACATTGGAATTTAACTGCAGCTCCAATATTTCTATATATACCAAATCTCTCAGCACTGACTGCATTGATGGCATATGGACTGTCAACACAAACTACATATACAGATACAGATTAAAAAATTGTTAACAAATTTAAAGTTATGTCATAATGTTGACATAAATTCATAAAAAGAACAGAAATAAAAGCATCGCATAGTGTCTATTTTAAGATACAATTAACATAGTTCGTCCCCTTATTTGATTAAAAATAATCTTCCTCGCAACACTATGTTTAAAATAGAACATCCATTGATTGTATAAAAACAATTAAGTTATTCAGTTTGAACTGGGACATGTTTCCTCCACTTTGTCGTTTATATATGAATCGCCTCCATTCTTACTACACTTTATGCATTTATGTCAGAACAATTTATTAAATACGTGTTTTACATGACAATACATGATCTGTTCTTCTTGAAAATGAAATAACATCATCCGCTTGAATTTTCATATTTAAGGTTTTCAATACAAGTGAAACTTTCGTTACATGCTGGAATAATTACATTAGATGTAAGTTTCATTATAATACGTTATTCTGATTGGCTAGCATGTTATTCCGTAAACAATTGCATCAGACAATAACATTTATCATGCATGATAACACGAGGTCCCACAAAAAAGTGCACAGGCGAATTAAATAAAACTGGATAAAAATCGTGTTTTCATGATTTTAGCTAAAAAAAATGTAATTATAAGTATTGAATACTTCTTTTTGAAACTTTATAGGGTTGTAAAAGCGTTGACCGTGCGTACATTTTTAGAATGAAGCGCTTCCGCGCTTCATACAAAATGTACTTCGGTCAACGCTTTTACCACCCAATAAATTTACAAAAAGAAGCATTCAATTCTTAAGAGGAGTGTTAAAGTTGTACCAACTTTTATAACATACAATTTAGGATCGATAAGGCAAAAATGAATAGGAGCTATCTTTTCTGATATACACTCTGAAAAACACTATGACAGGCCCGTGTATAGGAAAATAATCTAGCAATCTTATTTTTCTTAACTCCATTAACTCCATTATTAATAAGCATAATATGAAAACCATAAATTTGATATTACCGTGAAGGTTATATTACTTACATGCAGGTTCACATTTCTTATTTTCACCGTCGAAATAACATTTCTCTCCATTGTTACACATATGGAATTCACACTGACCTGCCATGCCCTATAATGTTCATTGTCATTTATTTATAGTTGAATAACGATGCCTATGATTTTGTAGAAACAGATAGTATTAAGTTCATTTTGTGTTTTGGAGGGCGACCTTTCTAAATTGTTTAATCTAAATAACTACTAGAACACACCCGCGAAATCGCTGGTATATACAGCTTGTAAACTGTTGTAGGATGAATTTTTGTAAAAGATATTATGACTGGAGAATTTCATATAAGGTATTAAAAGCCCTCTCCCTTTTTTCCAAAGTCCGTTATGTGTTTCCTTTCTGTTAAATTCAATTATTTTTCGTGTATCTGGCCTTATACCACAATTATTCATCCCCTTTGCTACAATGCATTTTTGGTAAACGTCAAATTAAATTAAAAAATTGCACCGCTTCAACCATGAAATAAATGAAATGGCTTATAGACCATTATTATTCTAATAAAATGTGCTTCTAGGACAATCCATCAGTACTTCCCCTTTTGAGAGCCCTATTAACATGACAAATTAACATAACAATGGTAGGATTTGAATCTCGTATAAATGACTAAAGCTCATTTGATGGGTGGTCTGAGTGGCCCTGATCCTGAAATCCCGGGGTGCGTATTTTAACGAAATTCATATCCTGACATCCTGAAATTAAAAAAAATATTCCCGCAACCCGTAAAGATAAATCCCGAAACCACGAGCTTAAAAACACCCGATGTCCCGAATAAGTCATGCCTCCCTCTAATCTCTACCCTACTTTCATTTTAGCCAAATCACTACTTTCACTTTCAACAATAAATATTTATGCCCCATTTATGGGAATAATGTTTTCTAGTCTGTTCGTCTGTTCGTTCGTCCGTCCGTCTGTCCCGCTTCGGGTTAAAGTTTTTATCGAGGTAGCTAGTTTTTGATGAAGTTGAAGTGCAACCATCTCGAAACTTAGTAAATACGTTCCCTATGATATGATCTTTCTAATTTTAATGCCAAATTAGAGATTTTACCCCATTTCACGGTCAACTAAACATAATAAATGATAGTGCCAATGTGGCATCCGTATACTATGGACAACGTGATTCTTGTTTCCACATGTTTTACTTATTTCAATATATATTCAATTCTGGTATGACCCCTCAGATAGTAAATATTTCAGAAAAAAAGTAGATAGAATACAGAGTCTCAGTATATTATAGTAGTATAATCGTAGTTTACAGGAGGATAAAAGCGAACACATAATTGTCTCTAAGGAGGTTTAATAGTTGTGATTCTTGCGATCTAAAAACCACGATATGGAGAATGCTCTGATTGGCTGATTTATTTTTTGTAATCTATCATACGATTGGTTGTTCTTGTGATGTTTAAAACCGGAAGTCTTATCTGTGACTAAAAGTCAGTCTGATAACGGAAACAATATCCGGACACCTATTTTGTTGTTTTTCTCCCAAAATAACTCAATCTGAATAATCAGAAGAATGGATGACAAATGCGACTATGCATGTTACCTAAAGAACACAGAGGCACGATGATTAATTTATTGTGGTAAGAAGAGAAGCGACACACAAAATGAGGTCTTCTCGTTTAATAGTATAGATATGAGTAGCCTGTATACACTGAAGTTGTGAGATCAAACTCTGTACGTAACAGCTGTGCTCGATTCTAATCATAATTGACTTCGTTTGGCAGTTTTCTTTTCTTAGACAAATATTGGTCTTTTTTTTTCGGGTACTCAAGCGTCCTGTAGCATTGAAAATTAACCACAACCAAAAAGCAAATAGTGCGTAGACTTTAGTAAAGTACGAAACAGTCAATTAATCCTTCATCAATCAATATGGGTTATATTTTCATAAACTTTGGATTAACATAGACAGATCACGTGCATTGATAATGTGAGTTATTTCGAGGATTTATTCGAAGATGACATGTATTTCGTTATCATGACTTTAATTTAAAACCTGAAAATTTTATGATTTAGCTATTTGAAAGCTCTTTCTTGGTTCCTACGCGTCCTGGCTAAAAATAAATATTGATGATCGTTCCTGACTAATACAAATCATATAAGGCGCTCCTATTGACACAACACAATTAATAAACGAACCTGTCGTGTTTATCCCAAAACGTATAAAGTGACGATTTAAGTTTATTTATCCATTACACCTTCGTCAAATTATTTGAATCATAGTGGGTGTTAAGTATTTGTTAAGGAAGGTATATGTCAGACTGAAACATGTTAACCATACACGATGGGCCTGCGGTAATATACATGACGACAAATAAGAAGTTAAATTATTCAATTTGTCATCAATCTTATGTTAGAATTTAGAAAAATACAAGAGGAACTTGGTAATATATCATGCATTAAATTAATGTGTGTGTAAAGTTTAGGTATCTAGTGTTGTGCAATTTTATACAAACGGATAAATGTAATGTATGTGATGTATACTGTTTGAATGATTTTTTTATATTAAGAGTAAGTACTTGATACAGTTTAATCTGTGTTATGAAACACACCGAGGGACCAGAAAAAAAGCAGAGTGTCGAAATACTCAGGTTTTTTCTTTAATGATAGGTATATTTTGGATCACTGAAAATGTGTCGGTTAAAGCAGATGTTGACTTACTCAGTTGTCGGATCAGGCATTTTACACTGTATTTAGAACATAGAAACTCAAACTCCATTTTGGATTTGTTTGTATTTTTAAAAGTTTAAAAAAAAAAAAAAAAAATATGCGCATTTGCATTAAATCAACTTAATATGTAGAACCTGTTGTTTTAGTTATATGAAACGATTTACACAAAAATCATGAAACAGAGGTATTTTTTTTAAATATAATACATACTGAAGTGTATTTCTTTGATTCCAAACACGTATATCGTTGAGGTTTATAATTGTGTTTATCAAACGGACAACTTTAGGTGCAACTCCTATTTCGGGCATTTGCAAGTACAAAAATGTATCAACACAAAAATTATTAGCCAACGAAAAAGCTCATTGCATATGCATAGTGGTCGGTGTCATATATATAGTGTAAATATGTTAAGGTGCTCATAGCAACCACCACAATAGTGTATTGTTATCTCGAATTAGAAACCCTGTTTCATATAAAATATAAGATTCGAAAACATTTGCTATGTGTTTAATCGCTTTTTTAATTTACACGCATTTTATATTAATACTGTTTGTTAAACTAATGCTTTTGTTCCCGTTAAAAATGTATCAAAATCATTAAGAAGAATACAAAACAACAGGAAATTCTCGAAAAAAGTGTTGATGACCGCACAAACGTATTCCTTTAATTGCTAGACACAGACATACCAGGCTTAGCACTACCGGGTATCTGAATCAAGTACCTTTTCCCATGTGCTTGGCAATACAAAAATGTTGTATTATAAGTTCCAGTTTCATTTAATAATTTAATAATCTGTATCCCTTAATCATGAATTTGATTTATGATTTGTGTGTTTTAGACGCTTACATAAACATGTATTTTTAATTCACATTACTTTCGGAAAAAGTTGAGGTGTACAGTACGAACTCTTGGTTTTTACTTTTTTATATTCAACAATGTCATCAGCCAAATGAAGTTGAAGAAACACGCTTTAGAACAGAAAGCTTATTGCCTTAAGAATGTACAGCAAAATATGTTAACCCCACGGATCCCCTTTAATTCCTATGACTTCTTTGGGAATTGAATTGTACAGTTGAAAGTGGTTGTGAAATGTTTGGTGACTGTCGTTTGTCAATTTGTTTGGGTTTTTTAGTAGCTTGGTTTTTTTTTCTTCCTTGAGACTTGTTTTACAAATTCTCAAGCAAGAAGTTACACTACAGTCCAGGTGGACTTTGTCATTTCCACTCGCCCACGGTGGACAAACCAATGCCGTCCACTCTCTGTCCACGTCCGTTGTCCACCGTGGGCGTGGTGCCCACCCTATGCCGTGGATTTCCGTGGGCGTATTGCCCACTCTATACCGAGGACAGCCGTGGGCGTGGTGTCCACCCTATACCGAGGACAGCCGTGGACATACATGTATTTGAATTGTATTTCAAGGTAGTACTGTTTGGTCTAAATTTGAAAAGTAAATACAAAAATTTAAAAAAAAACAAACACTTACAATTGAAAATGAAAAGAAATACAACCAAGACAACCACAGAAAGTAATGCTTGCAAAAAAATAAAAATAAATAAGGAAGAAAAAAAAGAGATGAGGAAACAAACGGAAAAAATATGATATTCGAAAAAGAAATACTCATTAATAACCAATGAATTCTATTCACTTCTGAGTCATTGAAAATTAACTGTGACATGGCTTCTTTTAGTATGACCTTTATATCTTATAGTATTAAACTTACTCTGTCCCATGTTTTTATTGCACTGTAAACACAGTCCATTTCAGGAGTCAGATCTGTTGTATCTCCAAGTATGTCACACATTACCCACAAATGTCTATAATTAATACCAGTGCAATTAGACGTTATCATACATTCTTTCACACATTCCAGCATACTTATACGAAACAATCGTCTTAGTATGTCAGTGGATTGGCTTCTTTCAAACTGTAAAACACCCGGTTGCCTTATAGTTTGTTTCAAACAGTCTAAGTTATCTTTATGACATACATCTTTTAACCCAAGAACACAATAATTTGACATCAAACAAATTTGTAAAAGTCGCCAATGTAAAAACATATCTATGTATTGGTGCGACTTTGTGTTCTGTTTGGGAAATATAATAGATTTGTTTATAAACTTTTATTATATTTTTTCGTCATTGATTGGTCATATCATGTACTTATTGTTTTTGTAAAAACCATAAGAGACAGAGCATATCATATTTGTTGATAATCAATCTAACCAATAATTTATGAAGTAAAGGATTCAAATATCTTTCAAAATGGAACCCAATATGTCTTAATAGTCTGACATCTTCGACAGATTTCCTTGATGCTTAATGGTGTCTATGTCCTAAGTTAAGATATGATGCACACTTAAGTGTTTGATACATTTTAGTATGCGATAATAAGCATTAAAACAACACATCCTTGCAAATTATTAGGTTTGTAGATCTACTTTTTTGGTAGACAATCAACATTTTAACAATACTTTCCTCTTTTACATTTGGTAATGCAATATAATTAAGCTGCACATTGCTAGCTGAAAACATTTTAAATAAATTATGTCAATACGTGTACTTTATTCTAGTATTAATTCCTGATATGAAATTTAGAAAAAAAATATTCAAAATAACTGCATTCATCATAACCGTTTTGGCATTAATGATATCGAATGTTGTAAAACACAAGGTACGTAACAAAAAAACCTTGATTGTTATGTTTAATTGAGTACCCATATTAGTGACATATTTATCTGTTATGTATGTTTGTTTTGATCACACATTATTGTCAATCTAATGAAATTTGATGCGGCTGTCATACCATTGAGAGGTTTAATCATATTTAAAACCAGATTTAATTCAACCAAAAGAAAATGCTGGTACTAAGTGAGGAATATGACAGTTGTTAGATAAAGAATACTACAGATACAGATAAGTCTGCCTCATATCTTGACTTACATCTAGAAATTGACAATAAAGGTCGGTTGAAAACAAAATGTTACAATAAAAGAGATCCGCTTCTCAATGGTGAACTTTCCATTTCAACATTTCAACAGCGCCTGCGAGTATATATCTCCAAATTGATACGAGATTTAGGGCTTGTGTTTCCTTTCATTATTTACTAGATAAAGGATTGCTACCCATAACGAAGCTATTAAACCAATATTTCTAATATTTCCAAATGGGGAAGTTGAAATCCTCCCTTCGTTGATACGAGTTGGTTCAACGTTATGGAATAACCGTTTCACAGATGATATCGGATGTGTTCCTTATATCGTAACTACAATAGCCTTCCCTTTTCACGATTGTGACCTATCGAAATAGACTTTTTACCGGATTTGTTATAAAATAAGCAACACGACGGGTGACACATGTAAAGCAGGATCTGCTGACCATTCCGCAGCACCTGAACTCAACCACAGTTGTTGGTGTGGTTCATGTTTTAGTCTTTAGTTTTCAATGTTTTGTCTTCTGTACTATTAATTAGTTGTCTGTTTGTCTTTTTTTTCAGCCATGACATTTTTAATCTTCAATCTATGAGTTTGACTGTCCCTTTAGTATATTGCGTCCATCTCTTTTGTTATCCATTCGCTTGATGTGTTTGAGATTTTGATTTTGCTATTTGATAAGACATTTTCCTTTTTGAATTTTCCTCGGAGTTCAGTATTTTGGTGACTTTATTTTTTTATCAACAGCTTTTCAGTTTGAAATTTTGTACTAAGTTTTGTAATTTTGTTATTTCACTTTTGATTACAATTCTTGAATCGATATAAAACTTTGTAGTTTTAAAATCAATATAGGAATCAACACAGCGATACGAAATATCATGTTCTTCTGTTTATATATAATGCTATTGTTATCTATTAGAAAAAAACGTTGAGACAAATTGGTAGTTTTGGTACTCCTAAGTGAAAAATCGCAGTAAACGTGGTATTGGTTTGACCATCATAAAGTTAAACTTCATAAAACAAATGATTATAAAATCAATACATTTCTGTACCTTTAGTAAATCTCTTTTGTTGCTAATATTAACGATGTTACTCATGTTTATTATTTATATCAGACATAGGCTTGCTTTTCGGTGTGAATCATGGCTCCGTGTTGAAGGCCGTACCTTGACCTATAATGGTTTACTTTTATAAATTGTTATTTGGATAGATATTTTCTCATTGGTACTCATACCATATCTTCCTATATCTATAATATATTAAATTGGGTTGACATTTTCTATGTCAACCAATTCAAAAAGAAATATATCTTATATTTTGTTTCATTGACGATACACAAAATGGTTATCAAATCATACAGATAGCAGGTTCAATAAATAAAATAGGAATTTAAAATAGAAATAGAAAACAAATTATACAAGGAAATGTTAGGTATTTTTATTGATATTATGTTTGTATACACATTATAGACCGTACTATCAAACATCACTTATTAAACAGATATCGTTATGGTGCGTTTTTAATTTCTCTCATGCATCAACATTAGTAACATGAATAATGAATTATTGTATTCAGAATGTTTTGCTTTTAATGTAATACTAACTGGATGTCAACACGCCGACAGAACACATTTGGAATAAATCTGGTACACATATAAGACAATTGATTTAAATGTCTGTGCATCATGATTTCACTGATCATAAACTGATCATCGTAAAACTTGGTATGACGCTATTCAGCAACAAAAAAGGTTGCTCTGGAAATCCTTCGTGTTTACATTTTGCAATATTACATTGCGGTTTTAAATTAGTAAAGGAATAAGTTTTTTATCATAGTGTAATCAGGGTGTGCGGATATTTACATCGGCCTTAAAAATTTGTTCACACCTAATTACGACAGGTTAATTAATATTTCCGCATTAAAACGATGAATTTAAAATTACAGGAGAAATTAAAGATGGATCAGTAACTTCGTTGCCCCAACTCTAAAATCCAAATGATAACTTCTTGACCTTGAATGATTATAACTGATTTTTATTCTAGTACTGATAAACTCAAGAAGGGAAACATCGAAACAAATATTTAAAAAAAAAAACCAGTTAACACTTTAAAAAGATGTTCTGTAGTGTATTAAGGTTTTCTTGGTTTTCTTTGTTTTCAAGGAAGTTCTTATTTTCTTTGTGTGAGTTTTATAATCGCACAAAGGAGTAGGTCCATTATGACCCCTTTTTGGCTCCAAAATATAGCAGTATTACAAAATTATTAAAAATGTAAACTTTTAGTTATTTATTGGACAGAAGAATGTTTCTGCTACATAAATATGGGCTGTTTTTGACAAAACAATGCACATATATCGGGTAGTAGCACCATTAAGTCATGCTAAATTACTGAAATTTCCACAATTCTAGCATTTTAGTCAAATTTTAGACGGTTTCCGTGTAAAACGAAAGTGGCCGCGGTCATCCTTAATATTGAAATGTAAGTTGTATTTGATGATAATACATAACATATATAATGGTTTTGAATGAACACGGATGCGGCCACTTTTATTTTTGACAACAACCATCTGAAAAGTGACATTTTTCGGCATATTTGGTAGATTTTTCATATTTGAGCTTTAATCGGATCGTTTTTAAAGACTAAATCAGTTAAAATCTTTCACATAAACTAATTGAATCAAATGAAATAGACACTTAAGTGTTTAAAAAGTGGTCAAAATCGTTCGTCATATGAACCTGAAATTTTAGGCTAAAATCGGTCCTTACCGGACCTACTCCTTTGATTATATATAGATTTTTTTTTCCGTAGCGTTTTTATGGCATCTGTTTATGTTTTATGGTTTATTTGGTTTTGGTTTTCTTCATTTTCTCTTTTTACTTTTGGAATGGAATTTACAGAAAATGTACCTTTTAAAAACTGTGTTAATATCAGTTTTGTTAATGCTGTAGAACTCAAATTTTAACAAGAATACTATAACTTTACGATTGATCGAGTGCACCGTTTTATTGCTGTATCTTATTCCCACAAATAATTAAACAGCAATTCGGACCAATTAGACCTAGCGCACATTGAGACTTTCCTGTTTGGGACTTTATTCTAGGAGACAGAATTTACCCATTGGCAAACTCCTCCTCCTTTATTTGTTCCGTATTTATAAATGATGTGTCCATATTCACTGTCAGTACTTCTACAAACGTTAAGTTCGTCGTGAAAAGCATGCAATACTTTCCATAGAACGATAAAACATCCAACAATAAATGAAATGCAAACCAGACGCGCCGATTGTTTTTAACATTAAAAACTGACAATGTTCTTTGAAAATGGATAAGGGAGATAAATCGAACGCATATATGCGATATGTAAACTAACAAAACGCAACGTAACATTCAAAAGCAGAAAATAAATTGGAACCACAAAAATAAAATGCAAGGTTGCAAACAGACTGTGCAATTGTTGACCGTTGTCTTTAAACAATCTGCAATATCGGTAGACATTTATTGTGGATTGTATTATAACAAAATAACCGCTCCTGAACGATACGTTCGTAGAGTTTCGCCCGTTCCTAAGATGCTCAGAAACCTCTGTTAGACGCCAAACATTCGACATAACTTGACACAATTCTGTTCATCACATTACAGACAAACACCCTATAAAATATCAATTGAAACGGCTTAACTTAATCAGAAGACATATTAGCAAAAACAAGTGATCAAACAAGAAACGAATACATGTGATCTCTGACACAATATAAATACAAAAACAATAATAAATTAAAAACCAATTGTTCAGAGAACAATTGAAGGTCTTTCCACTAGTAAAGATCTATTTTGATATTAAAATATGAAAAATCAGTTTAAAATGTTAGTTCCTATGGCTTTATGATGTATTAATATGAATTTGAAGCAAAGGTCAAAATCTAGAACGTTCTATTAACCTATGACCTTGACCTCAATTTCAAGGTCACAAACCAAGGACCTTAAACCACAAGACCTTAGATCTTTAATATGTTTGGTTAATGAGTAATACCACTTTACGCGTAATTCTAAATGTAAGATGGACAAAAACTCCCATTCATTGTATGCGCACCCTTTCAACTAAAATATACAAGTAAGGACATGTCGCAACTAACAATTTAGGAAAAAATATTTGTCGATATGTCATATGGTATTTGAAAATAAGTGAAAATAAGCCAAAATCAAATTTTAGAATATGACCTTGACCTTTGACCTTGACCTTATTTTCATTTTTTTGGACCAAGGATCTCAAATCAAGAAACCCTAGGTCTCTATCACTTATTGTTTACCAGTTAGAAACGCATATCACATATATCAAATACATAAGGGGGAATAACTCTCATGTGGAGTCTCCGGATAGCTTCGGTCAAAACTAAAATCCTAATCCTGAAGATGTAACGAGTAATTTGGTAAAATAAATTTGTCGTAATCTTTTACGGTTGCGAAGGAGTAGTGGCCACAAGAAAAACAGTGTTTGGGGAGATAACTCTTACAACGTAAAGTATTTTGTTACGCGGTTGTAAATTTTTAAAGCATATAAACTATACGATATTATATTCCAAATATCTAAGCGACATCTTTTGAAACATCAATGCTACGCAAGAAAAGAATTAGGCGGAAGAAAAAAAAAAATAATAATAATAATTAAAAACCAATTGTTCAGAGAACAATTGTAGGTCTTTCCACTAGAAAAGATCTTTTTTGATATTGAAATATTAAAAATCAGTTTAAAATGTTAGTTCCTATGGCTGTATGATGTATTTATATGAATTTAAAGCAAAGGTCAAAATCTAGAACGTCATATTAACCTATGACCTTGACCTCAATTTCAAGTTCACAAACCAAGGACCTTAAATCAAAAGACCCAAGGTCTTTAATATGTTTGGTTTATTAGTAATATCACTTTACGCGTAATTCTAAATGTAAGATGGGCAAAAACTCCTATTTATTGTCTGCGCACCCTTTCAATCAAAATATACAAGTAAGGACATGTCGCAACTAACAATTTATGAAAAATTATTTGTCGATATGTCATAAGGTATTTGAAAATAAATGAAAATAAGCCAAAATCAAAATTTAGAATATGACCTTGACCTTTGACCTTGACCTCATTTTTATTATTTTTGACCAAGGACCCCAAATCTAAAGACCCTATGTCTTTATCACTTATGGTTTACCATTTAGAAATGCATATCACTTAATTTAAGGGAAAAGGGGGAATAACTCTCATATGGAGTCTCCGTAAAGCTTCGGTCCAAATGAATATCCTAATCCTGAAGATGTAACGAGCAATTTGGTAAAATAAATTTGTCGTAATCTTTAACGGTTGCGAAGGAGTAGTGGCCACAAGAAAAACAGTGTTTGGGGAGATAACTCTTACAACGTAAAGTATTTTGTTACACAGTTGTAAATTTTTAAAGCGTATAAACTATACGATACCATATTCCAAATATCTAAGCGACATCTTTTGAAACATCAATAATATGCAAGAAAAAAAATTAGCGGAAGAAAAAAAAAAAAAAAAATAAATAATAATAATAATCAGAACAAATTCAATAGGTCTTTCCACGGAAAGGTGGAAAGACCTAATTAAAAACCAATTGTTCAGAGAACAATTGTAGGTCTTTCCACTAGTAAAGATCTATTTTGATATTGAAATATGAAAAATCAGTTTAAAATGTTAGTTCCTATGGCTTAATGATGTATTTATGTGAATTTAAAGCAAAGGTCAAAATCTAGAACGTTCTATTAACCAATGACCTTGACCTCAATTTCAAGGTCACAATCCAAGGACCTTAAATCAGAAGACCCTAGGTCTTTAATATGTTTGGTTAATGAGTAAATTAACTTTACGCGTAATTCTAAATGTAAGATGGGCAAAAACTCCTATTTATTGTCTGCGCACCCTTTCAATCAAAATATACAAGTAAGGACATGTCGCAACTAACAATTTATGAAAAATTATTTGTCGATATGTCATAAGGTATTTGAAAATAAATGAAAATAAGCCAAAATCAAAATTTAGAATATGACCTTGACCTTTGACCTTGACCTCATTTTTATTATTTTCGACCAAGGACCCCAAATCTAAAGACCCTATGTCTTTATCACTTATGGTTTACCATTTAGAAATGCATATCACTTAATTTAAGGGAAAAGGGGGAATAACTCTCATATGGAGTCTCCGTAAAGCTTCGGTCCAAATGAATATCCTAATCCTGAAGATGTAACGAGCAATTTGGTAAAATAAATTTGTCGTAATCTTTAACGGTTGCGAAGGAGTAGTGGCCACAAGAAAAACAGTGTTTGGGGAGATAACTCTTACAACGTAACGTATTTTGTTACACAGTTGTAAATTTTTAAAGCGTATAAACTATACGATACCATATTTTAAATATCTAAGCGACATCTTTTGAAACATCAATAATACGCAAGAAAAAAAATTAGGCGGAAGAAAAAAAAAAAAAATAATAATAATAATTAAAAACCAATTGTTCAGAGAACAATTGTAGGTCTTTCCACTAGTAAAGATCTATTTTGATATTGAAATATTAAAAATCAGTTTAAAATGTTAGTTCCTATGGCTGTATGATGTATTTATATGAATTTAAAGCAAAGGTCAAAATCTAGAACGTCATATTAACCTATGACCTTGACCTCAATTTCAAGTTCACAAACCAAGGCGTATAAACTACATGATATCATATTCCAAATATCTAAGCGACATCTTATGAAACAACAATACTACGCAAGAAAAAAATTGGGCGGAAAAAAAAAAAAAAAAAATAATAATAATAATAATAATAATTAAAACAATTGAAAGTCTTTCCACACCAGAGAAATTTGGATAAGAAGGTAATTTGTTTATACTGATGCGATAAATGATGGTTTAATTATCTTTTTGAGTGATATAAGGGAGATAATATGCTACTTCCGGTGAAATGAATGTCACTTTCGGTCTCATATGATAGCTTCTTTCACACTGATTCCAAAAATATATAGTTTCTATATACTTTTGTATGTAGAATGGGAGATAAATGGCCACTTCCGGTTTGTTGGAAGTCATTTTTAGTCTTCAGTAATCTGTTTATGTATCTATATGACAAATTATATGGATTTTGAGTACTTTTATGTGAAAAAAATTGCAAAAAAAAGCTACTTCCGGTTTTCTAAAGGTCACTTCCGGTAGCCATTTTTCAAGGTCATTTGTCACTTAACCTTTAGTAGAAGGTCAAATGTCTTTATAATGAACTTAATTGAAGTTGTAATCAAATAACTTTATATCAAGACATTTCAGGGGCAATAACTCCTATAAGATGCCATTTAATTGTATAAGACTAAATGTAGCATATCTTCATTACAAAAAAACTGACATTTTCTACTTGTTTTTTCTCTGTACCTCTCAAAATGTCGGAGAAAATGCAAAAACAAGCAAAAATCACAATTCAGAACTTGACCTTGACCTTTGACCTTGACCTCATTTTCTAAGTTGGGACCTAGAGGACTTTAATAAAAACATTCCAGGGTTATACGGTTAACTGTTTATGAGTTAAACAAACATACTGACAAATTTATTTTGTAAAGGTAGATAACTCCTATAAAATTTCATCGAATCGCTTCGATCCAAATACGCCAAAAATTACTGAGGATGAAACGAACAATTTGTAAAAAGAATTTTGTCGCTATCTTGTTTTGTTACGAAGGAGATGCACACAGAGGGTAAACAGTGAAAAGGGAGATAACTCTTACATAGATAATGGTTCCGCTTAGCAGGGTGAAATTTAAAAGCGCATAAACTATACGATACTATATGAGAAATATCTAAGCGACATATTGCGAAACAAACATTTTGCGCAAGAACAAAATTTGGCGGAAGAAAAAAATAAAAAAAATAATAAATATAAAGCAATTGTTTTGAAAACAATTGTTAGGCAGTCTTTCCCCTCTGATGAATGGATAATTGTTTTTTTTTATTGATTGATTTGGAAAAAAGGGGGGGGGGGGGTATTTGTTTGTTTGTTTGTTTTTGTAAAGGGTCTATATTATAATGTTACCGGAGAAGTTTCATGTTTAGTTTGGAAAGTTTTTTTTTTTATTTTAGATACAGCGCGCGAAGTTTGAGGAGACATCACGTGACGCGGGTTTATATTAAGAAAAACTTAGTCTTTTAATTTCTTTTTAGGTCGGGACCTTGAACAGACAACATGTCTAGAGATGGAATGTACACAATGTAATTTCTTTTGTCATTGTAGGAAATTGACATTTTGATCACAGTTCTCCAGCAGTGCATGTTTTGGATTTAATCGATCCGGTGTAACTTTAAAACACATTTAATGATTATTTTTTGATAATGTCCATTTTTCAGCACCTGTTTGTAACACAGATTAGTATTTCAATCTCGGAGCGGACATTTTATTGTAGGTTTTTACTGAGATTGACGGACCTAGCAAGCGATTTTTACTGCATTGCCATTTCTTTTTTCTAGGAAAAGTCTTGAGAGATATCTGCAAAAAGTTTTTTTATGAACCTTCAGTACATGTATGCCCTGCTGACTGCAAATTTTCAGGTCGATTGGACTTGTAGTTTCAGAGAATATGTGGATTTTTTTTCAGAAGAGACGTAAGAACAATAATAAAATAAAAATTTTCTTGAATAATTGAGAGTTTGTTCCTTCAATAAACTGTCATAAATAAACAGTCATACATATTGATTGATTGATTAGTTGGTTGATTGATTGGTTGGTTGGTTGGTTGGTTTGTTGGTTGGTTGATTAAACACGTTTGATAGGGTCACTTAGAAAAAGGGGAAAAAGACCTCAAGAGACCTTGCATCCCGTATTAAACGCATGACACGGAAACATACATTAAGTGATTGATTGGTTGGTTGGTTGGTTAAACACGTTGGTTAAACATGTTGGTTTAACACGTTGGTTAAACACGTTGGCTGGTTAAACACGTTTGATAGGCTCAATTTAAACAAGCGGAAAAAAAACATCTTGGATCCCGTATTTAACACATGAAACGGAAACATGCATTGATTTATTTATTGGTTGGTTGGTTGGTTAAACACGTTGGTTAAACACGTTGGTTAAACATGTCGGTTAAACACGTAGTTTAAACACGTTGGTGGATTAAACACGTTTGATAGGTCAATTTTAAACAAAAGAAAAAAACATCTCGGATCCCGTATTTAAACACATGAAACGGAAACATGCATTGATTGATTGATTGGTTGGTTGGTTGTTGGTTAAACACGTTGGTTAAACACGTTGTTAAACACATTGGATAGGCTCAAAAATTGGATCCCGTATTTAACACATGAAACGGAAACATGCATTGATTGATTGATTGATTGATTTGGTTGGTTAAACATGGTTAACATGTTGGTTAAACGTTGGTTAAACATATTGGTTAAACCCCTTGGTAACATATTGTTAAACACGTTGGCTGGTTAAACACGTTGGATAGGCTCAATTTAAACAAGCGAAAAAAAAAAAACATCTTGGATCCCGTATTTAACACATGAAACGGAAACATGCATTGATTGATTGATTGATTGATTGGTTGGTTGGTGGTTGGTTGGTTAACATGTTGGTTAAACACGTTGGTTAAACACGTTGGTTAAACACGTTGGCTGGTTAAACACGTTAGATAGGCTCAATTTAAACGAGCGAAAAAAAACCATCTTGGATCCCGTATTTAACACATGAAACGGAAACATGCATTGATTGATTGATGTTGGTTGGTTGGTTGGTTGGTTGGTTGATTGGTTAAACACGTTGGTTAAACACGTTGGTTAAACACGTTAGTTAAACATATTTGTTAAACATGTTGGTTAAACACGTTTGATAGGCTCAATTAAAACAAGCGAAAAAAAAGAGACCTTGAATCCCGTATCAAACACATGAAACGGAAACATTGATTGATTGATTGATTGATTGATTGAGTTGATTGATTGGTTGGTTGGTTGGTTGGTTAGTTGGTTGATTGTTGTTGGTTGGTTGGTTGGTTGGTTGGTTGGTTGGTTGAAATTCAAACACACATAAAACTGTTTAAATAGTGCCAAAACCACATAATTTGATGACCTTGACCTTTGACCTTGTGACCTTCGTCAAGGTCATTGCTCCACAAGGTCATTGCAAAAGACCCTATGGGTCAAGGACCTTTGTTTAAGAGTTTTGCCTAAATATGGCTTTTTAAAAACCATCGATGGGAGTTATGTCCCTTACATGATGGTAAAATCAATATAGTCATAATGTAAAAAAGTTGCCCCTTGAAGTACTTAACATTTTTCACTGCTTAAATTTTCTGTATCTATAACCATTCAAGAATTAAACGGAAATCAAAGACATATGCAAATCTAAAATATGACCTTGACCTTTGACCTTGACCTAATTTTCTAAGTTAGGAATCAGGGGACTCAAATAAAAACATTCCAGGGTTATACGGTTAACGGTTTATGAGTTAAAAAAACATACCGACAAATTTATTCCGTAAAGATAGATAACTCCTATAAAATTTCATCGAATCGCTTCGATCCAAATTAGCCAAAATTTTCTGAGGATGTAACGAACAATTTGTAAAAAGAATTTTGTCGCTCTCTTTTTTTGTTACGAAGGAGATGCACACAGATGATAAACAGTGAATAGGGAGATAACTCTTACACAGAAAATGGTTCGCCTTAGCAGGGTGAAATTTAAAAGCGCATAAACTATACGATACCATATGAGAAATATCTAAGCGACATATTGCGAAACAAACATTTATCGCAAGAACAAAATTTGGCGGAAGAAAAAAAAAAAAAAATAATAATAATTAAAAACCAATTGTTCAGAGAACAATTGTAGGTCTTTCCACTAGAAAAGATCTTTTTTGATATTGAATTATTAAAAATCAGTTTAAAATGTTAGTTCCTATGGCTGTATGATGTATTTATATGAATTTAAAGCAAAGGTCAAAATCTAGAACGTCATATTAACCTATGACCTTGACCTCAATTTCAAGTTCACAAACCAAGGACCTTAAATCAAAAGACCCAAGGTCTTTAATATGTTTGGTTTATTAGTAATATCACTGTACGCGTAATTCTAAATGTAAGATGGGCAAAAACTCCTATTTATTGTCTGCGCACCCTTTCAATCAAAATATACAAGTAAGGACATGTCGCAATTAACAATTTATGAAAAATTATTTGTCGATATGTCATAAGGTATTTGAAAATAAATGAAAATAAGCCAAAATCAAAATTTAGAATATGACCTTGACCTTTGACCTTGACCTCATTTTTATTATTTTCGACCAAGGACGCCAAATCTAAAGACCCTATGTCTTTATCACTTATGGTTTACCATTTAGAAATGCATATCACTTAATTTAAGGGAAAAGGGGAATAACTCTCATATGGAGTCTCCGTAAAGCTTCGGTCCAAATGAATATCCTAATCCTGAAGATGTAACGAGCAATTTGGTAAAATAAATTTGTCGTAATCTTTAACGGTTGCGAAGGAGTAGTGGCCACAAAAAAACAGTGTTTGGGGAGATAACTCTTACAACGTAAAGTATTTTGTTACACAGTTGTAAATTTTTAAAGCGTATAAACTATACGATACCATATTTCCAAATATCTAAGCGACATCTTTGAAACATCAATAATACGCAAGAAAAAAATTAGGCGGAAGAAAAAAAAAAAAAAAATAATAATAATAATTAAACCAATTGTTCAGAGAACAATTGTAGGTCTTTCACTAGAAAAGATCTTTTTGATATTGAAATATTAAATCAGTTTAAAATGTTAGTTCCTATGGCTGTATGATGTATTTATATGAATTTAAAGCAAAGGTCAAAATCTAGAACGTCATATTAACCTATGACCTTGACCTCAATTTCAAGTTCACAAACCAAGGACCTAAATCAAAAGACCCAAGGTCTTTAATATGTTTGGTTTATTAGTAATATCACTTTACGCGTAATTCTAAATGTAAGATGGGCAAAAACTCCTATTTATTGTCTGCGCACCCTTTCAATCAAAATATACAAGTAAGGACATGTCGCAACTAACAATTTATGAAAAATTATTTGTCGATATGTCATAAGGTATTTGAAAATAAATGAAAATAAGCCAAAATCAAAATTTAGAATATGACCTTGACCTTTGACCTTGACCTCATTTTTATTATTTTCGACCAAGGACCCCAAATCTAAAGACCCTATGTCTTTATCACTTATGGTTTACCATTTAGAAATGCATATCACTTAATTTAAGGGAAAAGGGGGAATAACTCTCATATGGAGTCTCCGTAAAGCTTCGGTCCAAATGAATATCCTAATCCTGAAGATGTAACGAGCAATTTGGTAAAATAAATTTGTCGTAATCTTTAACGGTTGCGAAGGAGTAGTGGCCACAAGAAAAACAGTGTTTGGGGAGATAACTCTTACAACGTAAAGTATTTTGTTACACAGTTGTAAATTTTTAAAGCGTATAAACTATACGATACCATATTCCAAATATCTAAGCGACATCTTTTGAAACATCAATAATACGCAAGAAAAAAAATTAGGCGGAAGAAAAAAAAAAAAAAAAAATAATAATAATAATCAGAACAAATTCAATAGGTCTTTCCACGGAAAGGTGGAAAGACCTAATAATAATAATCAGAACAAATTCAATAGGTCTTTCCACGGAAAGGTGGAAAGACCTAATAATAATCAGAACAAATACAATAAGTCTTTCCACAGAAAAGTGGAAAGACTTAATAATAAATATAAAGCAATTGTTTTGAAAACAATTGTTAGGCAGTCTTTCCCCTCTGATGAATGGATAATTGTTTTTTTTTATTGATTGATTTGGAAAAAAAGGGGGGGGGGGTATTTGTTTGTTTGTTTGTTTTTGTAAAGGGTCTATATTATAATGTTACCGGAGAAGTTTCATGTTTAGTTTGGAAAGTTTTTTTTTTATTTTAGATACAGCGCGCGAAGTTTGAGGAGACATCACGTGACGCGGGTTTATATTAAGAAAAACTTAGTCTTTTAATTTCTTTTTAGGTCGGGACCTTGAACAGACAACATGTCTAGAGATGGAATGTACACAATGTAATTTCTTTTGTCATTGTAGGAAATTGACATTTTGATCACAGTTCTCGAGCAGTGCATGTTTTGGATTTAATCGATCCGGTGTAACTTTAAAACACATTTAATGATTATTTTTTGATAATGTCCATTTTTCAGCACCTGTTTGTAACACAGATTAGTATTTCAATCTCGGAGCGGACATTTTATTGTAGGTTTTTACTGAGATTGACGGACCTAGCAAGCGATTTTTACTGCATTGCCATTTCTTTTTTCTAGGAAAAGTCTTGAGAGATATCTGCAAAAAGTTTTTTTATGAACCTTCAGTACATGTATGCCCTGCTGACTGCAAATTTTCAGGTCGATTGGACTTGTAGTTTCAGAGAATATGTGGATTTTTTTTCAGAAGAGACGTAAGAACAATAATAAAATAAAAATTTTCTTGAATAATTGAGAGTTTGTTCCTTCAATAAACTGTCATAAATAAACAGTCATACATATTGATTGATTGATTAGTTGGTTGATTGATTGGTTGGTTGGTTGGTTGGTTTGTTGGTTGGTTGATTAAACACGTTTGATAGGGTCACTTAGAAAAAGGGGAAAAAGACCTCAAGAGACCTTGCATCCCGTATTAAACGCATGACACGGAAACATACATTAAGTGATTGATTGGTTGGTTGGTTGGTTAAACACGTTGGTTAAACATGTTGGTTTAACACGTTGGTTAAACACGTTGGCTGGTTAAACACGTTTGATAGGCTCAATTTAAACAAGCGAAAAAAAAACATCTTGGATCCCGTATTTAACACATGAAACGGAAACATGCATTGATTTATTTATTGGTTGGTTGGTTGGTTAAACACGTTGGTTAAACACGTTGGTTAAACATGTCGGTTAAACACGTAGTTTAAACACGTTGGCTGGTTAAACACGTTTGATAGGCTCAATTTTAACAAACGAAAAAAAAAACATCTCGGATCCCGTATTTAACACATGAAACGGAAACATGCATTGATTGATTGATTGGTTGGTTGGTTGGTTGGTTAAACACGTTGGTTAAACACGTTGGTTAAACACATTGAATAGGCTCAAAATTGGATCCCGTATTTAACACATGAAACGGAAACATGCATTGATTGATTGATTGATTGGTTGGTTGGTTGGTTAAACACTTGGTTAAACATGTTGGTTAAACACGTTGGTTAAACATATTGGTTAAACACCTTGGTTAAACATATTGGTTAAACACGTTGGCTGGTTAAACACGTTGGATAGGCTCAATTTAAACAAGCGAAAAAAAAAAAACATCTTGGATCCCGTATTTAACACATGAAACGGAAACATGCATTGATTGATTGATTGATTGATTGGTTGGTTGGGTGGTTGGTTGGTTAAACATGTTGGTTAAACACGTTGGTTAAACACGTTGGTTAAACACGTTGGCTGGTTAAACACGTTAGATAGGCTCAATTTAAACGAGCGAAAAAAAAACCATCTTGGATCCCGTATTTAACACATGAAACGGAAACATGCATTGATTGATTGATTGGTTGGTTGGTTGGTGGTTGGTTGGTTGGATTGGTTGTTGGTTAAACACGTTGTGTTGTTAAACACGTTAGTTAAACAATTTGTTAAACATGTGGTTAAACACGTTGATAGGTCAATTAAAACAAGCGAAAAAAGAGACCTTGAATCCGTATCAAACACATGAAACGGAAACATTGATTGATTGATTGATTGATATGATTGATTGATTGGTTGTTGGTTTGAGTTGGTTGGTTGTTGGTTGGTTGGTGTTGGTTGTTGTGTTGGTTGGTTGGTTGGTTGTTGTTGAAATTCAAACACACATAAAACTGTTTAAATAGTGCCAAAACCACATAATTTGATGACCTTGACCTTTGACCTTGTGACCTTCGTCAAGGTCATTGCTCCACAAGGTCATTGCAAAAGACCCTATGGGTCAAGGACCTTTGTTTAAGAGTTTTGCCTAAATATGGCTTTTTAAAAACCATCGATGGGAGTTATGTCCCTTACATGATGGTAAAATCAATATAGTCATAATGTAAAAAAGTTGCCCCTTGAAGTACTTAACATTTTTCACTGCTTAAATTTTCTGTATCTATAACCATTCAAGAATTAAACGGAAATCAAAGACATATGCAAATCTAAAATATGACCTTGACCTTTGACCTTGACCTAATTTTCTAAGTTAGGAATCAGGGACTCAAATAAAAACATTCCAGGGTTATACGGTTAACGGTTTATGAGTTAAAAAAACATACCGACAAATTTATTCCGTAAAGATAGATAACTCCTATAAAATTTCATCGAATCGCTTCGATCCAAATTAGCCAAAATTTTCTGAGGATGTAACGAACAATTTGTAAAAAGAATTTTGTCGCTCTCTTTTTTTGTTACGAAGGAGATGCACACAGATGATAAACAGTGAATAGGGAGATAACTCTTACACAGAAAATGGTTCGCCTTAGCAGGGTGAAATTTAAAAGCGCATAAACTATACGATACCATATGAGAAATATCTAAGCGACATATTGCGAAACAAACATTTATCGCAAGAACAAAATTTGGCGGAAGAAAAAAAAAAAAAAAATAATAATAATAATAATCAGAACAAATACAATAAGTCTTTCCACAGAAAAGTGGAAAGACTTAATAATCAGAACAAAAACAATAAGTCTTTCCACAGAAAAGTGGAAAGACTTAATAATAATCAGAACAAATACAATAGGTCTTTCCACGGAAAGGTGGAAAGACCTAATAATCAGAACAAATTCAATAGGTCTTTCCACGGAAAGGTGGAAAGACCTAATAATCAGAAGAAATCCAAAAGGTCTTTCCACAGAAAGGTGGAAAGACCTAAAAAAAGGAAAGCGATGTAAAAACTGTATCAGAAAAAGTAAAATAACAAATTATTGAGGAAAATTCAAAACGGAAAGTCTCTATCAAATGTCAAAATCAAATGATAAAACACTTTATACGAATGGAAAACAACTGTCATATTCCTGACTTGGTACAGACATTATCAAATGTAGAAAAAGGTTGATTGAACCTGGTTTTATAGCGCTAAACCTCTCACTTGTATGACAGTCGCATCAAATTCCATTATATTTAGAACGATGCATTAACAAAACAGACATAATAGGTAAAATTTTCAAAATAAGGATACAGCCATCGATACCGTGTCATACATAGCCTTATTTAGAACAAAACCAACAAATATCTAACAAAGAAGCAAAAAAGGAAATATAAAATTAAACAACCACCTGCACTACTACTTAAATGTGAATTTAAAATCAACCAAAATGAGGTACCGCGTGTTTGATGCTGGAATGTTACATCACACAGAAAGAGATATAAAATAATTTGTCGTTCAAAGTATTTTCAATATCATAATAGAACAATAACATATTAGGGACGACATAAAAAAATCAATGAAGGACAAACACTGAAATCTTTTTTTTTCGGGTAGAGGGGGGTAACAATTGCTGCAGAATTTGTTAATGCAGCATTGATTTTACATAAATCCATAGTGGTCAAACATTTTTTCCAAAATTAAGCGAAAAGGGGGGATGATGGGGAGGTCAGCTTTTGAATTAAGGTTTTTATCCTACAGTGATTTGTTGATGTCGACCCTTATGACATTATAATAGGACAATAACATATTATCTGGCGGAATGATAGAAAGCAAACCTTAACTTTAAAAAATCCACATAAAGTAATGTACACAGGTAAATACAAATAATTTTGTTGTGAGGTAAACAATTCGAACGGAAACATTTTTTACAAAATAAATGATTTTGTTGTTCACAGTACATGAACATAAGTAACAATTTATCAGCATACATTATAAACTACTCAAAGTTGGTATATATGAACGGCATTGAGACTAGATATACTAATAAATAAGTAAATATCTAATAACAGAAATGTATTATAAATTGTAATAACAGTTGAAATCAACACGAACGATTTGAAATTAATCTCAGTTAATAAAGGCTGGTTAAAAGCAATAAACAATTATGCAATAGAGAATGAAGTCAGAAACAACACTAAGAATTAACAAATTGAATACAAAATCATGCAGCATAGTTTAAAGTCGACTACTAATTGTATACTCTATGAAAAAAATGAAGAAAAAAAAATGTAAAACTAAAAAGTGACAATATCTTTTTATTTATATGTCTTAAAAAAACGAATTCGGCTACTTTAACTTTATAAACAATAAGTAAGCACTTTAAGATATTTCCCCATAAGAAACCGAAATAAGATAAACAACATCTAATGCAATATACACTTGCACGTTTTGAACGTTCTTTGTGACAATGGTACAATTATATTTGTATAATCTACAATTTTATTTGTAGAATCATCGTGAGCAATTTATTTGTGTAAAGATATATTCTGATTAAGGGGAAATAATCCGATTTTTTTCATTTCTTATTTTAGTTTGATATAAACCATACATTGCTATTGACGCAGTTATTGATTTTAAAGAATTCATGGTATCCAGAATTACATGTAGGGTTTATCAAATTAGTCTGTGTTTGCAGACTAACCACATTTAAACTTTATTATAAAACATAATTGGCGATATAATAAATCAGTAGATTAGAGGATTCATTGCATAATACAAATTATAAAAGTATATAAACACAATAAGTACATACGTGTGTCCTTATTGGTTAAGGCTGAATGCATTTCCCTCCTTTTTTTATTTTTTAAAAACTGAAAAGACACCATGGATCAATAGGTGTCATATCTTATGATCAACATGAATACTTCACCGCATCATACGAAACTGACCATGTTAATACTGTATTATGAAAACAACAAAAAATAAATCAGAACATTTTTTAGCCGTCATTTAAAAATCGGAGTTTTTTTTTCTCAGAACAACTATACTTGTTCGCATTAGACAAAACTCACAAGTATTATAATTTTGAAACAAGTATGGCAATACCATATTTAAAGATGAAGTCACAACTAACAAGAAGTCAAAAGAGAGCTACGGAACGTAATACAATACCTTATATGTCTTTGCTCTATACAAATTTCATTTACAATTTATATTTTTTATAAGTTTTATTCGATTCAAAGGCAAAAAAGGGATATTCGATGGACATTCAATGTTGTAAAATGTACATTTAAAATTAACTGTGAAATAAATGGAGAAGTTCGTTACTTAACAATGAAATTACTATCCCATATTGCAATTCATAATATTTAATTTCGCCTTTTGTTATGATAGTACCAGCAGGTATATATGGCGATAAACGTTCGTCTTATTATCTATACCAGGCATACGTTACTACCTTATCTGTATTTGCCACAACGTTTTGGAATGCTATTCAACTGTAAACTTGTTTAGTTTGCTAACTATTTTGACCTGAGGTTCACTGATGAGTCTTATGTAGATGTCTAGCGTATCACGTTATAAGCCTGGTATCAGTGATAACTATTTGTTGGTTTTTGTTTTATTTTTTATATCAACCTTTAAATAATTGTATTGGCCGTTTTTATCAGTAAATTGGTACTTATAAAAGGATAACTTTCTAGCAAAAAAATTTCAAATAGAGAGCATGCAAAAAATATTTATCAACTATAGACAGTTCAAGTTAAAAAAAAAGAATATGTCACCGTTGACACAGACACAATTTATATTTGAAAAGTAATAAAGCTTATCAAAGAGTGAACAAGTTGTCAAGTACTTTTTCTCTTCGATAAGTATGCTTGAAGGCTTGATGACATTTGATATTTTTTATTGAAAAATAATGAGAAAAAATATTCAGACGTATATGTCTATACATTGTGCCTTTATCCGTCAATTTGATCAAATGTCACGAATATATGCTTCAAAACAAACTTAATAAAACAAGGTGGAAATATACAAGAAGGTATTTAACCACGATAAATTACAGTAAATTTAAACAAATTAATGGTCAGACGTCTGCTACTAAAATTATATCCATATATCTTCAGTTTCTGTTTGAAGTTCAACTATATTTAAAGAGTTCAAATATAGTTAAATCTTGACAGTAAAATAATGTTTAGACACAAAATCTAATGATGAATTTATATAAAAATATAAAGAAACTTTAATTGTAAAATGTCATGTCATCTTTTCACAATTATATTTTGAAATAACGTTAAAATGTCGCTACCATCATCTAATTGCTTCCTTTATTTGTAATCAACACTGCTGAGAAAAGTATTAACTACTTCATAGCTAATATCCACCTACGGCATGTTTTATAAAATGTGACACTAATTGTTGTGTCATATTTTGAAAACACATTACACTTAGCAACAATTGTTCTTTCATGCCAGATATGTTGTAGTAAAGACGAAAAGATAATAATGAGTTCATCTCATTCAACTATTAAACTTGGCGCATCAAATCTTATTTCGAAAACAAAAAGCTATTTAAACGAAACATTACGATAGTTTGCGAAAACATATTGGACATATATTATCAACCACAACGCTATTTCAAACAGACATTATTTACATTAATTCAAGTTGAAACGAGGACAGGACACGATTATTAATTCTTTTCTAAATGAATGATTATAAAATTTTACAGATACTAAACAAATTACATATATATCAATGTTGGACTTTTAGGGGCCTCAATAAGAAAATTGCACTGATAAATTAGCCAATAACAGTATCGTATCTACATATACGGGTCGGATGCATTTTTCTGAAGTGATTGTCATCGAAAACGTTCCAATTAAAAGCTATGAAAACCAAACACAAGTTATATGTTCATCTTTTAGGATCTATATCACCATAACTTCTTTAAAAATGATTACTAATCCGTTTCAAATTACCTTGGCCTAGTGGCGTTAAGATGAGGTGGATCATGAATTAAATTAATTGCCAACTGTAATAATTTGATTCGTATTTCCAAAGATAAATTAATTGCAAGAAGTCTTTTCAACTATAAGTATTATTTTAAGACGATATGATAATGAAGTTGAGAACATATTTCATTGTTTAACATGCTGACATCGAGGTTAATGCCTTACTACCAAAAGCTCTTATTATTTATTATGGGGCAATATTTGATGATCGTTGCATTGAGGACGTTTAGGCATTACTCAATTGAAATATTCCTCTCTTGGTAGGGGTATTTTCCTAAGAAAATGTTGAATAAAATATGGTTTCATAACTTGCTACTCAAATTTGTATAACAGTTGTGTATATTGAATGTATCATGTTTATATATAATGTTATACGTGCTTATAAAGTTAAAAAGTTTGTTTCGGACTTTTTGTTCGAAATATCCGCAAGTCTGTTGAAATGCCTTCTTAAGAACGTTTAGTCGGTATACATGAACACACAAGTACCAGCATCAATGTTGCATTTAACTAAAGTAAAATGACAAAGAACTAAGGAAGTTCAAAACGGAAAGTCCCTTATTAAATTGCAAAAAATAAAATGCTGAAATACATCAAAAGAATGGATAACAACTGGCATATTTCTGGCTCCGTACAGGCATTTCTTATGTAGAAAATGGCATAGTAAACCTGGTTCCGTCAGTTTTAGTTTGTTACCCCGATTTTGTTTTTTGTCCATGGATTTATGAGTTTGAACAGCGGTATACTACTGTTGCCTTTAATTAGCAAGTTTAGCCTCTTACTTGAATATAAATCATAGTCGTTGAAAAGGCATGTAGTTAAAAGAAATAAACTTATGTATCAAAGAGTTTTGCATGAAAAACAATGAATTAATTAAACTAAAGATTAACTCACTGTATTAACTGATTTGTATCGTCCTAATGGATTTACGAGATATGAAGTCCTACTGCCTAAAATGTACTGTGGGTTTGCCTATTCCTTCCATGTTGATAAAAAAAAACACACTATATTATAAAGACTCTTACTTTTGATAACAGGAACTAACAACCTAAAATAAGACTGTGAGTTTCATTGTGTGTGCATTGTTTAGTGTCGTGTATGAAGCGTGTTATATTCTACATGATGTTATTTCGTAATAATTATGAAACAATCGTTTGATGTTGTAACTAATCGAACACTTATTTTTATAAAAGGAATTCAATCATTAATGATTATTCTTGGTTTTCAAAAACAGTAATATGTATTTAACTCAGTGAAAATTCGAATATAACATTGTCAATTGCCAATGCTTTAATCTTTTATGTTCAGGTAAATACAAATAATTTTGTTGTAAAGTATACAATTCGAACGGAAACATTTTTTACAAAATAAATGATTTTGTTGTTCATAGTACATGAACATAAGTAACAATTTATCAGCATACATACAAACTACTCAAAGTTGGTATATATGAACGGCATTGAGACTAGATATACTAATAAATAAGAAAATATCTAATAACAGAAATGTATTATAAATTGTATTAACAGGTGAAATCAACACGGACGATTTGAAATTAATCACAGTTAATAAAGGTTGGTTTAAAGCAATAAAATATTATGCAATAGAGAATAAAGTCAGAAACAACACTAAGATTTAACAAACTGAATACAAAACCATGCAGCATAGTCTAAAGTCGACTACTTGTTGCATACTCTATGAAAAAAAGGACTACAAGAATTGTAAAACTAAAAAGTGACAATATCTTTATATTGATATATCTTAAAAAAAATTAATATTCGGCTACTTTAACTTTATAAACAATAAGTAAGCATTTTAAGATATTTCCCCATAAAAAACCGAAATAAGATAAACAACAGCTAATGCAATATACACTTGCACGCTTTGAACGTTCTTTGTGAAAAAGGTACAATTCTTTTTTGTAGAATCATCGTGAGCAATGTACTTTGATAAATTTATTTGTGTAAAGACATATTCTGATTAAGGGGAAATAATCCGATTTTTTTCATTTCTTATTTTAGTTTGATATAAACCATACATTGCTATTGCCGCAGTTATTGATTTTAAAGAAATCATGGTATCCAGAATTACATGTAGGGTTAATCAAATTAGTCTGTGTTTGCAGACTAACCACATTTAAACTTTATAATAAAACATAATTGGCGATAAAATAAATCAGTAGATTTAAGGATTCATTGCATAATACAAATTATAAAAGTATATAAACATAATAAGTACATACGTGTATCCTTATTGATTAAGGCTGAATGCATTTCCCTCCTATTTTTTAAAAACTGAAAAGACACCATGGATCAATAGGTGTCATATCTTAGGATTAACTTGAATACTTCACCGCATCATACAAAACTGACCATGTTAATACTGTATTATGAAAACAACAAAAAATAAATTAGAACATTTTTTAGCCGTCATTTAAAAATCAGAGGTTTATTTTCTCAGAACAACAAATCTTTTTTCGCGTTAGACAAAACTCACAAGTATTATAATTTTGAAACTAGTATGGCAATACCATATTTAAAGATGAAGTTGAAAAATTAACAAGAAGTCAAAAGAGAGCTACGGAACGTAAAAAAATACCTTATACATGTATGTCTTTGCTCTATAAAAATTTCATTTACAAATTATATTGAACAAAGTTTTATTCGATTCAAATGCAAAAAAGAGATATTCGATGGACATTCAATGTTGTAAAATTTACATTTGAAATTAACTGTGAAATGAAATAGAGAAGTTCGTAATTTTACAATAAAATTACTATCCAATATTGCAATTCATAATATTTAATTTCGCCTTTTGTTATGATAGTACCAGCAGGTATATATGGCGATAAACGTTCGTCTTATTATCTATACCAGGCATACGTTACCGTATCTGTATTTGCCACAACGTTTTGGAATGCTATTCAGCTGTATACTTGTTTAGTTTGCTAACTAGTTTGACCTGAGGTTCACTGATGAGTCTTATGTAGATGTCTAGCGTGTCACGTTATAAGCATGGTATCATTGATAACTATTTGTTGGTTCTTGTTTTATTTTTTATATAAACCTTTAAATATTTGTATTTGCCGTTTTTATCAGTAAATTGGTACTTAGAAGTGTATCACTTTCCAGCAGAATAATTTCAAATAGGAAGCATGCACAAAATATTGATCAATTATAGACAGTTCAAGTTCAAATAAAAGAATATGTCACGGTTGACACAGACACGATTTATATTTGAAAAGTAATAAAGCTTATCAAAGAGTGAACAAGTTGTCAAGTACTTTTTCTCTTCGATAAGTATGCTTGAAGGCTTGATGACATTTGACATTTCTTATTGAAAAATAATGAGAAAAAATATTCAGACGTATATGTCTATACATTGAGCCTCTATCCGTCAATTTGATCAAATGTCACGAATATATGCTGCAAAACAAACTTAATAAAACAAGGTGGAAATATACAAGAAAGTATTTAACCACGACAAACTACAGTAAAATTAAACAAATAAACGGTCAGACGTCTGCTACTTAAATTATATCCATATATCTTCAGTTTCTGTTTGAAGTTCAACGCTATTTAAAGATTTCATATATAGTTAAATCTTGACATAAAATAATGTTTAGACACCAAATCTAATAATGAATTTATATAAAAATTTAAAGAAACTTTAATTGTAAAATGTCATGTCATCTTTTCACAATTATATTTTGAAATAACGTTAAAATGTCGCTACCATCATCTAATTGCTTCCTTTGTTTGTAATCAACACTGCTGAGAAAAGTAGTAACTACTTCATAGCTAATATCCAGCTACGGCATGATTTATAAAATGTGACACTAATTGTCGTGTCATATTTTGAAAACACTTTATACTAGCAACAATTGTTCTTTCATGCCAGATATATTGTAGTAAAGACGAAAAGATAATAATGAGTTCATCTCATTCAACTATTAACCTTAGCGCATCAAATCTTATTTCGAAAACAAAAAGCTATTTAAACGAAACATTAAGATAGTTTGCGAAAACATATTGGACATAAATTATCAACCACAACGCTATTTCAAACAGACTTTATTTACATTAATTCAAGTTGAAACGAAGACAGGACACGATTAGTAATTCTTTTATAAATGAATGATTACAAAATTTTACAGATACTAAGAAATTTACATATATATCAATGTTGGATTTTTAGGGGCCTCAATAGGAAAATTGCACTAATAAATTAGCCAATAACAATATCGTATCTACGTAGACGGGTCGGATGGATTTTTTCTGAAGTGATTGTCATCGAAAACGTTCCAATTAAAAGCTGTGTAAACCAAACACAAATAATATGTTTATCTTTTAGGATCTATATCACCATAACTTCTTTAAAAATAATTACTAATCCGTTTCAAATTACCTTGGCCTAGGCTTTACTCAATTGCAATATTCCTCTCTTGGTAGGGGTATTTTCCTAAAAAAATGTTGAATAGAATATGTTTCATAACTTGCTACTCCAATTTGAATAACAGTTGTGTATATTGAATGTATCATGTTTATATTTAATGTTATACGTGCTTATTAAGTGAAGAGGTTTGTTTAGGACTTTTTGTTCAAAATATCTTCAAGTCTGTTAAAACGCCTTCTTGAGAAAGTTTGGTCGATATACATGAACACACAAGTACCAGCATCAATGTTGCATTTAACTAAAGTAAAATAACAAAGAACTAAGGAAGTTCAAAACGGAAAGTCCCTTATTAAATTGCAAAAAATAAAATGTTGAAATACATCAAAAGAATGGATAACTACTGACATATTCCTGGCTCCGTACAGGTATTTCTTATGTAAACCTGGTTTATTAGCCAGTTTAGCCTCTTACTTGAATATAAATCATAGTCGTTGAAAAGGCATGTAGTTAAAAGAACTAAAAACTTATGTATCAAAGAGTTTTGCATGATAGACAATGAATTAATTAAACTAAAGATTAACTCACTATATTAACTGATTTATATCGTCCTAATGGATTTACGAGATATGAACTACTGCTGCCTAAAATGTACTGTGGGTTTGCCTATTCCTTTCATGTTAATAAAAAAACATTATATTATAAAGACTCTTACTTTTGATAACAGGAACTAAAATAAGACTGTGAGTTTCATTGTGTGTGCATTGTTTAGTGTTGTGTATGAAGCGTGTTATATTCTACATGAGGTTATTTCGTTATAATTATGAAACAATCGTTTGATGTTGTAACTAATCGAAAACTTATTATTATAAGAGGAATTCAATCATTAAAGATTATTCTTGGTTTTCAAAAACAGTAATATGTATTTAACTCAGTGGAAATTTGAATATAACATTTCCAATTGCCAATGCTTTAATCTTTTATGTTCAGTTGTTGATAAGTGAATTTTACAAAAATGCTGGAAAATCAAAGTATTTTCACTTCAAATTAAAACAAATTGATCCCGTTCTGTGGTCTTGTCTTTTTTTTTAAATTTTAAAGGAGATTTCCAAAAGTAGAAAATGTAATTATCGTATTCAAAGATATGTAAACATAGTATATGTTCATCAGTTGTAATATTAGTATTGCATATGTTTTGATTGCATATCGCCTGATATCAAATATTTAATTTCACTATAATAATAAGCGCATTACTATTGAAAATAGGTATCCGGCGTAATATGTATTCGAAAACATTTGAGATCATGTTTGATCAGTTCAAATCCAATATTCATTTCACTTTTTATATTGTCATGTTCTTGTTTCAAATTATATTTTAAGATAGGCATATTTTGATGTGTCCTATAAGGAAATACTTGATTGTATCGAACGTAATCGTTATTTTTTTAACGAATCTCCCTCTTATGTTATCTTTCCGAATAGTATGCACACATGTTAATATTGTATAGGAAATGTAATTACACAATAATATTTCTTTATAAAATTGTCAATATTACGCAATCATGTATAGACATGCTTCAATTGAAGATTATAAATTACTTCAAATTTCGTCCGTGACATTCTGCAAGATCTTTGGGCATCTGCACAATTAAATAAAACAATAATTAACAAAACAAAAATGCAACAATTATTTGTTCAAATTCTGTGAAAATGACAATCGTATTCTAGAAAAGTGATTCTAATTGCAGTTCTGTCACAATTTTTAATGAATTTACAGGAACTGCTTTTTTGTATTTAGTTTTCATCAAAGTAATGTTCACGTCATTCGAATGGAATTATTGTGTTCGGTTGAATAGAGTAATTTATTTGCTGTTTTTATACTTGGATCCGTCTAATAAGTTTTGATGTTATTTTGCTTGTTTGGCAGTTCCGTTATCGAAATAAACAAAAAAAGCTACATTATATTCATGCACATTTTCTTAAGTTTTCTGTTATAGTATTTCAACACCATGATATACTCAATATCATTCGGTGACAATATAATGGAATTAGATGCGACTGTCATACAAGTGAGAGGTTTAGATAGCTATAAAACCAGGTTTGAATCCACCATTTTCTACATTTGAAAATGCCTGTACCAAGTCAGGAATATTACAGTTCTTGTCCCTTCGTTTTTGATGCGTTTTGTTATTTGATTTTGCCATGTGATTATGGACTTTCCGAATGGATTTTCCTCTGAGTTCAGTATTTTTGTGATTTTGCTTTTTTGTAGACCTTATTGATATTCACTCACACTGATTTCAGTTAACTTCTGAGATAATTGTGTTACGATCAAACAATAGAATGTAATTCCTCGCAAGATGGATCTATCTTATAAGGCTTCAATAAGGTTGACAAAACACTTGTATGGAAAAGTCGACACTCATAAAGTGTATTATGACACTAATTTATAAAAACATAGAATTATACAATCCATCGGGAAATCAATGCGACCATGTTGAGACAAAAATGTATTACACGTTTGATAATGATCAAGCCTATTGCTTTATTGTATTTTAATAACAGATACATATAAGTTTGACAAACTGATTTTAATTTCAGATATTTTGTGAACCATTTGTTCATAATATATTTTATAAGATAAAATGTGTTAAATATATAAAATGGGTTGATAGATTTGATGATTGATAGGTTTGGTACATGTTTGGTCAATTTGTTTTGTATGAAGGATACGATTAGATCCGTCATTTGGACTTCAAATTTGAATTGATATACTGTTTATCCCAATTGAAATAAATAAAAATACTAATAAATGTACCTTTTATGATTATTGAAATTTAATAAAAAGGAATGCATGCCCTCAAATATTTCCTCTACGCTAGCACACTTTTGGTCAATCTCACTTGATTTGAAAACGTGCTATCATAATGGGGTATATGTGGATTTGCGGGAAAAAAAGTTATTAACAATCACGGAAATTGGACGTCGAAACAAAATATGAAAGAATGTAAAATGCACATAAACAGAAAAACAAAAATACCTAACATAACGCGTTGCATGTTTCTTTTAAAGCCGTGACAAAAGAGCAGGAGTATTTTTAATTGATATGTATTCCTTGTAATGGTATGTATCTATTTAACACGATTGGACATATAATCAGAGATCACCTCAAACTATGACCCGAGATATGACGTTTAAATCCCAGAATCAACAATTCAATGAGAAAACAAGAAATAAGTCAAACAAGTTGCAATCAATTGTTTTGATTTTCAACATTCGAAAACGTAGTTATATTGGTTTCCCTAGTTTTTACTCGATTTATACTTTTTCTGAGCTGTTGATTGTTTTTGTTTTATCACATCAACGTATGGTGTCTTTGATTTAAGTTTGCAATTGGTCATCATTCGATTTTGGCGTATTATATTCTTGCTTTGCTCTGACTGTGCCAATGTGACATCATGAAAAAGTCGATCATGTGTGATGACGTCATATAGAAAGAACTAAATTTGTTTCGAATCATTCGAAAAGAAGGATTATGGTTGTTTGCATATCGTCAAAAAATCATTAGAGAACAGATTCCACCTCAAAATTTGGTACATTACGTTATTTTTCCTTCGAGACAATTGATTTTTTATTATCTAAAACATTCGGCAATACTTGCGTTTAAAATTTGAAAGTGTTACATTTTTCTAGTGGATAAATAGCGTAACACATTCAATGCAGTGGTAGAATCCATATATAAATCTTTTAGATGACACTCAATGTAAACAAAATAAAACACATACACTGAGTCTAACAGCAGTTAAAAACTTATCCAGATATATGTAGAAAACATAAAACCTTTTTTTTTACGTGGATAAGTGCTGTTAGATTTCCATCATTTCCTTTTATATATCCATCAACACTTCCGACTAACAATGAAACATTTCTTCTGGATATACTTATTATTACTGGTAAAGATATCTTATTTAAATGAAACCATGCATATATACCAATACAGTATGTGCATGTCCGTATGAGATGACATGACATTTGAGATATATATACTTGAGAATGGAAACATATTTTACAAGGGTGATAAACTACCACAAGGTAACAGAACGATCAGGTACTGCAGCTACTACGTGAATAATAATAAAAAAAATATATATTGATCAATTGATTTTGAGATAATAGTCTACAGTAAAATGAAGTTTTTTTGGGGGTATTTGCTTTTAAATTTTTGGTCAAATTCGCAAAGAGAGACGATGTGCGGATTTCCATAATGAGTGATGTATAACAGGAGACGCTAAGTCTATCGTTCCGGCTATTAATCGTTTCTGGTATCTTTGATTTGTGTTGTTTTGTAAATTTTCAGGATTTGATCAAACAAATGTCATTTTAACCAACCCGTCGTTTTTTCCTTACACATGACTTGATAAAACAAATATTTGTTTAAGACGTTTTTTGAAAGAAAAAACCGCTGTCTCTCAAGTCCCCAAATATCAAGAACTTTAAGAGGTTAAGTGTATGAAGTTTCTAATCAACAGATCATTAAAGCAGATGCTATAAAGACATATACTTTAACATTTAAATAACTGGATATAAAATTTATTTTCAATTTAAAATCGTCTCAAAAGTCAGTGTAATAATGCTTGAACGTTTAATAGTCCCGGGAAAAATCAATTTAGATAAATTGTTATTTAAAGCAATAGTCTTTCGCAAATCGTTAGTATTTTAAGTAGTTTTTTTTAATAAAGCGAGGCATTTTGATTCTTTCAAAATGACTTTAATTAACAATATAAATTTAGTTCTGCAAACATTATTGTTGTTTTAATAAAAACACTGTAGCTAGACATTACTTGTCCATTGTATTAAAATTTCCAATGCATTTTCCAATATAATATTCTTCTGCAACACATTGGTCTCACTACTTGTTATTGCATTGCGTTATAGCCGACATGTTTTATTACCTATTTAATATAATAAGGATATTTGAACTAAAAAGTACACAACTTCAATGTTTTACGCAAATTGAGATGGTGAAATATATTTGATTAAAACCAATATATTTCTTATCTGCTCTTCCTCTTTGAACTGCTTTCCCGTATCAAGATAGATAAGAAAAACATGGTTTCTTGTTGTAATACATTAAAATATGATAATGGCACGGATATAAACTTCCTGTGTTTAAATGATTCATGATTTGCAGCCAATCAAGAAATTAACGCGTCTCGACAACTCATGGTTGTTTTCCCTCTGACATTGGACTAGTTCTAGGCAATATAGGCATGGAATCAAAGTATTGGTAAAACATATAATATGTTAATATTTAACAATGTTTACATACAATGTATCTTTAATAAACGTGCTACAAGAAAAGACATGTCACAAAATGAATTATTTCACATAGATCCAACCAATTACGAATTCTCAGAAAACATTGAAACAGAACAAAATGCAGCAATATCTGATACAGATTATTTAAAAACTTCATATACATAGATATTTAAGGAAAATTGTCAACCATTACGTTGACCTACAGGTTTGCACTGTTCGATGTCTTAATATGTTTTGTTGTCACAGTGGTTTATTGAGCTTTATATTTGAAAACTACTTGTTGTAGCGCATTTTGTTATTACATTTTCCACAGATTAAAAAATATAGACACAGCATGCTTTTCTTTTTCTTTTTATTGATCTATCTGTATCCTTGGTTAGTATTGAGTGAACTTCTTTTAGTAAAAACCAATTACCAGGTTTGGTGGATACCTTCCTTACATCACATATTTATTAAAAATGAATATTTGACACATCCAGTATTTGCGCATGCGCGCAAATGTAACAAAATTATGTTAAAACATTTGAACTATCTACTATATATTTAGTGTTTTTGTTTGGTTTTTTTTCTAATGATATTATGAATTGGTTTAATAACATTTTTCAATGTTATGATATACATGTGTTTAACACTTTTGCGCATGTGCAAACTATTTATAGACATCAAGACCGATTTGTATGCACTACCAGGCAATTCTCAGGTATTCTATGGTTAAGGCGAAAATGTGGTTAATCCCGGAGAAACATCAATTGTAATTGCAGATCAGCCACTTTTTGGAATTGCCTAAGCAAATTCAGTGGGAATGACCTGATTTGTAAGGAAAATATAAGTGTATCGTCATGATTGGTGGATTGCACATTGAAATGACTTGTTATAAAACGTTGTGTGGATATATTGCGTGATAGGGGATAGACATGTTGTCTTACTGAAGCCAATATTGCAACACCAAGAACGGCAGATTCTTTTTATGTATTTTCAAATGTATATAGGACTAGACAGGCGCATCAGACAACTGCATGTATTTTGCTTAAAAATTGTTAATTTCAGATTATGAAAGCTAAACTCAGAATATATAATTATGTCATGACTCTGTGACGTTCAATGATTTAAAAGACTGGTCTAAGGAAATATAGTCATCTCGACCACAGATAAATTCCTGGCGTTCAATTATAAAATAAGAACTTCTTCTGATTTTGGTATTATGCTTATTTCATGAGTGATATTTCGTTCTTTTCAAACAGTCCATATAAAGCCTGATAGCGTATTGTCTTAGGTCTTGATCGTGTAAAGTATGCTCGATCGTTACCGACCCATCTCCGAGATTTGACTTCCCTTCCCGAACATCACCCACAGGTGGCAATGGAATTTGGAAATGATAATTTCACTGTACGTAAAACCAGCAAGTTTCTTTCTTGTAACACAATCGATCAGGCACAAAAACAGAATAATGCAATTATGAAGGGCAATGTTGGATTAACCGAAGATCTCTTTTAGACAAATAGATGGTAACTGGACCAGGATTCAGTATACTAGAAGATTAATTTGAAAGATCTAGTGGTTTGGGTCATTGTACAACAGACGAACGACATAATGAAGACTCTATGAAAACACAAAAAAATGTCTTTAAACAGCTTTAAAGGCTTTGCAAAGTGATGAACGAGTTTGGAAATTCATTTCTAGAAGAGTCGTCAGATTTGTAAAAAAAATACTCCAGCTAGAAAATTGTTGATTCGGAAACAGGTAAGGTATGTAAATAAACTCCAAGATATTGGTCCAAACAATACGAAGATCTTTTGAAGCAAATGAAAAACGAAGGAGAACCTGCTTTTTATAACCAAAACAAAAAGAACAACTTCCTATTTTGGCCGCAAAATGAAACTGGAAACGTCTTCGTCAAACACAAAGCTAGAGAACCTTAAAGGTGTGTGCGATATCTTTTCTAGACTTTTAATTTCTCGTCACAGTAGACAGTTTTACTTGGAATATTTCTTTATCCATATAAATCAAACTGCTCCTCCGTCTTTATCTCAGGATGTCACTTGAAGTAGTTATATTAAATCGATTTGCTGATCCAAATTCGGACACATTTATCGTTGGTGGGGCAGCAATGATTAATTCCAGGTCACAAAGTTGGGCAATAATATTTGATGATGATTATGCTATTGATGTCATACTGCCTTATAAAAAATCTTGCATCGATAAGTATTCAAAAGCAGACATTTGATGTTTACTAAATGAATAATGTAAAGGCTGAGACAAGAAAAAGGCAAGAATCTTGTGTCAGATGGAAAGGTGTTGGTTCTGGTAGAACACCAAGGGTATGGAGTAGTTTTCTCTGTGAAGATGACAACAAAACGAAATTGTTCAAGTTTCTTGCTGACAAAATTGCTTCTTAAGAGACTAATTAAAATGTGGATGTTACTCATGGTGAAAATAATTTTTGCAATTTCAATAAAGATACTTCCTATCTATCCCCTTGTAATCATGATGAAGATACACGAATGATTGTTCATGTTCGGCATGATTATGAAAAGTGTTGTAAAATGTAGTTTTAGACAGTACTGACACAGATGTAATAGTATCAAGAATTGCAGCAATCGCAAAATTAGGTAGCACAAATGTGGATAGGTTATGGAAGGAATAACGGCTATTGATGGCTTCCTGCACGTGACATATCAAATGCGTTTGGTCCTTGTGAAGCTGCTCTTCTTTTCGTCCATGCATTTAGTGGATGTGGCACTTTGTCGAATTGTCATGAGAAAGGGAAAAGGTTAGCTTGGCTAAGAATGTAAGGTTTTATAGATGTAAAGGACGTTTTTTTAGGCTTAAGTATGAAGCGAGGCACGATGTAAATTGTTTGCCAGGAAGCAGCGGCATTGGTATGCAATTCCGCCTACAAGAGGTTCTTTTCCAGAGCACATCAAAAGAGAAGTATATCAAGAAGGAGTTGTTTGGGCTCAGCCGGATTCATGTATTCGACAGGTACGTGTTCCAAGTCATGAACACTGGGGTTGGATGAAAGAAAGAATCAATGACAGTTGGAAACCAAAATGGACTTCTTTGACTGCCGTTGCATCCTCGTGTCAGGAAATTTTGAAATGTGGAAGCGAAAATCCAGCTGTGTTGGTAACTGGTGATGTTACCGTTCTGGCCTTCCTTGTACGGGTTGTTGTATAGGCAAATATCAGATAATTATAAAATAAGCAACCTGTCTTTCTAACCAAACTAGGCATTTAAACTTAACAAAGAGTGTTATCACTTGTTAAGTTGATGGAAATTATAGAAATATTTTTTACGTATTTGCCGCCAGTTGGGAACTGGAAGTCACTATTTTTCTTCATTTATGTGTTGTTTTGTCGTACTTAGGAACTGTTTCTAACGTTTTATCATAACTTACATTGGAATATACCTATAACACATCTTTCAAGGATTTACATCCCTTGTGAAGTTGCTTAAAAATATAATTAATTTTTGGCTCTTTTGCCGGCATTTTGAAACCGGAAGTCACCTTTAGTTTCATTACTGTATTATCTAGTCGTAATTCAGGAACTGTTATTTACTTTCTATTAAATCTAACATTGGATTTAACATATACCACACCTTTTAAAGGATTAACGAATGATTGTCAATTTGTAATGACGCCATTTCCGAAATGTGTGGTGGCCATCTTGAAAAAATGATTTTTTTTTTGCCAGCAGCGGATTTTTTTTAAGTATCATTTAGTTGACCTTTATACCAAATTTCATGCTTGTATCACGATTTGCACTATTATGTCCATAATATCTCCCACTACGTGTTGTATAGTGAGTATTTTGTCTACACTAACAATTCATGATATTAATTGAAAAATAGAAATATAGCTATTGCTGGTAAAACATGTATTGAAGACATAACGAATCAGTTCGTTTTGAAAACAAATAGTGAGCGCAAGTTTTAAATAAAAAAGACAAACATTACAGCAACAAATTCAAGATTGACAGTCGAACCTGAACTGACAATGTCATTTACAATTTCTAGATGTAAATATAAAAAAGAAGATGAATGCCAATGAGACAACTCTCAAGAAGAGACCTAATGACACATAAGTTAACCAGCATACGTAACCATATGACCGTTACTAATGAGTAAAGTCCACGTCATAGCCTTAAAAGGCCCCGACATGACAAATGTAAAACAATTCAAACGAGAAGACTAACAGACTGTTACGGCCAGAAATCGCCTTTAAATTGTAGCCAACAAAAGACACAAATCAATAATAAAATTTAACAATATTTATTATACAAAAGTTTACAAGGAGTATTACACAAATATTACTGTCAACTTAACTGTCAAAATATGAGTCCAATCTTTTATCTTTATCTGTATCCGGATATCCTTTGGAATCCAATCTGAATATTACGGTCACAATCCAGTATGATGTTGTTTGCAGAATAAAAATGTCAATCCAAATGATGTGAATGCTAATCTCTATCGATGTATAAGTCCAAGTCCAAGAGTGCAAGAGTGAGAGTTTAACTTTAGTGTCTGTATATATATAGTTGTCATGGAAGATTCTAGAACAGTCTATACTGGAACATCCTGGAAAGTTACAACGGAAGTTTCTAGTAAAATGTAGAAGTTTATATAATGCATCTTTTATTAGGATCATTCTGGAAAGTTCCAATCATTCTGTAATTGGTCTAGTGATTTCTAAACTGCACAGTTCTAAGATTATTCTGTAAACAACTATCAGGCCATACAACACAAATTAGGCCAACATAAATAAATACAATAATTACAATATCATAACACCTCCCCCCTTAAAAGAAGTTTTAGTGTAACAAAAACTTATCATGAATAATATGAACAAAAATACATAGTATATACAAAGTGTTTTAATAAGCTCTAGATAAAGCATCTGCTATTACATTATCTTTACCCTTAATGTGTTTTACAATTACATCATATTCCTGTAACAATAAACTCCACCTAGTCAACCTCTGATTCTTGTTTCTCATTTTATGTATGAAGGTGAGAGGATTATGATCAGTACAAACAAGAATAGGATATACAGTGGGATTCAAATATACATCAAAATGTTGAAGTGCTGACAACATTGCAAAACACTCTTTTTCAATAGTTGAATAATTTTTCTGATGTTTATCTAATTTCTTAGAAAAATATGATATAGGTTTCTCAACATTATCATCTGTCTCTTGATATAAAACAGCTCCAATTCCTACATCGCTTTCATCAATGGCAAGTTTAAATTGTTTTTCAAAGTCTGGAGTAATCAGAACTGGACTATAAATTAAAAGTGATTTGCTATTTTCAAAAGCGTTTTGACAATTTTCACTCCAGATAAATTTAGAATCTTTTCGTAAAAGATGAGTCAATGGTTGAACCACAGTAGCAAAATTTGAACAAAATTTTCTGTAAAATCCAATCATGCCTAAATATCTCATAAGTTGTTTTCTATTTGTAGGAGGAGGAAATTTGGATATGGCTTCCACTTTAGCCATAATAGGTTTCACTTGACCTTGGCCAACTGTATGCCCTAAATAATCAACAGTGGCCTGACAAAATTCACTTTTACTAAGATTAACAGTCAAATTTGATTGTGACAATCTATCAAAAGTATCATACAAATGTGTTAAATGCTGTTCCCAGCTATCACTACATACAATTAGATCATCAATATAAGCATAACAACAGTTTAAATCTTTTATAACATTATTGATCATTCTTTGAAATGTAGCTGGTGCACTTTTCATGCCAAACGGCATTACAGTATATTGAAATAAGCCATCTGGTGTAACAAAAACTGATATTTCACGAACTCTCTGTGTCAGTGGAACTTGCCAATAACCTTTCAACAAATCAAATTTGCTCACAAATTTTGCTTGACCAATGTTGTCAATACAATCGTCTATCCTTGGAATCGGATAGAAATCAGATTTTGAGACTGAATTTACTTTTCTGAAATCAGTCACGAAACGAAAGGTTTTATCTGGTTTTGGCACAAGGAGACAAGGAGAGCTCCATTCACTGTTACTCGGCTCAATAATATCATTGTCAAGCATATATTTAATTTCTTTTCTCATAGCTTCAAGTTTGAGTGGATTGAGCCGGTAAGGATGTTGCTTAATTGGAGAAGCATCTCCTACATCAACATCATGACAAACAGCAGTGGTTTTGTTTGGCACATCTGGAAAAAAGATTTTTAAAAGAAACTACCAAAGTTTTTATTTCTTCTCTACGATCAAAAGACAGATGTGCAAGTTTTGAGTCTAAATTTGACAAAATTTCTGAATTTTTCAATCTAACTGTCTCTTCCATAGTTTTAGAACTAAAAGGTGGTTCAATTACATCTGGTTTGTCATGATTGTTCTCAAATTTAACCATGCCTAAAGTGGCAACTGGTTTACTCTCACATTCATTAGTACGCTCAAAATATGGCTTTAACATATTAATATGACACACTCTGTTTTGTTTGCGCCGACCTGGAGTTTTTACAATATAATTCAAATCATTGATTTTACTCTGTATTGTATAAGGACCACAATATTTAGCCTGTAAAGGATGTCCAGGGACTGGCAAAAATACAAGTACCCTATCACCAGGCTCAAAAACTCTATCCCTGGCATCTTTATCATACCAAATTTTCATCTTGCTCTGTACATTTTTTAAGTTTTTCTGAGCAATTTGAGAAGCAGTATACAATTTTTCTTTAAATTTAGATACAAAGTCTAAAAGATTCAAGTCAGTATGTTCAGTAAGCCACTTTTCTTTAATCAATTTTAACGGCCCCCTTACAGTATGGCCAAAAACCAACTCAAAGGGACTAAATCCAAGCGATTCTTGAACAGCCTCTCGGACTGCAAAAAGTAGAAAGTGAACTCCATCATCCCAGTCTCTGTCAAATTGAAGACAAAAAGTTCTAATCATGTTCTTCAATGTTTGATGAAAACGTTCTAAGGCACCTTGAGATTCTGAATGGTACGCACTTGATCTATACTGAGCAATCCCTAACTGATACACGACTTGCTGAAATAGACCCGACATGAAATTTGATCCCTGGTCGGACTGTATAGACTTAGGAAGTCCTACTAACGTAAAACATTTGATAAGAGCTATGACAATAGTAGGTGTCTTGATATTTCTTAGCGGAATAGCCTCAGGAAAGCGTGTGGATGTACACATGATTGTCAATAAATACGCATTTCCAGTTTTGGTCTTTGGTAAAGGTCCAACGCAGTCAATTAGAACTCTGCTGAAAGGTTCGTCAAAGGCTGGAATAGGCAGAAGTGGTGCTGGTGGTATTTTCTGGTTAGGCTTACCAACAACCTGGCATATATGGCATGATTTGCAGTATTCTGCGACATCATTTCGTAGTCTGGGCCAGTAGAAATGCTGCAAGATCTTAAGGCAAGTCTTCCTTATACCTAAGTGTCCAGCCAAGGGGGTGTCATGGGCAAGACCAATAATTTCTTGCCTATAAACTTTAGGCACCACCACTTGGTATACCACTCTCCATTCCTCCTCTGGGGTAGCATCAGGAGGCCTCCACTTCCTCATTAAAATGCCGTCCTGATGGTAATAGCATTCGGCCACTTTGTCTGCTTCCTCCTGTGGTTGAGCCCGCTGGTTGAGCTGAAGAACCTCAGGGTCTTTATGTTGTTCTTCGAATAAATTATTTCGGTCTAATGAATGGCTGTTTACGTTTGGCCATGGCATAATAACATTCTTGTCAACACTAGGTGGTCTTATTATGGCCTTTTCTGAGCTACCAGGACCTTCAATGTCGGCTAGGAAAGTGTCAGAAAGGTCCATGTAATCAAACTGGTCTTCTTGCAAATTCTCATCTTGTTGTTTTCTAGCCATCGCCCTAGTAACAACACAAGCTGGATACAATTCAGCATCATCTTCAGGTGATTTAACATCCACCACTGGTTCACTGGTAACAATTGGTTCAGCAACCACTTTGTTCCTAGCTAGATCATTTCCTAGCAATAATGTAACACCCTCTACAGGGAGATTAGGACGAACACCTACAATAACTGGTCCAGTTATCAAATCTGACTTCAGATAAATACGATGGAGAGGAACATCTATACAACCTAATTCTACACCTTGTAACAAAACGGAGGCACCAACAGAAGTCTTCTCGGACAAAGGCAACACACCTTCTAACAATAAAGACTGAGAAGCTCCAGTGTCCCGTAAAATCTTAATAGGCTGAAGAGTGGTATCATCAACAATAGAAATAAACCCGTCAGACATAAAGGGTTTATATTCCTCCATGTAATCACAAAAACTGGACTTAAAAGCCTGACTCGCAGGACATTCCAACGTACTGGTAATATAAGGTGTCGTACACGCACTGGACTTCGGCTTATTATCTCGTTCATTCTTCTTCTGGAGTCTAAAACAATCAGCCATCAGGTGACCACTCTTCTTACAATAAGCACAAATCAGTGACTTCTTCTCAAAAGTATCAAATTTTGGACTAGACATATTATAACTGGACTGACTCTTATTCTGTGCAACAGACTTACTATCAGTACGCTCAGTGCTTTGATTTTTGTAATTTCCACTTGAAGTATTAACATTTTGACCCTTGAAACTTCTTTTATGTGAAAGGGTATAATTATCTGAAATTATAGCTGCATCATGTATTGTCCCAACAGTTTTGTCGTCTAAATGTGTTTTTAAGTCTAAATGAACACATTGTTTGAACTCTTCTAATAACATCAATTGTCTTAGGTTATCAAAATTGTTATCTGTTTTCTTTGAAGTAAGCCATTTATCAAATAGATCTTCTTTTTCCCGAGCAAATTCCACATAGGTTTGCGAATCAAACTTTTTATAAGATCTAAATTTCTGTCTATATGCTTCTGGTACTAGCTCATAAGCTTTCAAAACTTCCTGTTTTACTGTGTCATAATCGGAACTTTTTTCTGATGGAAGTGCGGAGTATATTTCAGCGGCCTTACCCTCTAAAACACTTTGTAGCATTGTAGTCCAATATGGCTTTGGCCATTTCAAATTATTAGCAATTTTCTCAAACTGTGGAAAATATTTATCAACTGTTTTTTCACAAAATTTGGGAACCAAACGTATATTTTTTGCTGCATCAAAATTTTCTGATTTCGACTGGACTTTAGTGTTGCTTTCTTCTTTGACCTTTTCAGTTTTCATTTTCTCCATCTCTAGCCTTTCCCTCATTTCAAGTTCTGCCTGTTTTAATTTAAGTTCATCTTGTTTTTTCTCCATCTCCAACCTTTCCTTCATTTCCAGTTCTTTTAGTTTAAATTCATCTTCTTTGTCTTTTTTTTCCATTTCTAATCTTTCCTTCATTTCCAGTTCTGCTTGTTTTAATTTAAATTCATGTTCTAATTCAAGCTGTTTTAATTTAAAGGCATCAACATGTTCAACCTTAAGCTCAAGAGCCTCTTCACTTAAAATTTCTGCGTCAACTAATTTGTCTATAACCAAATTTTTTATAATTTGTTTTCTCATAGATACTTTAAAAACTAATTGCAGATGTTTAGCAAGCAACACTAATTCGTCTTTCTTTAAATTATCAAAACTTTCCAGGTCTGGCGTTTTCAAAAATTTACCGGCATCAAATGCCATTTTGTAGAATTTTGTTGGCTAGTTATAATAAAAATACTGAATAAATTTTGAATAAGATATTCTCGTTATCCCGGACGAGCCCCCAAGTTCTGTTACGGCCAGAAATCGCCTTTAAATTGTAGCCAACAAAAGACACAAATCAATAATAAAATTTAACAATATTTATTATACAAAAGTTTACAAGGAGTATTACACAAATATTACTGTCAACTTAACTGTCAAAATATGAGTCCAATCTTTTATCTTTATCTGTATCCGGATATCCTTTGGAATCCAATCTGAATATTACGGTCACAATCCAGTATGATGTTGTTTGCAGAATAAAAATGTCAATCCAAATGATGTGAATGCTAATCTCTATCGATGTCTAAGTCCAATTCCAAGAGTGCAAGAGTGAGAGTTTAACTTTAGTGTCTGTATATATATAGTTGTCATGGAAGATTCTAGAACAGTCTATACTGGAACATCCTGGAAAGTTACAACGGAAGTTTCTAGTAAAATGTAGAAGTTTATACAGTATAATGCATCTTTTATTAGGATCATTCTGGAAAGTTCCAATCATTCTGTAATTGTTCTAGTGATTTCTAAACTGCACAGTTCTAAGATTATTCTGTAAACAACTATCAGGCCATACAACACAAATTAGGCCAACATAAATAAATACAATAATTACAATATCATAACAAGACTTACCAATATACAAAATAATAAATATATATACATTACACATCAACAAACGAAAACTACTGAATTACAGGCTGCTGACTTTGGACAGGCATATACATACAAAATGAGGCGGGTTTTAACATGTGAGCGGGATGCTGATCATCCCCCTAACCTGGGAAAGCTGTGTAACAATACAACACAAGAACATACTATTAAAATCAGTTGAAAAAGTCTGAACTCAGCAGATGGATACAAATAGAAATATATCTAACATGTTTTACCCTGTACGTCTAGCAATTAACAATAGAGCAATTAATCATCTTTCAGTATGATATATCTTTTCTCAACACATAATACTAGGACTATCTTTTTGTAATTGCTAAACAGACTTTTAGTAAATTGTATTTGTATTTTTTAGTCTGAGTATCCAATAGCACGCTTTTATGGGATTTGCTCAATATATTCACTGATTTGTATCGTCCTAATGGATTTCTAGATGTGAACTATTTCTGTCGCAAATGTATCGTGTGTTTGCCGATTCCTTCAATGTTAATAATAACGTCATTTGACTAACAGGTCGAACAACTGATGTTCTTTAACCCTGCTGACTGCCATTGGCGATTGCCAAATAAAATTGATCACAAGATGTAACAAAATGGATCTTAAAATAACTTTAATACTAAACAGAAGAAAAAAAAATTAACTTGTGGCCACGATGTTATGCCACAAACATACGGTGTCAATATTTTTTTAGTACACCAGATCCGGATTTCGACAATAAATGTCTCTTCAGTGATGTTAGGGATCGAAACGGTATTTGGAAGGCCAAATAAAAAGTACCCTCATTTTTAGATAGACTCTTGAATTTTAAGAGTCATATAGGATGAATGGATCATATAAACCGGAGGGAAAATATGATACAAGCCCAAACGAAAAAATATAAACGAGTCTAAATTGAAAACTACGTTCAAACCTATATATATATATATACATGTAGCAGGACAATGTACATGTATGTATAAATGATGTATGTAATACAAATTTTCTTACCAAATACAATAAAACGTGACATTATTAAAAACACATACATTTTGTTGTTGATGTAAAAATGCTATTTGCCCATGTAATAAAAAGAATAATTAATCAAAGAATTCAAATATTGAAAAGCTTTAAAACTTGTGACCTAACCAAGCTGAAAATGTACTCAGGGGCAATGCACCTTGGTGAACTTGTATGTTATTCGCTCAGTCGTTGAATATTTTTCTGGATTTAAATTTTTCGATAAGTTATTCTATAAAAAGTTTTAAAAAAAAGTACATTGTTTTGTACATGTAAAGTATCAACTTCTTTAAAAAAAAAAAAATAACATTCATAGAAATTAATAAAAAAAAACTCCCATAGATATGAACGGTCAATTGTTTGCTTGATCTTCATTTATGTTTCTTTGTATCCTACATGAGCATTCGACTTTTAATCAATTGATTAAATTATTAGATGATTTTTAGATGGATATTATAAAATATATTACTAAATAGTCATGTACTGAGAAAAAAGCTTAAAAGTTCCAACAGACGAAGAAATTGATGATTAAGATTGAAATAAATTCATAAAACACATTTAAAACTTACAAGTCGTTATTGTTGGCATCTGTTTTTGTAGGATCAATGGAAGTATTTTCTTAATGCTAACAGTATTGAAGACTTGCTCATTTTGAGAATCACTAGTCTTAATTTCACACGTTAAGATAGTCGGTAAGATAAATTCGTTACATAGTGTGCTAGTGACGTAATACGGTAGCTACATGAAACAAAATAAAATGCATTTAAAGAAAACAATTACGACTGTAGTAATGTTATTCGTCAGTATGATTTGTCTGTTTCTGTTTAACAAAATACAAGTGCCTAAATTTATTTCAAGAACTTTCCTGTATTTGTCTCTCATTGTATTTTAACACTATGATAAAACTCATCTTTTCCATCTCAATCATTTTGTATAACTTATTAATTCTCACACTGATTTCAGTCAATTTCTGAGATAATTGTGTTACGATCGAACAATAAAAGCAATTCCTCGTAAGATGATTATATTGGATAATGCTTTTAGGCTTATATTAGATTGACAAAACACTTGCAGGGAAAACTTGCTACTCACCCATCGTATAATGACACTAATTTATAAAAAATATACAATGATACAATCTATTGGGAAATCTAGCAGATAATGTTGAGACAACAATGTATTGCACAAAGGTAAATGATCAAACATATCGTATGTTAATACATATACATACGAGTTTTATATATTGATTTAGATTCCAAATGTGTTTGGCAACTATTTTTCATATAATATTTGATAAGATGGATTGTGATTTTTAGATACACATGATATAATCGATGTATTAACTTGATAACTCAAGCAAGTGGTGTGATAACAAAATCAGGATAAGTTCATTACACAGTCTGCAATTGTCCTAATATGGTATTTATCGGGTCAATAAAATTCATATCGGGATCAATTATAGACAATTCAAGTTCAAATAAGAGAATATTTCACCGTTGACACAGACACAATTTATATACGAAAACAAATATAGCTTATCAAAGGGCGAACAAGTTGTCAAGTACTTTTTCTCTTCGATAAGTATGCTTGAAGGCTTGATGACATTTGATATTTTTATTGCAAAATAATGAGAAAAAAAAATATATCCAGACGTATATGTCTTTACATTGTGCCTTTATCCGTCAATTTGATCAAATGTTACGAATATATGATACAAAGCATACTTAATAAAACAAGGTGGAAATATACAAGAAGGTATTGTACCACAATAAACTACAGTAAATTTTAAGAAATTAAAGGTCAGACGTCTGCTACTAAATGTATATCATATATCAGCAGTTACTGTTTGTAGTTCAACGATATTTAAAGAGTTTATATATAGTTAAAAAATTGACAGTAAAATAATGATAAGACATCGAATCTAATATTGAAAAAAAATTAACAGGTCCTGGAATTAATATATATTATAGAAACTTGAATTGTACAATAATTTTTTCTTAATCACATAATACAGTTCAATTTTCGGTAACGGAACAAACACAAATGTTCAAACAGCGCCGTGTATCATAGTTGACATGTGTATGTTTAAACAAATACACAACAGGTCAGTATAAAATTCAGTTACATCATGACAGAAAGTCTAACTTTTTATAGTTTTATGATCATATACAATATAAAATTTTGTAAGTACTCTTAAGGACTTTATCAATTGACGTTTTACCTCAATATCTATTTGTTTAAACAAGGTAAAGGTAAGGTTTTGATTGTTGCTTGTTAGGATTATTTTTTAATTCTTTAAACACATATACTTTTGCCAGAGTTATACATGTATGGTAAACTTTCCTGTAAGTATAGTTTTAATAATACTTTAAGTTTTATTTTGTTTGCTTTTGTTTTTATATTTTTTCCCGTTTAGTGACTTGTATCGACTAACAGGTTTTTGTTTTGTTCTTAATGTTTGAAAACATATATCAAAAACTATTAAACGGAACCAACAGAAGTTGTTTTGAAAAAATGGTATATACTACAATTTTTAAATCCTTAACATGAATATGCACTGGCCCTGAGCTATTCAATCAACACAGTACAATTATCCGCGTTGTGAACAAATCGGTTTGTGTTGTCATTAAATTTATAATACATGTAATACTTGATTTATTTGTTTGTTATTCATACCTATATGCATAATGTTGAAATTCAAAATACAGTATGTTTGCAGCAACTGCTTGAGCTATACAAAAGTTCCAAACTACATATTTTCTTATTTCAGTTTACATGATGAATGTTTTAATGGTCGTTATCTTTTATATAATTCACGTCTTCGTGGTTTCATCGTGTCCAAAAACTGTTCGTGTGTAACGCTTTTAAAAGAAAAAAGAGTAAACTGTTCAGCAATTTCATTGGTAGAGATACCATCGAACTTCCCGAATGATTCATTTAGTATGTGAGTAATACATTACCTGTTTACCATAATTAATCTGAAAGGGTACACGATGATACATAAGTACCAGGATTATAATTTAGTACGCCAGACGCTCGTTTTGTTTACACAAGACTCATCAGTGATGCTCATGTCAAAATATCTATAAAGCCAAACAAGTACAAAATTGAAGAGTATTGAGGATCCAAAATTCCTAAAAGTTGCGCTAGAATACGGCTAAGGTAATCTATGCCTGGGATAAGACAATCCTTAGTTTTTTCGAAAAATTCAAACTTTGGTAAACAGAAATTTATAAAATTTTTGTCAACATTATAGATATTAATAAAGATATTTTTAAGTGTTGAGATTACTTTGTTTTTAATAAAAGTAGAGTATAAAGAATATGTAATCAAATTTAAACCGTATTCGTAGATGTATACGCAGGTAAACTGAATGCTTGCCTGTTGCTATAACATCCAAAACATGATGTTTGATGCATAGATTCAAAGGAATTCTTTAACACATAATCGATATTTCTATTCAAACAACAACTTTATCCTCTTGTTGCAAACTTATATTGTATTATATTAAGGAAATTGTTACACAGTAGAATGTCATCCATATGATTAAACAGCATGGTATAATCCTTACACTTTATGTTCCATTCAGTACATACTATCATTTCCACATAATACAAAGATATACACACAACAGATACAGACTTACTAAACACGATGAACAAAAGTGGAATCATGATATAATGTCTTATTGCGTCAGTCTTATGTTCTGGTTGCAGATCTTAGAGAATGAACGTGATAATTAAACGTTTAACTTCAATTCGTTTTGTTTGTTTCAAAAATTATTCGACAGTGTGTCAAAAATGTTCCTTAATAGTTTTCATAAACTATGATACGTACATATACCACTTGAGAGTTGACATACATTTAATGATTATGAGGTCTCTTAAAATCATGCATTTGAAACTTTTGTCCTTAAATTTACATACGGATAATGAAACTATCCAATTAAAAATAAGATTTATTTATTAATATACACTGCTTATAAGTGAGAAATGTTAGAAGCGTATTTCAAAATGTATTGCTTCCATTGTTGACTTCATCGTTTATAAAATTGGGAATGGAAATGAGGAATGTGTCAAAGAGTCAACAAGCCGACCACAGAAACGACAACAGCAGAAGGTTACCAACAGTTCTTCAATGCAACGTCCTGTATTTAAATGATGATATGATATTAACATAAACGACTTATTATCATAAGACGAAACGTTTATTGATAGTAAAACTGCTGTGCATTATACAACTTAAACAGTAAACTAACAGTTGGTAAGTTGTAGGAGACAATGCGGGAATGTCTCGCTATATTGAAGACCTGTTAGTGACCTTCTGCTGTTGTTTTTTCTATGGTCGGGTTGTTGTTTCTTTGACACATTCCCCATTTCCATTCTCAATTTTAATCAAAGTTTATAAATCTTGATAAAGACATTGGATGTTCATTTCTATGTCTATAATTAAATAGTTACAACCGTACATCTGTTCCATTCCAAAATCATAAAAGCAACATATATCTCGATCATACAATTCAGTTTACGTCTCATATTCGGAAAGAAACTCAACTTGCGTGCCTATAAACAATTAATAGGCATGTAGTTTGTTTATTTAAAGGGCCATTAGCAGTCAAATTCAGGTTACCCATGTTAATCAAATTCTCATATTTTATTTATAACCATGTAAAACATTCATCCAAACTATTAAAAGTATAAAAATAAACAATTAAAAGAGCACTGGCATTAAAATACGTAGCTTCGTTTCGTGTGTAAAGAAACTCATCATTGATACCAGGACTAAATTTAGTATATACGCCAGACGCGCGTTTCGTAATTTAGTCTAAACGCCATCTAATTAATTATCGAGTTGACCTTTACAATCATCCGATGACCATATAAGCGTAAACATAAATATAGTTATAAAAAGATTAAGCAAACTCGTGCTGTTAGATCATTCCAGGTCGATTTATTTTCATATTATAGATAACACAATAAGTGTTTATAATCGTTTTTACCGGATTAAGAATGATTTTTTGAGGATCGAATTAGTCAATCAAATGATTTACCTTTGTTTCACTTTCAATGTTGACATTATTTTCCTTTAAAAAACTATAAATATTTTTAAACGAAAGATGAAGTCCAAATTGATACAGCCACCTTCCTATTTTAGTTGTGGGGATAGAAAACTTAATATCATTCATACACGTTCGGGAAATATGTTCAGTTCTTTCAATTGAGATTTACATCGTGTTTTTATTAAACCCAGTCCAACATGCAGCTGTGGCCAATCTATTGAGGATAGTATACACTATTTTTTAGAGTGCGCTTTTCACAAAGAAGCAAGAGATCTAGAAATACTGTTTTCAAAATTAGAAATATATGCTAAATCCATTAATTTCTATTAGCTGGTGATGGTGACCTTTCTTTTCAACAAAACAAAGACATTTTTGAGTCCGTACAATATCATATCAGAATAACACAAATAGTTATCAAAAGTACCAGGATTATAATTTTATACGCCAGACGCGCGTTTCGTCTACATAAGACTCATCAGTGACGCTCACATCCAAATAGTTAAAAAGCCAAACAAATACAAAGTTGAAGAGCATTGAGGACCCAAAATTCCAAAAAGTTGTGCCAAATACTGCTAAGGTAATCTACTCCTGGGGTAAGAAAATCCTTAGTTTTTCGAAAAATTCAAAGTTTTGTAAACAGAAAATTTATAAAAATGACCATATAATTGATATTCATGTCAACACTGAAGTGCTGACTACTGGGCTTTAGAATAAAGATTGAAACAAAGATTTAAAACAACCAATTAACATTCTAAATTACTACTTTACAATTCTTCACTCCAGTCCAGTTTTTTTTTCATTATTATTCCTTATTATATTGTAATGTTTTTTTCTTTTTTTTCTAATTTTCGTTTGTAGTATGTATTACATGCATTCCTACTATGTTTTTCATCATTATTTAATGTACTTTGTGTTTATATTTATTTTGGGAGAAGACGACTCTAATGTTGTTATAACTTGTGTCCAATCCCGTTTGCTACTTATGCAAATAAAATATGTTTAAACTAAACGTGATAGTAGCGGCTGATTTTTTTCTTGAAAAAGGCAAACTTTGGGCTCAGATTGTGTTCAGTTTAGAGATTTATAGTATCAGTTGTTGCTATGGGTGGCGGAACTTTTGAAAGATTTGAGAAAAGATACTGCGTGTCAATGAAATAAATTGATGAAACCCAAAATTTATATAAAGTATAATAATACCAATTTTATCACAATACAAATCATTGCAAATTACTATAAAAACACCCTGATTGAGTTAGTAAGATATACGTATATGATAGATAACCAAATATTTATGTGGCAGATTGCGAGAAGGCAAACTTACTGTTTGAGAATTATTGTTTGCGAAAATACCTCTTTCGAATATGTCCCTTAGTTGCATTTCAAAATAACAAAAAAATCTAGTGATGTCATTGTACATTTTTTTGTATTCTTACCAATATGACGGTCGCCTATAATGGCGCGAAATTTATAAACAAAATGCATAGTTACATCTTATCTTTATGAAGCAATAAGATGTCGCAAATGTATTTTATGCAACTATCAACACTTAAAAACGTTAGTATTTTTTTTTCACATAAGCGTCTGCAATATACATTTTTACCTTCACCAGCCATGTTTAAATGATGTTCTTTCTTGTGTTTCAAAATAATGTAATAGATATCACATTTTATTTTTATTTTTGAATGATAAATTAGTCTATTAGTCCTTGTTTTTTAAATGTATACCCTTAAACATTTTGCGCAAACTCTTACGCTCTAGTTTGTTCATACATTTAATATCTAATAATAAGATTTTATCAAAGATCAACATGATCAAGTGATACAAAAATTCACCCAAATTAATAAATTAGATTGGAGTCACACATATATGCATCTTGAATAATATATGAACATTAAAACAAATAATTGCTTTATTTTCAGAGATCTACGCTGGAACAAGTTTACAATAGTGAAGACAGGCTCTTTCGAAAACTATTCTGTTTTGAATTCGATGTAAGTTTACTTTGGTATATTTTTTTCCTTCTATTTTAAAGATTTTATTATCGTCAGATCAAGAGACGTTTCGATTATATTTTAAGTTTTACACGTTTTCTAAAAGCGTAAACATTGCCACTCTGAAAGTAAATTCGAATCCAGCTACCTCTAAAAATAAGCAAACAATGCAACGTACAAGCTCAAATGCACAGTTTGACCAACAAAACAGGATAAGTTAGAACTTTTCAGTTGTTCATCTTGTCATTCATACTTTCATGTAAGTCAATGATTACTTTCGGCATATGGCCTAACATCGCTTGACATTAACTATATTCAAAAACACTAAGTTATGTATACAGATTATTTATTCAACAACAAAGGGAAATATTTAACGCTAAAGCGCGACATATGACTAAAAATGTAAAGAGCTATGATATATATAGATTCATACTACACCATAGGATATTAGCTTGGCCACTACACATCGGTAGTGTTCATGATAGGTTTACGTTAAAGTCAGACAATTATCCAGTTTAAAGTTAAACTACTACAAATAAAAGTAATGATAATTACAATATCAGCATTCCTTATACACTTCGGATCTGTCAAATCAAAATGAGTGGATCGTGCGTGGAAACATGAATGTTTCGCGTCCTATTTTAATGTATATGCATGCACAGGACGAGAGCATACATCTGTAAATGAAACATAAACTTGAACGGAATCAAAAAACTAAACTAGGAATTATCCGAATTGAATATATAAAAAATGAAAAAGACAAACAGACAAACAATAGTACATATGGTACAACATAGAAAAATAAAGAACATAGCAATTGGCTTATTCTAAAACAAATAATGTCCTCTGCAATCTTTAATCATATTTTTTTCAGAACCCTTGCAGATTGTCAGATTAATGTTATTGAGTCCAGGGCATTTGCCTTCCTACCAAATCTTCACTATTTGTAAGTATGTTTGTTTGTAAACAAATTGTAACAAGTTAGTCATCTAAAGTTCCCCTATAATTATTTGCTTTATGAAACGTATATTCATAATAATATAAAATGAGATTTGATAATAACCTGGTTTGTTTAAACAATACTCAGCCGTTTTTAGACGACTGAAACAGTCGTAAGATCAATCACGGAATTGAGAACAAGTAAAACAAATCGTTGATTTTTGTACCAAGTATTACTGAAGCAAATCACAGCCTTTGGAAATAAAACACTCAGTGTGTCAAATAATTCGACATTTTATGAACATGACTACGTCAAAATTATATCTTTTTTAAGCACCAGGACTTTACAGGCCACGTTACTCTATCTAAATTTCAGTTTTATGTAGTTTCGTCTATTTGACAATGTATTTTCTTACGTCCATGGGGCTTCTTGTTTTGTTTATATATAAAAAAGAAGATGTGGTATGATTGCCAATGATACAACTATTCATAAAAGACCAAAATGACACAGACATTAACAACTATAGGTCACCGTACGGCCTTCAACAATGAGCAAAGCCCATACCGCATAGTCAGCTATAAAAGGCCCCGATAAGACAATGTAACACAATTCAAAGGAGAAAACTAACGGCCTTATTTATGTAAAAGGTGAACGAAAAACAAATATGTAACACATAAACAAACGACAACCACTGAATATACAGGCTCCTGACTTGGGACAGGCACATACAAAATAATGTGGCGGGGTTAATGTCAGCGGGATCCCAACCCTATATAACTTTATATTAAAGTTTGAAAAACTAAGCCGATTGCTCCTTACAAAGACCTTTCCATTGAAATATTATGTAACTGGAAAGTAACATTGGAAAACGTAGTAAATCATGAAACATAAAAACAAACAATTCAGTTTAGAGGATTTACAACCAAAACAATGAACATCCTAGAAACAAGAAGAAATGGAATTAGAGGCACTAAGACAACTAGTCACTAGTAACAATGTGTTAAAAATAACACAAGTATATACATATTTTCAATCAATAAGGAAATCAAATGCAAAATCAGTTTGACATTTACAATGTACAAGTTATTTGTAATCCCGAGTGACCGATTTGTACATGTATATATCACGAAATATATGAAATGAGACCGACAATTGAAGTGGATTTCCAGCAATTATATTCTCATTGTTTTATTATTATAAAGATGGCTTTGAATTTTTAACTGCAAGGAATACTGTTTGGCAAAACTAATAGGTCTATGAAATATGATTCCCTTTATCATTGTTTATCGGATATTTAAATAATGATCTTTGTTTTTATTTCTCTAGAGTTCTCGATCGAAATAATATCAGTATCATACCTTCCGAAACGTTTGTTGGACTGGAAAGCCTTTTCCAAATGTATGTATTGCTTGTTGTTTCAATACGGAACGTACGGAAATTCTAACCTTAACGTATTTTAGAATTTGTGTACGTCTTTTTGCAGATCGTTGATCGTTATTACTGGTATAATAGAGTATTTACGTAAAACATACATAACTTATACATAAGTCCGCCTTGTAGTATATAGTATTCTCCTGATCGTAATCACACAGAGGACATATGATTGAGTTAAGGAAAAATCAGTTTATATATGTAAAATTTCATATTGATTAAGAAGAAACATACAGGCAATTGCAACTCTAATATGTGATATCGCTAATGTGGTAAGACACTGACATATCGTATTGCTTTGTTATCACATACACACGAGGCGTTCAAACCATTTGCTAATGTGTCGGAATCGTATTTTGTATTTTGAACATGATTTATACATGTATTTTTCCGTGCAGTTCTAATATCCTGCACACCCATATATTTATGTCGTCATGTGATTCTTATCTGATTAAACCTTTCAATTTTGGTTAAAATGAATTGATAAAAGGAGAAAGTAGGTTTTTTATTTCCGTTTTTTTTAAATGATTTACACCTGTGCATTTAACATAGGAAATATGTTTTATTGTTGGTATTTTGAAAGCAATTTCATCACTATTTGTTAATGAAGACCAGAAAAAACCTATTATTGAATTAACCATACTAACAGCCCTTTTATAGTCTGCAATAATACTGAAGGTAACAGATTTGCTAGTCTAGGTAACAAGTTGCTTACAAAATAAGTGTCATAATTCTTTCCGCACCAAAACAGGAATTATTTTCCGTCGGTAAAAAAGAACCAGATTAGGGAAAAGGACATGAATTGATAAAATAACATTAGAAAACACACAATTGCAAAAACGTTACAGCGTGCCGAAGTTCGACCCAACTAATCTTATATTTAGGTTTCATGTTAAATGCTGATCTACACAGAACTTACTTATCATTGATTATATGACTTTCTCTTTGTATAAATCATTTAGATACATACGATGGAACTCATTGCAAGAAATTGAACATGGAGCGTTACAAGACTTGCCTGAATTGGCATACATGTAAGATATAATGTAAAAACAACAATAATAATTATGCTAAACGTTCCAAATCGTATGAACTGATGACGAGTTTGACAAAGTATAAGTAAGAACATTCTGTTAATAATGACCAAACCCTTGTTTGTATTTTAAAGGTAAACACGTAAACTTTTAGGAATGTTTGGTCTTCAATGCTCTTTAACTTCGCACTTTATTTGGCCTTTCTAACACTTTTATTTCGAGCGTCACTGATGAGTCTTTTGTAGGCGACAAGCGCGTCTGGCGTAAATATTAAATTTTATTCCTGGTAAATATGATGAGCTTATTCATAACGATTGATTTACGGTGAACTCTGCCATATATTAAATTGCTCTATTTTTTGAAAAGTATGAACAGAAAACAAACAATTGGTTCTATAATACACTTTAAAAATATGTTAATAATGCGTACCTTCAAGCTAGACAGTAATTCAGCAAAAGCAAATTCTAAAAAAAATAGAATTAATTCAAAGCAACAGTGATTATGAAAATAAATCAACAAGATATAAACATCACAAAGGCAAATATAAAACAAAACAAAGGAAGCAGGATAACTTTTCAAAACAACCTGACGTTGATAAACACGCTCTAAACATAGACGGATTGGTGCAAATATTTCTGGGCATGTGACTTCCATCTTGTTACTTGTTCACACGTTCATTTCGGTGATATCAAATTCAAGAAAAAAGAGGACAGGTCTACCACGATTTGACATCATTCCAGTTCATGATATTATAAGTAAACTCATTATAGATACCAGGACTAAATTTTGTATACACGGCAGACGCGCGTTTCGTTTACAAAAGACTCATCAGTGACGCTCGAATCAAAAAAAAAATAGGCCAAACAAAGTACGAAGTTATAAAGCATTGAAGAGCATAAGGTGGTCAAAAAGATTACAAAGTGTTATTTTATTCTAAATTGTTATACCTACGTTTCTCATTGTTATGGACAAAACATTGTATATTGAAAAGATGTTGTTTATCTTTCATTTTTGAATTAGGAACAGTAGTATGAAGAGAAGGAAAAGTCGAATGTGTATATATATTTCCTAATATTATATAGTAATAACAGATTTTGAAATAGATCATCAGAATATTTCTGACCCTAATGCTGACAAACAGTGGTGGTTGAAAAACACAACAAAAACAAACAAAATATTCCAGATTTAACTATAGAAAGAATGCTGCTTTGAACTTAACAAATGTATTCATCTGCCATAATTAGGTTACATTTGATTGATTATAAATAACATATAGTGCAGAATACGTGTATAATGTGTATTAATGTAAAGAATTATTGTCGTGACATATGCTCTTTAATTTCTAGGTACATTCAGCATAATGATATATCAGTGATAAAAGCTTTTACGTTTTCTTATTTGCCAATGCTATACGAACTGTAAGTATACCTAACTGACATATTGCCTTCTATGATCATATGCTTAAAATGTTTAACATAAAAGAAAAAAAATATATATATATATATGGTAAACGAATGGAAATTAATAATGTTTAAAAATCGGACAGTACTATATCTAAACTGAAACGTCCAACACATGTAATAGTAAAATAACAAAATGTAACAATCAAAGTAAACAAATATAAACAAATTTTGAAAATATAAAAGCTAATTAAAAAAACCAGGAATAATACCAAATCGCTATGAGAGTTCAGCGTTGTCAATGCCACTCGTCTACAAATGATCTATACATTTGATTTATTTTCTGTTTGTTGACGCCATGTTTTAGCACCAACTTTGGGATATTTCATGGGTGTATTTTTTCATTGGTGGAGGGATCCATAGTGGCCGGAGAAAACCACCGACCTCCCATAGGAAAACTGACAATTATAGTCAATCAAGATTGGTGTCAAGTACACCCTCACGATTGAGGTTCTAACACACAACCTAAGTGGTGACACGCTACTGATTACAGTAGTAACTACTTAGGCCACTCGGCCCACGAGGCTCCTATGAATTAAAGCATAAACTTTAAACTACAGTGGCTGAAAGGAATGCATTTTTCTAAATATGGTTCTTTAATATTCCAATTTTGATTTTCTTTTTTTATATGTTTAAGAATTATTTATTTAGCTGTGCTTTTGTTTTCATTAAAACTTGTTTTAAAGTTGGTAAATTTTTAACATAAATAATCAAGCTAAACATTCTATACTTACAGGTATTTGGAGAACAACCTAATATCCGTTATACATCCGAATTCGTTCAGCAATTTGCCTAGTTTAAGAATTCTGTAAGCTTTTTAATCTATTACAAACCTTTTCGTTCAGAATGTATTATTCCACACAAAATCGATATACAGCATTACTCCTATTCACCGAACAAATTAATACGGTGTAGGACTAAAAATTACAGTTCTATCTACGAACACTTATTCGGAAATGACTTATTGAAAATGCCGCCTTAAAATTACAATGTACATGTATGTTGTTAAAAAATAACATAACAAAAAAAAGACAGAACAAGTATCCTCGTTTATTAATCAGACTATAGAAGAAATGAGTTTCAAACTTGTTCGAAACCTTGAACTTTTGAATGTTAATGATTTTTTGTTTTGCAATTCTGTCATGAAGATTATAGGGAATAAGGGTTTACGGATAACAAAATGCGATACAGTATAAACACCAATGAAACCATTAGCAAGCATTGATACAAGCTTGAATAGGCAACCATCCATCCTTCCTTAACCAGAAACATCAATATCGTACATATTCTTACATGAAAACTATGATACTATTAAATTTGCTAAAATTAACGGATTATTCATAGCATTAGAGTTTCCAAGATAAAAATCGGACAGACATAAAACTTCGCCAACCATTCAACTATATGTTCCTTATTTGAGACGGCACACGCAGAATTAGGCGGGGTTTAACATGTTTGTGAGTGATTAACCCTTCTCTTACAAGCGAGTGGTTTAGCGCTATAAAACCAGGTTAAATCCCAATTTTTCACTTTAAAAATGAATTTATCAAGTCATGAATTTGACAGTTGTTGTCCATTCGTTTTATGTTTTATCATTTGATTTTGCCATGTGATTAAGAAATTTCCCGGAGGCGTGCTTCATCTGGCCCCTAAACAAAAATGTTGTCTAGTTCAGTAATTATGGACGTCATACTTAACTCCGAATAATACAAAAAAACTGAAACTAAAAATCAAACAAGACTAACAAAGGCCAGATGCTCCGTTTTTGTTCTGTAGCTAGTCACCACTTCAGTTTTATCATGTACATTGATTATAAAGTCATTTTATAAAATTTACTGTTTGCAAAAGTATGTATTATTCTAAATTCTAAATAATATTAAAGGATGTTCTTGTCCCAGGTGAATAACCTTTGTATTGGTCACAAAGTTTTGGATCTTTTGGTCCTCAGTGCTTTTCAGTATTGTTCTTGTTTTGGCTTTCAAACGTTTTTCATCTGGGCGTCGCTGCTTGGTATTTTGTGGACGTTGCGTGCGTCTGGCGTATTACATTTGTAACCAGGTACATGTGTACTTGCAACCTTAGGCGTTACTGTTTGACGTGAACTTGACTGATCGGTGAATGATCGGTGACGGATGTTTGACTGATCGATGACTGATCGGTGATCGGTGACCCATAGGATCCGTCAGATAAGTCAAATAACCTATGTAAGAGTTACCCTGACAACTGTCACCGATCGATCAGTAAATTAAATTTATGCACGGATCGGACGGATACGTATATATTTAAAATTCTTATATAAACCGAACTCCACAGTGTTTACAATCGATGAACGCGGACCTCTACGAAGACACCTTAATGGGTTACACTAATGACTGGACCTAATGACAGGACCGAATGACAGGACCAAATGAAAAATGCTAATAACTTTTTCATTTCTCAAAGGATTGATCTCAAATTTGAAATATAATAAGATTTCATCATTTGATATATAGATTTAAAAGAAAAATTTAAAAAAATTGTAAGAAACTTTAGAAAACGTGACATGACCAACTCTGATAATGACAGGACCAACATCGACAATGACAGGACCAAATAAAAATGCTAATAACTTTTTTATTTTTCAAAGGAATTATCTCAGATTTGAAATATAAAATGATATGTCATATTTTGAACCCAAAATGTTATACAAAATATAGATTTCTTTCAAAAACTTTCGAAAACGTGACATGACCATCGCTGATTGACATGACCAACCTCGACAATGACCGGACCAGATGAAATTGCTAATTACTCTTTTATTTCTCAAAATATTTTGCTGAAATTTGAAATATAATAAGATTTCATCATTTGATAAATAGATTTAAGAAAAAAAAAATAAAAAATTGTAAGAAACTTTAGAAAACGTGACATGACCAACTCTGATAATGACAGGACCAACATCGACAATGACAGGACCAAATAAAAATGCTAATAACTTTTTTTATTTGTCAAAAGAATTATCTCAGGTTTGAAACATAAAACGATATGTCATAGTTTGAAACATAAATGTTATAAAAAAATATAGATTTTTTCAAAAACTTTCGAAAACATGACATGACCATCGCTGACTGACATGACCAACCTCGACAATGACCGGACCAGATGAAATTGCTAATTACTCTTTTATTTCTCAAAATATTTTGCTGAAATTTGAAATATAATAAGATTTCATCATTTGATAAATAGATTTAAGAAAAAAAAAATAAAAAATTGTAAGAAACTTTAGAAAACGTGACATGACCAACTCTGATAATGACAGGACCAACATCGACAATGACAGGACCAAATAAAAATGCTAATAACTTTTTTTATTTGTCAAAAGAATTATCTCAGGTTTGAAACATAAAACGATATGTCATAGTTTGAAACATAAATGTTATAAAAAAATATAGATTTTTTCAAAAACTTTCGAAAACATGACATGACCATCGCTGACTGACATGACCAACATCGACAATGACAGGACCAGATGAAATTCTAATTACTCTTTTATTTCTAAAACATATTTTTCTGAAATTTGAAATATAATTAGATTTAACCATTTTATACATAAAGAAAGGAATAATATAGAAAAAAATTATTAAAAGCTTGCTGTAATGTGACCTGGCCAACACTGACAATGACAGGACAAACCTCGACAATGACAGTAATTTTCTCAGATTTAAGATATAATAAGATCTCGTCTTTTAATACATCAATTAAAGAAAAGGCATGCCTTAAGAAAATAAATCTAGATTTTTTTTTATTGCGAAAACGTGAAATGACCATAGTTCTACATGTACTATACAAATCCTTGTTGAAATTAATAATAAAAAAAAACCACACACACATTAAGATTGAAATTGATTAAGTTTTTAGCAAATAAAGGAAAAAAACTAACTTGGGAAAAAACGTTAGGTCTGCGAACGCCCACAGCATTATTTGAACTTTTTATTGGTATATTGTATTTTTAAAAACCGAGTTGTAGAAATATTGTTGAGCTTGAGAAACTATGTAGATTTATTAAATATATTTCTGTGAAAGTCTATCCTTTTGATTTGTACAACTATATGTTTATTTTCTTTTGTGCAAATATTTATCATATTAATTGATATTTCACACATGCTATATCATCATTGTAATATCTTCTCTGTAACTATGTATTTGGTTTATGAGAATAAAGATCATTTATTCATTCATCCAGCATATTTTGTATATTAATTACTGGTCATAATCTGACACGTCTGAAAACAATTATAAGGTAACAAACAAAAGGTGTGACATAAGCCATAAATAAGTTGATAAATCCAATAAAGATTGTGATGACAGTAATTGAAATCACATAATAATGTCGTTGTTTTATTAATATTTTCAGAACAGTAAATAATTATTTCCATGCATTACTTAAGGAATGCTCGAGTAAATGCAGGGTATATCTTGTTAGTTTTATTTCTTATAATAAACAAATAAACATTTCTTGAAGTATGCCCGACCCTTGCATGCATGATTTCTTGGTGGATTTAAATATTTCATAAAATATACTGAAGCAAACATTTTCACGAACTACTTTAAAAGGTTTGATGCCTTTCCAAATTAAGTGGCTTAAATTGGACTTCATGATATCAAGAAATATTATGATGATAATTCAATAAATCTTAATTTATTTTTATTTTAATGAACTATCTCTTAAACTATAAAATGATTATATGTAATAACAAGGATTTGTATAGTAAACAAATCCTAAACAAATCCTTGGTAATAACCTGTAAATATTTCAAGATCTCTTTCTTAAATATACTGATCAATTGTGTCTTTTTGTCCTGTGACTCTCTGTCCGCCGACATACGTTAAGCATCTAGGTCAAGAAATTTTAACCACCATAAAATATATTTTCCTGAATTTTTAAGAAATATCTTACTAATTATGGATCAGAATTGAACAATTTCAGTAAAATAAGAAAGAAATTATGATTCAGTTTCATCGGCCAGATCATAGCCGATGTTGGTCAGGTCACATAACCGCAAGCTTTCAATACGTATTTTTTCTTTCTATAATTTACTTAAATGATGTGCGAAATGGTCTAAATTGTCATTATTTCAAATTTGAGAGGAATATTCTGACAAAAAATAAAGCATAATGAGAATTTTCATTTGGTCCTGTCATTGACAACGTTGACCAGGTCACATTACAGTGATTACACCAAGCTTTTTTTTTTTACTTTTTTCTTATATTTATGTATAAAATGGCACAATCTTCACATATTTTAAATTTCAGAGAAATATTCTGAGAAATAAAAGAGAAATTTGCAATTTCATTTGATCCTGTCATTGTCGAGGTTGGTCATGTCAGTCAGCGATGGTCATGTCATGTTTTCGAAAGTTTTTGAAAAAAATCTATATTTTTTATAACATTTTGGGTTCAAAATATGACATATCATTTTATATTTCAAATCTGAGATAATTCCTTTGAAAAATAAAAAAGTTATTAGCATTTTTATTTGGTCCTGTCATTGTCGATGTTGGTCCTGTCATTATCAGAGTTGGTCATGTCACGTTTTCTAAAGTTTCTTACAATTTTTTTAAATTTTTCTTTTAAATCTATATATCAAATGATGAAATCTTATTATATTTCAAATTTGAGATCAATCCTTTGAGAAATGAAAAAGTTATTAGCATTTTTCATTTGGTCCTGTCATTCGGTCCTGTCATTCGGTCCAGTCATTAGTGTAACCCCACCTTAATTTGCACGTTATAATTTGTAATAAAATTAGTTGCAATAAAAAAGTGAAAATAGTTTAACAGAATAAGATGCTTAGAGCGTTAAATTGTTTGTGTTGATTAATATTTTCGTATTAAATATTATAAACCTCAGAGACATATAATACATAATTGTATTATATGACTCAGTTAACATGAACTTATTTCAACGAAAATGGTTATTGTTGACCGCCATTGGATTTTTGAACTTTTAATAGTTTCGAATAGGTTGTTTTTTCATGAAATTAAAAGAATGTCAAAGAAATGATATTAAAAGTTTGTTCCCATTGTTTAGAATTACCAAAATTAATCTTCTTTTTATCAAATATTGTACTATTTTATTTGCAATCAGTTATTTTTTACCATCTTGAGACAAGTCTTCTAATCAGAATTGAGATATAATGAGAATTAAAATACTTAAACTTTTAATTTTGTGGAATAAGAATGCAGTTATTGATTTATTTTGATGCATATTATTAACTGTCATATGATTTCAGTACTTTTTGTACATAATGATTGGCTGTTCTTCATAAAATAATTGTACTTTAAGGAAAAAGATATTAAATTTTTGTACGCGTTGCCTAAAATGCAAATATTTCTTCATTTTACTGAAAATTATTGGCCGCCATTGGATTTTTGTACTTTTTATATTTTGAATAGTTTTTTTTCATCAAATTAAAAGAATGGCAGAGAAATCACACTAAAACTTTGTTCGCATTGTTAAAAATAACCAAAATTATTCTTCTTTTTATTAAAAATGATACTATTTTATTTGAAATCAGTTATTTTTACCATCTAGAGACAAGTCTTCTAATCAGAATTGAGATATAGTGAGAATTAAAATACTTAAACTTTTATTTTTGTGGAATAAGAATGCAGTTATTGATTTATTTTGATGCAAATTATTAACCGTCATATGATTTCAGTACTTTTTGTACATAATGATTGGCTGTTCTTCATAGAATAATCTAACTTTCAGGAAAAAGATATAAAAATTTTGTACGCGTTGCCTAAAATGCAAATATTTTTTCATTTTACTGAAAATTATTGACCGCCATTGGATTTTTGTACTTTTTATATTTAAGAATAGTTTTTTCTCATAAATTAAAAGAATGGCAGAAAAATCCTACTAAAATTTTGTTCCCATTGTTTTAAATAATTAAAATTAATCTTCTTTTTATCAAATATTGTACTATTTTATTTGCAATCAGTTATTTTTACCATCTTGAGACAAGTCTTCTAATCAGAATTGAGATAAAATGAGAATTAAAATACTTAAACTTTTAATTTTGTGGAATAAGAATGCAGTTATTGATTTATTTTGATGCATATTATTAACTGTCATATGATTTCAGTACTTTTTGTACATAATGATTGGCTGTTCTTCATAAAATAATTTTACTTTAAGGAAAAAGATATTAAATTTTTGTACGCGTTGCCTAAAATGCAAATATTTCTTCATTTTACTGAAAATTATTGGCCGCCATTGGATTTTTGTACTTTTTATATTTTGAATAGTTTTTTTTCATCAAATTAAAAGAATGGCAGAGAAATCACACTAAAACTTTGTTCGCATTGTTAAAAATAACCAAAATTATTCTTCTTTTTATCAAAAATGATACTATTTTATTTGAAATCAGTTATTTTTACCATCTTGAGACAAGTCTTCTAATCAGAATTCAGATATAATGAGAATCAAAATACATAAACTTTTTTTTTGTGGAATAAGAAAGTAGTTATTGATTTATTTTGATAAAAATTATTAACCGTCATATGATTTCAGTACTTTTTGTACATCATGATTGGCTGCTCTTCATAAAACATGCTTACTTTAAGGAAAAATATATAAAATTCTTGTACGCGTTGCCTAAAATGCAAATATTTTTTCATTTGACTGAGAATTATTGACCGCCATTGGAATTTTGTACTTTTTATAGCTTAGAATAGTTTTTTTTAATAAAATTAAAATAATATCAGAAAAATCATACTAAAATTTTGTTCGCATTGTTTAAAATAATCAAAATTATTCTTCTTTTTATCAAAAATGATACTATTTTATTTGAAATCAGTTATTTTTACCATCTTGAGACAAGTCTTCTAATCAGAATTCAGATATAATGAGAATTAAAATACATAAACTTTTATTTTTGTGGAATAAGAATGTAGTTATTGATTTATTTTGATAAAAATTATTAACCGTCATATAATTTCAGTACTTTTTGTACATCAAGATTGGGTGTTCTTCATAAAATATGCTTACTTTTAGGAAAAAGATATAAAATTTTTGTACGTGTTTCCTAAAATGCAAATATTGTTTCATTTTACTGAAAATTATTGACCGCCATTGGATTTTTGTACTTTTTATATTTAAGAATAGTTTTTTTATCATAAATTAAAAGGATATCAGAAAAATCATACTTAAATTTTGTTCGCATTGTTTAAAATAATCAAAATTATTCTTCTTTTTATCAAAAATGATACTATTTTATTTGAAATCAGTTATTTTTACCATCTTGAGACAAGTCTTCTAATCAGAATTCAGATATAGTGAGAATTAAAATACTTAAACTTTTATTTTTGTGGAATAAGAATGTAGTTATTGATTTATTTTGATAAAAATTATTAACCGTCATATGATTTCAGTACTTTTTGTACATCATGATTGGCTGTTCTTCATAAAACATGCTTACTTTAAGGAAAAAATATAAAAATTCTTGTACGCCTTGCCTAAAATGCAAATATTTTTTCATTTGACTGAGAATTATTGACCGCCATTGGAATTTTGTACTTTTTATAGCTTAGAATAGTTTTTTTTAATAAAATTAAAATAATATCAGAAAAATCATACTAAAATTTTGTTCGCATTGTTTAAAATAATCAAAATTATTCTTCTTTTTATCAAAAATGATACTATTTTATTTGAAATCAGTTATTTTTACCATCTTGAGACAAGTCTTCTAATCAGAATTCAGATATAATGAGAATTAAAATACATAAACTTTTATTTTTGTGGAATAAGAATGTAGTTCTTGATTTATTTTGATACTAATATTAACCGTCACATGATTTCAGTACTTTTTGTACATCAAGATTGGGTGTTCTTCATAAAATATGCTTACTTTTAGGAAAAAGATATAAAATTTTTGTACTCGTTTCCTAAAATGCAAATATTGTTTCATTTTACTGAAAACTATTTACCGCCTTTGGATTTTTGTACTTTTTATAGTTGAGAATAGTTTTTTTTCATAAAATTAAAATAATATCAGAAAAAACATACTAAAATTTTGTTCGCATTGTTTAAAATAATCAAAATTATTCTTCTTTTTATCAAAAATGATACTATTTTATTTGAAATCAGTTATTTTTACCATCTTGAGACAAGTCTTCTAATCAGAATTCAGATATAATGAGAATTAAAATACTTAAACTTTTATTTTTGTGGAATAAGAATGCAGTTATAGATTTATTTTGATGCATATTATTAACTGTCATATGATTTCAGTACTTTTTGTACATAATGATTGGCTGTTCTTCATAAAATAATTTTACTTTAAAGAAAAATATATAAAATTTTTGTACGCGTTGCCTAAAATGCAAATATTTTTTCATTTGACTGAGAATTATTGACTGCCATTGGAATTTTGTACTTTTTATAGCTTAGAATAGTTTTTTTTAATAAAATTAAAATAATATCAGAAAAATCATACTAAAATTTTGTTCGCATTGTTTAAAATAATAAAAATTATTCTTCTTTTTATCAAAAATGATACTATTTTATTTGAAATCAGTTATTTTTACCATCTTGAGACAAGTCTCCTTATTAGAATTGAGATATAATGAGAATTAAAATACTTACACTTTTATTTTTGTAGAATAAGAATGTAGTTATTGATTTATTTTGATACTAATATTAACCGTCACATGATTTCAGTACTTATTGTACATCAAGATTGGGTGTTCTTCATAAAATATGCTTACTTTTAGGAAAAAGATATAAAATTTTTGTACTCGTTTCCTAAAATGCAAATATTGTTTCATTTTACTGAAAACTATTTACCGCCTTTGGATTTTTGTACTTTTTATAGTTGAGAATAGTTTTTTTTCATAAAATTAAAATAATATCAGAAAAAACATACTAAAATTTTGTTCGCATTGTTTAAAATAATCAAAATTATTCTTCTTTTTATCAAAAATGATACTATTTTATTTGAAATCAGTTATTTTTACCATCTTGAGACAAGTCTTCTAATCAGAATTCAGATATAATGAGAATTAAAATACTTAAACTTTTATTTTTGTGGAATAAGAATGCAGTTATAGATTTATTTTGATGCATATTATTAACTGTCATATGATTTCAGTACTTTTTGTACATAATGATTGGCTGTTCTTCATAAAATAATTTTACTTTAAAGAAAAATATATAAAATTTTTGTACGCGTTGCCTAAAATGCAAATATTTTTTCATTTGACTGAGAATTATTGACTGCCATTGGAATTTTGTACTTTTTATAGCTTAGAATAGTTTTTTTTAATAAAATTAAAATAATATCAGAAAAATCATACTAAAATTTTGTTCGCATTGTTTAAAATAATAAAAATTATTCTTCTTTTTATCAAAAATGATACTATTTTATTTGAAATCAGTTATTTTTACCATCTTGAGACAAGTCTCCTTATTAGAATTGAGATATAATGAGAATTAAAATACTTACACTTTTATTTTTGTAGAATAAGAATGTAGTTATTGATTTATTTTGATACTAATATTAACCGTCACATGATTTCAGTACTTATTGTACATCAAGATTGGGTGTTCTTCATAAAATATGCTCTCTTTTAGGAAAAAGATATAACATTTTTGTACGTGTTTCCTAAAATGCAAATATTGTTTCATTTTACTGAAAATTATTGACTGCCATTGGATTTTTGTACTTTTTATATTTAAGAATAGTTTTTTTGTCATAAATTAAAAGGATATCAGAAAAATCATACTAAAATTTTGTTCGAATTGTTTAAAATAATCAAAATTATTCTTCTTTTTATCAAAAATGATACTATTTTATTTGAAATCAGTTATTTTTACCATCTTGAGACAAGTCTTCTAATCAGAATTGAGATATAGTGAGAATTAAAATACATAAACTTTTATTTTTGTGGAATAAGAATGTAGTTATTGATTTATTTTGATAAAAATTATTAACCGTCATATGATTTCAGTACTTTTTGTACATCATGATTGGCTGTTCTTCATAAAACATGCTTACTTTAAGGAAAAATATATAAAATTCTTGTACGCCTTGCCTAAAATGCAAATATTTTTTCATTTGACTGAGAATTATTGACCGCCATTGGAATTTTGTACTTTTTATAGCTTAGAATAGTTTTTTTTAATAAAATTAAAATAATATCAGAAAAATCATACTAAAATTTTGTTCGCATTGTTTAAAATAATAAAAATTATTCTTCTTTTTATCAAAAATGATACTATTTTATTTGAAATCAGTTATTTTCACCATCTTGAGACAAGTCTTCTAATCAGAATTCAGATATAATGAGAATTAAAATACATAAACTTTTATTTTTGTGGAATAAGAATGTAGTTCTTGATTTATTTTGATACTAATATTAACCGTCACATGATTTCAGTACTTTTTGTACATCAAGATTGGGTGTTCTTCATAAAATATGCTTACTTTTAGGAAAAGATATAAAATTTTTGTACGCGTTTCCTAAAATGCAAATATTGTTTCATTTTACTGAAAATTATTTACCGCCTTTGGATTTTTGTACTTTTTATAGTTGAGAATAGTTTTTTTTCATAAAATTAAAATAATATCAGAAAAAACATACTAAAATTTTGTTCGCATTATTTAAAAATATCAAAATTATTCTTCTTTTTATCAAAAATGATACTATTTTATTTGAAATCAGTTATTTTTTACCATCTTGAGACAAGTCTTCTAATCAGAATTCAGATATAATGAGAATTAAAATACTTAAACTTTTATTTTTGTGGAATAAGAATGCAGTTATAGATTTATTTTGATACAAATTATTAACCGTCATATGATTTCATTACTTATCAGGATTGGCTGTTCCTCATAAAACATGCTTACTTTAAGGAAAAAGATATTAAATTTTTGTACGCGTTGCCTAAAATGCAAATATTTCTTCATTTTACTGAAAATTATTGACCGCCATTGGATTTTGTAATTTTTATAGTTTGAAATAGTTTTTTTTGTTCATAAAATTAAAGGAATGTCAGAGAAATCATACTAAAATTTTATTCGCATTGTTTAGAATAACCAAAATTATTCTTATTTTTGTTAAAGATGATATTATTTTATTTGAAATCAGTTATTTTACCATCTTGAGACAAGTCTGCTAATTAGAATTGAGATGTAATGATGTACTTTTTATTGTTTAGGAGTAGTTATCTTTTTTATTAAAAAAAAGACTCTCAGAAAAATATAATGTAATGTTGTTTGCATTGTTGAAAATTATTTCTATTTCTTGTTAAAAGCAGTTATTTTTGTAATTTGTTGTTTTAAATGCTTCGATTGTGACGAGAATATAGAAAGTCCGTGATTATGATAGGTTTTTTTTTAAGAATTTTATGATGATAAGGATACAAAAATTTAAAATTTTGAAAAATAATAGACTACATTTTTCAATAACTGATTCTTTCATTTTGTTTTTCCCGAGAATGTTTGAAAAATAATAAAATAAAAACCGCGATGTAGACACCGTTTTAGAACTCGCCGGTTTTGAAAATATATAACCTAAATAAAACGAAAAAGACCATTCTTTAATGATGATATTTTAATTTAGGTTTTATCTGTACATTTCTTTTCATTTCAATTCATAAAACTTTGCTAAATAATTAATAAACAAAATGTATAATTGAACGTTCGATTTTCAATAGTCGCCATTTTAATTAGATTAAACGAAACTAAGATTCCGTAATTTGTATTAGTTTATCATGTGACGTATTAAAGTTCAATCCGTCATCAAGGTCGATCGGTACTATCCGTCCGATCAGTCCGACCAGTCAATTACTTTTACTATAAGTCTGACGGATTGCTGACGTGAGTCTGACGCGAACTTGACTGATCGGTGACTGATCGATGACCGCTGACTGATCGCTGAAATAGTAACGCCTAAGGTTGCAAGTACATGTACCCTTTTTTGGCTATTAATCGTTTGTTTCTCTGTCCTATATGTTTTCCCATTTATTTGTATAATAGTCCTGTCATGTTGCCATTTTAATGTTATTATTAACATTGCCATTGAAGCGGGAGGTTTAACATGCCACAAAACCAGGTTTTACCCACCATTTTTATCTTAAAATGCCCTGTACCAAGTCAGGGAAATGACCATTGTTTTATTATAGTTCGTTTTTGTGTGTTTCGTTCTAATGTTGTGTTTTTGTTGTGTCTTAGTTCTCTTATATTTGACGCGTTTCCCTCAGTTTTAGTTTGTAACACGGATTTGTTTTTTCTCTATCAATTGATGAATTTCGAACAGTGGTATACTACTGTTGCCTTTATTTGGGACAGGCACAAACATGCGGCGGGTCTAAACATGTTTTAGAAAGAAAAAAAGCTATGTTAATACTTACAGGTCTTAAGAAAGACAAAACAGAAAATAAGAACTTGTTTAACGAAAATGCATGTTCGTTTCATATACTATTCATTAACGTTTTTTTGTTTCTATTCAATGCAGTTGTTCTCACTTTGTAATGAAAATATGTAGACAAGATACAAACATAATACTTATAGGAGAACGTGTTGGTTTTTTTTCGTTTTTAGAAAACTTACAAATAATAGAATCAGCGAAATAAGGCAGGAATATTTCAATGGTTTGAACTATATCAGAGAAATGTAAGATATAATTTTGCTATCTTTCAAGTAACAGCTAATTTACTTGATATATATTTATAAGCAGAGGCTAATTAGTTTTGGGGTCTAGGGCGGCTTGCATAGTGCAAGGCGAGTTTGTGTCACGATATCTCAGTAGCATTAGTTCTAATCCGGCCAGTCAAAAATAAAACCGATTTTCTGCTGCAAATTTATAGATCTATATTGTTGGGTTGTTTTTTGGACGAATTATATATAGAAAGGATATACTTACGGATAACAAAAAAAATGATAGAACTAAAAATACTACAATAGCTAACATTTCAATAATAAAAATCGTGGTTACCCTTCCATCTACAACTGTCATGTCCAAAAAATACATATTCCCGTCTGCATACCAACAATAAGGTCAGTTGCAATTTAAGTGTCCCACATTTTTTTCTTAAATTGATATCAATTGAAAAACTGTGTTATATATTTACCGACATAAAATAAACAAGGACGCGGTATTCAGTACGTAGATGAAACTAAACGATATTTATTTAAGCGCACCCAAGAACACCTCGATCGTTAAGAAAAAAACAAATACATTCAAAAGTATCAGTTATCAACACCTTCAGAAACGCAATCATCCGATTAAATAGTTCAACCTTTATGAGTAGTAATCAACCATGGGAATCTCACTCAAATTTTACAATCATTGAAACTAATTAGGTTACGTTGGAGTAATCAATTACAGACAGTCTATCCTTTCATTCTTAACGATAATATCATCGGAATTGGTAATATATTAGGAACCGAGTCTGTTATCATTTTGATATAGTTTCTAAAACGCTTGTGTTTAATTACTGTGAAGTGTGTACATATGTGAATATCAGTGACAATACACCTATGTAATGAAATTGCCGTACTTCTGAATACATTGATGGCCCCAGTTCCCATGTTATAGCAGGATATCGTAACATAGTGGGTGACCGATAGTTTAAGTCATTCCTCAGTAAAACCTGCATATCGTCCCCCGTCAGTTACGAATTTGATTGAGTTTTTTAACATCAACGACTCACTTCGTACTTATTGCTCTATATAGATAAAACGAGAAAAGTCAGACAAGAAAATTAATGATAGATATTCAATAAAGAACATAGATCATATACGTATACAACACTTTAAAGACCATTTGACTCCTGACAACAACTATAATAGACCAATTCTCGTATCAAATAAAAGCTAAAATAATTCAAACTGACTCATTTTTTGGAAACTGATATATGTAACAAACTTCAACTTGTATCTACCTCTATACAAGTAGTATCAAATAACATGAAAGTTCCAACTATGTACAAGCTTCCGAAGATGCACAAAATTCCTAACAAACATAGATTTATTTTTTCTTCAAGCCATTGTTCCACTTTTAATCATATTTTTATTAAAAACAAAAAATCACACACCTCATTAAATGGGCATTTCAAAAGTGAGAATGCGAATATATATATGTTCAAACTTGTTTATGCTACTTTTTTAACAAACAAAGGAAACATGTCAATTGAACTTGCTTTAACGGAGATGGGGTGTCTAAATGATGATCCATAGAATTCTTCAATCATTTGTAAAAATGTAGTTTATATCATGCTTTAAAAAAAAGAATAATAATGGGTCACGCTACATGTTGCTCAAAATTGACAGATTTTGTATAGATTATGCATGGAAAACCCAATTTTAAAGAAAAAGAAAATATCGGGTCATAATAAAATAGGAAAATTCCTAACACATTTTATTGTTAAAGTACCTTTATCTGCCCTTACATTTGAGTTGCCTCCCCTAATGTGGCAATATTTGAGAAAAAATGAATCAAACAAAAGTTATTTGTAAAATACAAACATAACTATAGTAAAATGTCATTTTCTATATATTTAAATGAAAATTCTTACACATGAATTACCTTCTACTCTCCAAATTTACACATTCTATTATATATCTAGACCGATATTTCTTGTTTTCAAAATCCAAGATGGAGGAAGACACCCTATCTACCTTTAGTCTATTACTTCCCTTTAACTGTTATTAAATAAATGTGTGAGCGTTCTTTGTTCGAGATTCCGTATCATCAAGTTATGTGAATTCCCATAGGGACAAAATGTGCAACACTAATTGCATACCTGTTTCTGCATTGTTAGGAGTCACAGTATGTGATCTTTTTAATTAATAAAATGAATTGATCATTTCGTCAAAATGGGGAAAAATACAAATCATAATAAAATTACATAAAAAAACCGATAACGCTATGATCAATCAGAAACAGAATTATGAAAAAAAAGTTAAAATCAACATACTAAGCAAATCAACACCTTGATTATTTAGCAAACGAACCCAACAGATGAGATTTTTTAGATAAACTTGTGGTATTGATTTAAGAAAGACACGTGAGTCACAAGACACCCACTAAACGAACAATTTATAACGATTATGTTGGTCTATTTTAAGTAAACGATAGTGGCATTCGTAGTTCATTCAATAGAGTATCTTCAAATGTATTGCCTGTTTGAAGATTTAACAATATATAACTATTTCGAAGTAGCACACATGTATGAGATCTTTTACTCCATTTTTAAAACTAACTTCTATTTGTTATGTTACCACTATTCGACAATTGATTCAAATAAAACATTTTAATTTGACAGATGGATAGACAAAAATAATGTCACATACATTGAAGGGGATTCATTCCAAAATATGACAGATCTTAACGTGCTGTAAGTTTGTTTTAATTGAATCATGTACAAAGATTTGCAATGGCGAGTAGTTATAGAAAAACTGAAAGGCCAAGTAGCTGATTTCTAACAAACCGCAAAGACAACTCAAGATCGACCAAAGTGATTTTTTGTTGTGTTGAAGACCTGCTATTAAAAAAAAAACATACAGAAAAAATACCTACAAAATATTTAAGAAAATTATAAAGTATAAAAAGATTTGAAAAATTATATTAATTAGACCTTGGACAACATCATGAACATACCATTAGTGTATATCCAAATAACTAATGTTTCTCGACTTACGGTTCTTATGGGACAGGTTATTACAACCATTCAACTTGGGTGAATATTTCGCTCAAATAAATTGATCGAGGAAGTTATTTTTTTAACGAAAATTGCAAGTAAAATGTTTAAAAAGTTAAATTGAAAAAAAGCATGTCCATGCAAATTGTTTATATCCCGGAAAAACACGAGTTTATAGTATGATATCCAATTGATTTACAGAAAAAAATAGAGAGGCATCGACTCTGATTTGCTTAATAGTACGTAAATAAAATATATTGATTTAAATATGCCATAAATAAGAAACACAGTCAAGTAGGATTATAAAAAAATGTGTTGCGCAATGCAGTCAAAACGGCACGCGAATGTTTGTTCTTGTCGATCTTTTTATTCACAATGAATTGTAGAAGACACCGATTTCAAAAACGATAAGATAAAACATCAACATGATGTGCAAAATAAGTGTTGATTGTATATGTATCTTGTAAATGTATACCGGACACATGATTATAACTTTCAATTGACATGCATTGTTTATAACTTCTTTATATTGCGTGTGTAGTAGCAAATCAGACGCTATTTTATTGTGACTGAATTTCAATCGCGTTAAAGGCAAGCACGCTACCACAAAGTAACTGTGGTTATTAAGCATATCTAGGATGAACATGCGTGTACATGTATATCAACCATGAACGTGTTGCCCTTTATACATGTAAAAGACACTGTGCAGCCTCAGATAATCACAGTTCAATGAAGGAACTATATTTCACAAAACCACCATATAATGTTCTATACATGTCTACTTTTCAGACACATTTATATAATTTAAACGACAAACATTCATATAAAAACAATCGGAGCGCAATATTGCGAAATAACAACCAAAGGCTCTTTCCAAAAAAAAAGGTATAGTTTCCGGTATGCTTCAAAACAGGACGTAACAAAAGTGAATGAGTAAGTACAGTATTTGTACAGACAACATATTCGTCTCTGTTCTTTGGTTAACAAAGCTGCCTGAGTTTACTAGTTTACTGTGGGGAAATTATACATGCGACATACAAAACGTAGCACAATGTTGTAGATCAGAACAATGACGAACATTCAAATAATTTATCCAACAAACCATGTATACCTTTTTAAATACTGTAGCATAAGAAAGTGTAAAATATAAATGTGATTGGTAGACAAAGGACTCCGCGTGCTGTTAACACTTTCCGATACAACACGGCGTCATGTTTCAATTGATAAATGTACAAAATAAGTACAGTGCAAGCAGATATCATAGTCAGACATTCATGTTTTGTTTTTTGATTTTGCTATGTGATTATGGACTTTCCGAATTGATTTTCCTCTGAGTTCAGTATTTTTTTGTGATTTTACTTTTCATTTAACGCCTAAGAAAACATTACATAGAAAATAGAAAAAAAAAGTCTAAGTAACACATGAACTCCAATAAATCACATACCTATCAAATACAATGACTTCGGGATAAATTTATACTCTCTTGCAATTTAGTGTCTCTTTTAAAGTAATTATCATATATAGCATTAATCTAATGTATTTAACATTTATAATTTTAGAGCCTTGGACCTTAAATGTGACTGCAATATTGTGCCATTCTGGAATTGGGTTAATAATGTTCAAAAACATAATTCGACTATCACATGCTTTGATAAACAAGGTGTTTTTCTGTCAAGTTTGCCATACTGTGCATTCGACCGCTGCAATGGTAAATCATGTATATTTTCAATATATTTATGTTATATAACAATTTTGGAAAATTCAACAAAAAAGTGTATGCATTACATGAGACTAACAAGAAAACATAAACATCCCGGGAATGGTGACATATATCAGAAAAAACTAAATAAAAACATTTAGACAATTGTAAAAATTCACAATACCCCATAGCAAAATAAAGAATAAATAACTGTATGATCATGATAAAAACAGGTAAAAAGTTAAAGCGATCACTATCTTACAGATATCTATGTTCACCTATAACACTCAATAGGGGTTTGTTTGTTTTTAGGTTTAGCAGAAAATTAATGTAGAACATACCCGTTATAGGGTGTTAACCAAATTGTAGATACAAAATGAAAAAGGTGCGGTATGATTCCAAAGAGACAGCGCTTCACGAGAGACCAAAGGAGACCGGAATTAACATTAAGGTTACCATACGATACCATGAACACACCTTATACCGTAAAGACGGCTTTAAAAAGCCCAGAAATCACAGATACCAGTAATTAAATCTACCACAATTTGTTATAGTCGCATATTTTTGTATTCTGATATATATCTGGCTTCAAATATTGTTGTATAAGTGCTGCAGCTGTCAACCGGGAGACGCGCGACGGACCCACATTGTTTTGTTTTCATTGTCGACAGTTCTGAGTGTGAAAACACTAATTTTTTGTTCTTTTATGGAGTGGTAGAAGAACTGCACTTTTCGGTAATCTTTAAATCTTCTTAATGTCTTTCATTATAACAGAAACTGTCTGTCCTGATTACTTCTGCTCCAATGGAGGAACATGCTATATTAACAGTTTGGGCGATCCATCTTGTCATTGCTCTGGAGATTGGATAGGGTCTACATGCAACGGTAATTTTCTTTTCCAATCGACTCAAATTAAGAAAAAAACTAGGAATAACACACATAAGAATTAAACGAAACGAAACGATAGTAAAAGTGTTTTGTCTTTAATGAGTTGACCTTAGATAAAGTATATGAAGATAAAAGAACACGTCAAGAAAAATAAGGGCCTTTCCGGTTTTCACAGGATTGCCTAGTTATTGTTAAACAATATGTCAAATTACCACAGGATCATGCACCAGTCAGCATACTAAAGAAAGTAATAAAAATAACATAAGTGCCACACTCAGTGAAAGCGTGTACTTTTATGATATTGCAATAGAACACAGACCAATACTGAGTGTTCTCTTATCAATATGTCAAAGTATGTACGTGAAGTCAGCAAATATGTTTCCCAACTCCCTTTAATTAGAAAGTATAACTTTAACTCTGAAGCCCGATTTTTATTGCTATAAAAAGCAATACTTTGCTTAAGTATCTTGTACACCATTTTGAAAAACCAACCAACAGTTGCTCGTTTTGTCGGAACATTTTTGCATTTAAAATTATTCATTGTGAACAAAAAACCAGGTCTTCATCTTTGTGTTTAAGTAACGAGCCCATGTATTTTCTGGAGTACTTCGTTTTTGATAGTGTATATGTTGATTTTTCAAACAAGCTGATAAACATTGACACGTTATAAGTAGTTATTTATCCTAGCCGTTTTTGGCAAAACTTTTAGAAAGTTTTATTCCTCAAATCGCTTTAACTTCGTATCTCTTTTTTTTTTTGCTTTTTATAAACTTTTTTGTTCGAGCGTCAGTGACGATCTTTTGTAGCGTTTTGCGCAAATACAAAATGTAAATCCTGGTATCTTTGATGAGCTTATTTATGTCATGTGATATACACAGATAACCGGTAAAATTTGAAATATGATATTGCTGAGGTTCATTTGCCTGTGCCATGACAGGCGATATTATTATGTTCAAGAGTTTATGCAATTTTTGTGTGAGGAGTTCATTGTATATGTTATAACATAAACCAATTGTCATTGCTCTTTTATGTAATTCACTTTTAAATGCTGGATATTGCTTTAAACTCGAAAATATTGACAGGAGATTAATAAAAAATATGAATAACAAAAAAAGATTTGATGATAATGTTTTAAAAAATTAGTATAACAGTGTATAAAGCAAGCTAAAGAATATATTTTAAAAAGTAAAAAAAAAAAAAATATTTTTCTTCAGTAAATCCATGTCATATTAACCCATGTGGGGCTAATGGTGTTTGCACAGTTGATGAAAACAAACATGTTCATTGTCAGTGTCAAGCGAATTGGACGGGCATATTCTGCGAAAGTAGGTACATTAACATTATATTTCTTAACAATCATTTGTAACATACATGTAGGTATAAAAGGAATCCAGTTGTCTTTTTTTAACAATAAAATATTTTAAATTAAAGTAAACTATAAAAGGAAATGAGAAGATAATAATTGGTTTGCAAATCAGACAAAACAAATATTTTTCTTTAAATTAAAAAAAGCAAAAAACCCAATGAAAACATATTTTCGGTCTACAGAAAAGACAATCCCACCATGTAGAAGACAGTTATACAAGTTTTAAGCATGACACATTGGAATAAGTTTCCATTAAACAAAAACGATACATGAAAATCAATAATCAATATGAAAAGTAAAAAAAACATTCAACAGCGAAATACGGATTTCATTTATAACAAGCTTAAAACGTGTTGAAAACAGTTAAAATCGTATTACGGAATGTGTTACGTGTTTGGGAACAATGGTATATAAACACAACTTAAGAACAAACTTAAAGAATAAGATCCAGATGGAGAATGTCTGAGTTTATAAACGTAGTTCATGGACAGCAGAAATTTCAACGGATAAACAACCGAAAAGGCATTCGATGCAAGGATGCCACATTGTATGATGGGGCAGCTTTAATGTGAAAGTAGTGTTACTGATAAACGTATGGAAAGAGACCGTTTAAACTCATATGCGTATGAGATCTTGTACAATTATATATAGTAAAACCTGTTTTGGGACTTTTATTACATGTTCAATTTATATAAAATGCACTACAGATGGACCAAACACTACATGTAATGGTCTTATAATACCGTGTTTTGCTTAATACAGTTGATCTCTTTTGCAAGTTCGACTGTACTTTAAGACAAAGCAGGTTTAGAAACAAATATAATGTTCCTAAAAAAATGGTCATTGGAGAATACGTGTAAAGCGGCATTTTCAAAATATAAAAACAAAATATATTAATAAATAGAAAATGTTAATGCATTGAAATTATATACAGGAAGTCCATGTGATAAAAAGGTATGCAACCAAAGCATATGTTACTATAATGATACAGGGACAACGATATGTCTTAATATGCAAGAAATGCAGTGCACAGGTAAGTAGACTTGTGTTAATTCACATACCGTTATTGTCAAAGGCTACCTTAAATATAAGACTATAGTTTTTAAGTGTTCTAATCAAATGACTTTTATATAAGTACATGAAGATAAAACAATTCAACGCACTAGGTATTACCTGATTATTATTTCGAAGTTAAAATTTCATTTTCGAACAACAATTCACTAATGGTTTCAGCAAACATAAGTAATATATAATATTCGACACTTATGAATTGTATTTCAATACATGTTTGAATGTCCTTTTAACATACAACGATTTTAAATGCATTATGTTATTGTATCTATTTAGTAGCTAGATTAGAACAGCTTTTTTATAGACAATACAAGCGTAGTTGTTTTGTTTTTTTATTGTTATATAATCGTATAGGCCTAATTTGCTGCTTAAGCTGCGTTGACTAATCAATATGCCAACATAAACATTTTACGATTTTACAGGATGTGGCTCATTTACATTTTTTTTAATTTGTGCAATGTTTATTATACATTTCGGGGCACATTTTAACATGATTACAAGAAATAAACCAGATATATTAGTACAACAAGATGGCTAACAAAAATCTTGGTATAAGTGTTAAGGCACATAAATAATTTAATTAACCAATGTAAATCATTATCTGAATGTGCCGTTGTACTATACATAGTTTGTTCACTTTGTTTGTATATATATGTCATTCTTATTTTTAAATGATTAAACACATTGATAATACTATCTCCATATTTAAGATATTTTAGAATTGTTTCTAGCGTGAATTGTGCAATTGAAAGTTACGTGGTATAAATATGTATTTTTAAATCTTCGAAGACGTTCTATAAAAATATATGTGTATCAAAATATTTTTCGACCATTGGTTACCCCTGATTCTCAAAATAAATTAGTATATAAGTTCAATTCAGCTAATGTTTTGTTTTGAGTTCATACGTAATGTTTTAAATATTAAATGAAATCGAAACTTAATGTTTGCTAGCACTACATATATATGTTCGGAAACTTACATAATGATCTTTTTTTTTTCAGAATACAACGCAACTACTGATGATACAGAAACAGCATATTCTTCTATGTTGTTATACTATTTTTATGATTCATTCATATAATTTAAGATCTATGTTTTTCTTAAATATTTTTGCACAATTAAAAGATGAAGATGTTTTCATTTGTATGTAATGGTCTGTATATGATAGTTAAATTAAATGATAAAACACGGCATATCCTTTAAGGCCAATTAAAATTAATTGATAGATTTTCATCCCCGCCCGCCCCTCTGAAATCTTCCCGCCCCGATTTTTTTTATTTTTGAAAAAATTACGATTTCCGGATTTTGTTCATTTCCGTTACCGGTAACCGTCTATAACTTCGTTTCAATCAAACTTCCTGTTTCACAATTTCGGTTTTCGTATTTTTTAGAGTATTCTTACTAAATTATTAAGTCGATATATTCTGCTGATCTATGATGACAACATCATTTACCGAGAATAGAGATTGATTACGAGAAAGGCATGAAATATTCGGGTTACGAGTAATACGCTGTGTCCAAGAACGCAAATCGCCGTATGTCACAAATGTCACGTTGTGATTTAATAGAACACCTTGGATTTTATTATATTTATACAATAACTTTGTGTCAAGAAATTTGGACTGTGAATGAAACGCAAAAGCGTAAGAATCGTGGAACACATTGGTACAAAAAATCATGACTGGAATAAATGAATTGACACAAACATGAACTTGTTAGATTGGTGACCGTATATTGAGTTCAGAAAGTCGACAAACATACGCATTTTTAATTTATCAATTTATCGCAAGCCCATAGATTTAGATTTAGCCATGCCTTTCGATTTTTGTAGAAAAACAGCAAACATCATCTGTCCCAATACCCACAATAGTCATTAAACAACTTTGTGTTCTACATTGTAATTATATTCGCATCTTGCATATTTAAAAGGACCAATCTTATTTTTCAACACTGTTTGAGTTTTCATTTTGTTCTGTACTTATAATACTTGTGTTGCATATCAATGCATTTGCTTCATTTTATTAGGACAACAAACATTGCTTAGAAAGCAAAATAAAGTTGGTGTAGGTAGTCCAACTGAAGAGAGCATTTCTCCATGTTTCTGCTGTTTACTATAAAATAGGTTTCTAAAGCCGCAATTACATGTAGAACAGTGGTGGCCAATCAGAGATATGTATTTAAAGTATTTTGATGTTGGATGTGTACGGATTGATAGTTTAGTGTTAGATGCATGATTTTTTTTATTAGTTGTTAGTGGCTTTGAACTAGCTGTCAGATAACTGCGAGTACTCTCAGATCTGTTCTTAGTGTCTTTTTGTTATCGGGATCATAAATGAGACCGTTAGTTTTCTCTTTTGAATTGTTTTACATTGTCATATTGGGGCCTTTTAAATCTGACTATGCGGTATGGGCTTTGCTCATTGTTGAAAGCCGTACAGTGACCTATAGTTGTTAATGTACTATGTGTCATTTTTGGTTTCTTGTGGACAGTTGTCTCATTGGCAATCATACCACATCTTCTTTTTTATATTAAGCATTTGAAAAATCATACAAAATACCTTATGCATGTATTTACATGATATAAGCTTATTATTACACTTGCATATATGAATAACACGTGACAAGAAGGTTTCATATGAAATAAAATTTAAAAAATAAAATCCTCCCACCCGCCCCATTTAAAAAAAAAAATTTGGATGAAAATCTACTAATTAATTTTAGTTGGCCTAATGTTGCCTTTTTATTTTTATAACTTTTTCATCTAATTTTAGACAAATGTTTTCCTAAATATTTCTGCACAACTGAAAGCTGAAATTGTTTTCATTTGTATTTGATGATAGTTAAAATTAAATGATAATGAGAAAGAAATACACAAACAAATATTTAAAACCGTCTACTAAAGTTAAGGAAAATATATTTTGTTTCGTATTAGGAATTTATATCGACGTTATGAACAAACAACTAGTGGTAAATCAGTAATGCATGTTCTGAACGTGAAGAAGTACATCATCGATTTGTGTTGTAGGTTCTGCAATAGAATTCGACTGTGATGAAGGGAACATTTCTTTTTACTGCCAGTAAATGATGAGGAAATATGTACCGGGTAAGACATTTTGCTTCTCGACCAAATTATAAGTTTGAATCTGTGAATGTCGAATCTGTGAATGTTGATTTTGTTTTTCATTTATAAACGTCGCTGTAAAAGAGGGACGAAAAATACCAAAGGGACTGTCAACTTGACAATACTCTTCCTGTATATTACAGTTTCGAATGTGTTGTTCGGAATCATATTCCTCAAAACCAAAGTGTTTGTTTCAATTTTTATTTCATTGTTTTATAGCCCACATAATGAACAACATGACTTTTCTTGTAGGAAAACAACGATATTCGTACAAAAAGTACACAATATCAACATATTCGATCAAAATCATAAATCGTCCTAAACGTAACTACGCTTCCTAGTTTTACTTCTTTCCGCTATCAAGATAGATAAACAAAACTTTCTTTTCCGCTGAAATGGATTCTAATACGTGGACAGGATGGGTATACACTTTCTGTGTTTAAACTGTTTTAATTGTAACCGATCAATTTCAGGAAATCAAGCAATTAACGTGTCTAAACAACTCGTGATTGTTCTAGTTGTACAGTACTTATCTAGAAAATATATGCATTAAAATGAAAGTATTGGTAAGATATCTGATATATATTAAACAACTTTGATCAAAATGTTTCTAAAAAAAAAACTAAAAAAGACATGTCAAAAAGTGAATTATTTGAAATAGACCCTATTCCTTACAACTACTTAGAAACATGTACAATATGCAGCAACATCTATTATAGTCTAGTTATAGACTTTACATCGATATATAAGAAAATTAATATACTATAGCGTAATCCACATCTGTGCAATGTGCTATTCCCTGTAAGTCTTCTTACAGTGTATTGATGTGCATATTCAAAAATTACTTGGCGACGCACATTTTGTTATCTAAACTTATCACCAGTAAAAATAGTTGACATTGCGAGTAATTATCCTTTATTTTGGTATTTGTTTCCTTGGTTTTTATTTCATGATTGTATAACTTCCATATATCTGTCTACATGTTCAAATACATACAACCTGTTTCAACCTATAATAATATTTTATTAATACACAATCAGATGTCCTCCATGGCAAACAGTAAAATCACAAAAATACTGAAAATTCAATCGTAAAGTCACTAAACATATGGCAAAATAAAATGACAAAAGTCATCAAACGAATGCACAATAACTGTCATATTCCTGAATTGGAACTGGCATTTTCAAATGTAGAAAATGGTGGATTGAACCTGGTTGTATAGCGCTAAACCTCTCACTTATATGACAGTCGCCTCAAATTCCGTTAAATTTACAACGATGGGTAAACATCATTTACAAAAAAGCACACACACATCTATCGAGTGTCTGATGTCAGAAAATTGTAAACGTCACATAGTTAGAAATTTTATCGTTCAATGTTTATTCAAAACAATTAAAATTTCACATTGGGAATGGTGGTATTCAGGGTTAAAAAATAAGAAGTCATGTTAGAATTAATTTCAGACAGGAATTTGATCCTTTAAAAGAATCTTGTATACATACAATCCTAATTTAGGAACACATTTCAAATTGAAAAAATGTTTGGTATCTTAAATTGTATTTGAATTTAGAATTCAGATTATTTTTGTATTTACTTAGATACAATGCGGAGTTATTCATCACTATTTGAGAGTTTGTTGAGGCAAACTCAATTGTTTTCCCATGAATTACTAGTTTGTATATTCCAAAATATCTTTACATCGTACATGTTATATAGAAATAAAATGAGTTTTTGTCAAAGATTTGTGACATGGTATAACATGATTTTTGTATATAAAATTAGAAGTACAAAACTAATGATAAATTGTTAAATTATCTTTTACGAAATCAAACAATTCATAACATACACGACATACACACATAGTTTGAAAAAAAAATGAAATATGGTAATATATTAAATCGGTTTTTTTTATAAATTAGCTAGTCAGAGTGGTTTTGAAACAAACTATGTGCGCAAGATTCAAAAATAAAAACAAAGAATAACAACAAGATTATCAAACTTGCAAGTCTAACATGACCAACAGTGGTATTACAACTTTCAGGATGTAAGACAAGATACGCGTTAGACTTAACTATTCGCTCTACTTTATGTTCGGTAGAACAGCAATGTTCATCATAGTTACAAGATTGTAAATTATTCAGTGACATCGTATTTTCTTTATAGCTGAAAGTAAAGATACAGAACGATGCCAGCGTCTGTATATTCCTCCGATAAAGCTCCTGTATCAAATATGCCTCATATAAATAAAGAACCAAGTCGGAATGGAACGAATGACCGATGAATCCAGTTAAAGAGTATATTGTGTTAAACAAAAACAACGTTTTCCAAACGAAAGAATATTCAAACAGTATATATACAGATCATACATACATGTCAATCGATTGGAGACAGTATACGTTCAAATAAAAAATATCTCACCATTGACAAAATTGACACAGACACAATTTATATTTGAAAAGTAGTACATCTTATGTAAGGGTAAACCAGTTGTTGAGTAATTTTTCACTTTGATAAGTATGCTCAAAGCCTTGATTATATTAGAAATATTTTTTTTAAAAGTAATGAACAAAATATCCAGACTTAGTGAATTCATTAATATATTGCTATGTCTATACAACACGGCCGACACTCGGCTAACCGAGAGATTGGTCGGTTAATCTATATTGAGCATGCGGCTATATGGGGCATTGGTCTGTTAATCGGGTTGGTTATACGTCTGTTAAGAGTAAAACGCTTAATTTAATGTTAAACTCTATAAAATATACAGATTTTCGGCATGTTATAAGAACCAAATCAAAAAAAGAAAAGTGTCTGACAAAATGATATCTATCATAGAACATTTTGCACTTGTAAAAACATTTCTTAGTCTGCGCAGTTTTCAGTAAAACTAAAAGGCGTCGCGCAAGTATGTAGTATTTATGCTTATACGCATAGCATTTTTTTTAATAAAAGGCGAAACAAACAAATTTAGATATCATTTAAAGGACAAAAATAGTACTGTGGTTCTAAAAAATAAATTGACATTAGTAAATATTTCATAATTGTAAGATAACGTGAATAATACCACGTTTTAGTGAAAATTATGGGAATAAAGTCTGTTAATGGGTTGGACAATTGAAATTTTGTCAGTTAAGAGTTATTTAGCCACGACAATAATTTTGCTACCTTTATATTTTCCCCTTGAAAAATTTAAGAATGAGATGTGCCTGAGTAAACAAAAATGACAATACGGTACCACAGTATCCTAGAAAGAGCATTTTTATTTTGACTTTCTTTGCATTTTATTGAAGGTGTGTCACTTCAATATAGCGTGATATGGATTGGCCTCTGGAATATGCATGAATTTTTTATTGACGTTTTCAATCAGCCTTAATTTTTGTGTCTGTTCGAAGTAGTACGTTCTCAATTCCGACTGAAAGTGTATTTCTACTACAACACAGGGTACATATAACGTGTTTTCGTTCACATATGAACATGGTATTTGTCACTGGACGTTAAACTCTAATTCGTCAGCATCACCCAATTGGTTCTTTTCTTCTATTACTTAATCATATGTTGTTTACAAATCACTCTAAAGAAGTAAACGGAAAGGAGCGAATGCAGCTACATTTGGTTATTTTAAGTTTCAATTCATTTTATTCCGTTTAGTTCCTTCATACATAAGTGCAGAGGAGAATAACAGCTGTCTATGGTGACCGGTGAAGTCCATTTCGCGTTTTCGCGATATCGCCTTTCATATTCTATAAGGCGAAATCGCGAAATCGCAAAAAGGCGAAATCGCGAAGTCGAAAACGCCACATAGAATATGTCAGGCGAAAACGCTAAAGCGCTAATAATATTCTATTTTCTGCGTTTCCATCCAGATTCTCGTGTATACTATGAGGGTCCGGATTGGGGATATTGTTTATATCTGTATTTTTTAAATTGTTATGTCATTTTTTTCTACATTTTATTTATCTTACTCATTATTCTTTCTTTATTTTTCATATTTTGTCATCCCAATATATTTTACTTACTGATGTTTAGTTACGACGTTTATCTCTGATTTATATACCTGGTTACCAATGTAGATGACAAATGTGTGTCATTCATGACAATTAAACAGAATCAACATGATATACAATGTATGCGATCATTACTTTAATATTACACTTTTTGAATCCATTTTTATCAATTTTCAATTTCATGTGTTGTTTCCGTATATGTTATGTTGCATTGCTCATGTGTTGTTTTCGTATATTTTAGCCGCTCGTCTTGAGCCTACTCATTTTATCCGATAACACCCCATATAGCAATAAAATTATACTTTTATTGCTTTTCATAACCCTCAACAGACCAATTAACAGACCAGGTTTTAAATAAAGATTGATTTTTGTCACCAAAATACAGATTTTCGTGTAGATTTTTCACACAATGATATCAATATGGTTAACAAACATAATGCCTTTCTTTTTTCGATGTTCAAAATATTGAATGCAAGTAAATTTAACCAATGTGTCATTTTGTGTACATTTTATGTGTGTAAAATGTGTATAAAAAGTAAAATCACAAGAATACTGAACTTAGAGGAAGATCAATTGGGAAAGTCCATAATCACATGGCAAAATCAAACAAAACGCATCAAAAACGAATGAACAAGAACTGTCATATTCCTGACTTGGTACAGGCATTTTCAAATGTAGAAAATGGTGGATTAAACCTGGTTCTATATCGCTAACCCTCTCACTTTAATGACAGTCTCATCAATTTCCGATATTTTTACATTGATGCGATAAATTTATTGATGAGTAACCCGCCTTTTCATTTTATAGATCGTACATCGAAGCTAGAAAAATAATAATTACACAACTGAATTCAGTACATTGAATTGTTTTGTTAGACATGAATACTTTTTATGATGAAAATATATTTAGAAAGTTATACAATGAAACATGCTGACTTTCAATGATTTTCTCGATGACACCTAATTAACAGACTTTAGCCAACCCGATTAACAGACCAACCGCCGATATAGCCGCATACTCAATATAGATTAACCGACCAATCTCTCGGTTAGCCGAGTGTCGGCCGTGTACAATGTACAAATATTAAAAAACACCGTCAAGGTTATCAATTGATATAAATTTCTGCTGCAAAAATAGTAAACAAATTAATATGCAAACGTTCAATTAGGTAAATCACCACCTTAAACATCCAACAATTTCAATCAAATAATAGATCATCAGACGTTTGCTGTTCATATAACTTTTATCATTTATCTTTATTTGCTGTTTGTCGTGCCATCATATTTAATAAGTGTTTATTTTATTAAGTGAAACTGTCTTAACTTGTACACATGGTGGCAACACACATAAATAATTTAGCGGTAATGGTGTATACTTTTTCTGTTTATTTTCGTATTTATTATCATTTACACTTACTATGTACAACTCATCATTATGGCAATTTGACATTTACAAAAAAACGACATTAAAGTTCATTAGAGTAGCAATACATTTATTTTCATTATGATTTGGTTGAATTTACGTTGAGATCAAATTTATCGATGCATAAATAGTTATAATGAATTATGTATTGTTATTTGATTATTCATATATTAATATGTTCGTTTATTTTACTATGCTCTATATACTAATAATTCAAAACAGGTCTGTATATTCAACTGTTGTATTTAGTCAGGCTTGTGATAACATTTTGTTTAAAAAAACAAACATAACAGCCTAGTCTTAAGCAAACTAAGTGTATTGATCTGACTTCATTTCAAATGTCTGAACAAGGGCAATGTCAATGTCTTGGTAGTTTATGTTTACAAGTCAAATCTGATATGTTGAATATGATCAATCTCTGTTTCGAAGCAAGTACAAGCATACAGTTTGGGTCATCAAATGAAATAAATGAACATTCGAAGACAATATAAATATGACTTAATAAAATAACAAGTGTGTTCGATAGATACAATATACTACAGAGCACATAATTTCATCAGCAGTGCAATCTTTAATGTTGTAGATCAAAATTCTCATAATTGACTGATGAATATAAACAATCAGTTTTGCAATTTGTTTTTACAAAATGTGTACCTTAGGCAGACATTCTTTATATTTTAAATATCTAGTTGATATACATGGCCTATATATTTGATTATTTCTGAACAACGATGCAGTTATACTGGACATACATGAAACTCATCCTTTGAAAATTACAGATGTCTTTTTATGATCGACTTCATTATCAATTTTTTAAATTATTTTATGCTTAACAATTAAATCTTTTTTATACACATAAACATCATACGCCTTCAAACATTCCATCATATATACTGTGTTGGTTTTTTTCACGCTACTATTTCATATTTTACATTAGAAATAAAACTCAATCTATAAAAAATACTAAGATCTCCAATTATAAATGTAGTCGATCCTAAATCTTGACAGTAAAATAAGGTTAACGCATCAAATTTAATGTTGAAAAATAATTAACTGGCATTTTTATATAAAAATATAAAGAAACTTTAATTGTACAATCAATCTTCTAATCACATATTACAATTCGGAACAAAAATTACGTACATTGCATTTAGTAAATCATATAACCGACACTATCATTTCATATTTTAACAATATTTATTTTTAATTAGCATTATAATGTCGCTATCATTAAATAATTGTTTCCTTTATTTGTAATTAACACTGTTGAGAAAAGTATTAACTACTTCATAGCTAATATCCCACTAACGGAATGTTTCATAAAATGTGACAATAATTGTCGTGTCATATTTTCAAAACACTTTACACATAGTAACAAGTGTTCTAGCATGTCAAATATTTTGAAGTATAGACGAAAGGATAATAATGAGTTGATTACTTAAAATTATTAACCTTGACGCATCATGTCTTATTTCGAATGATTACGATAGTATATATTTTCGGAAATATATTTGATATTAATTCTAAACAACAACGCTATTTCAAACAAACAGTATGTACATTGATTCAAGTTGAAACGAAGACAAGACACGGTTATAAATTATTTTCTAAAAGGCAATGATTATAAAATTTTACAGATATATCAATACCCAAAAACATTCAACGCGGAATACGACAAGGATGTCCCTGCAGTGCATTATTTTTGGTATTGCAGTAGAGATATTAGCCTGTAACATAAGGCAAGACCATAACATTAAAGGCTTTGAAATTAAAATAGCTGGGAAAACACATTCATTAAAAATCAGCCAACTTGCAGACGATACAACATTTTTTTCTAAAAACACAAAAAGACATTACAAACGTTTTAAATATGATTGAAATCTTTGGCACGTTATCAGGGCTTAAATTAAACAGATAAAAAACAGAAGGCATATAGTTAGGAAAACACAAACATTGTAAAGAAAAATATGAAAACATCAACTTTACAAACAAACCAGTAAAATGTTTAGGAGTTTGTTTTTTTTTGGTTGTAATAAAAATGATCGTCAAAAGCTCAATGCTGAAAAACAATTAGAAAAATCTGAAAAGATAATTAAAAACTGGGAGAAAAGAAATCTAACATTGTTGGGAAAAATAACAGTTATCAAATCACTGATTCTACCCAATATTACTTTTTTAGCATCTGTTTCTCACATAGAAAAAGAATATATTGATAAATTTAAAAAACTTATATTTCAATTCTTATGGAAAAGCAAAACAGAAAAGGTTAAACGTAATGTATTAAGCTATGAATTGCTAGATGGTGGTTTAAAAATGATTGACATAGATAAATACATAAAATCTTTAAAAATTGGATGGACTAAAAGATTAATATATGGAGATTTAGCCAACTGGAAAGTAATACCATTAAATTATTTTAATAAATTTGGCAAGAACTTTCTTACATGTCTGAACATAAAACAGAAGCTATAAATGTGTATGCTGTATTTAAAGTAGAATTTATGTACAGTTACAAATTACAGGCAAACTGTAAGACTACACAATACAATTGTTTTCTAGAAAAAGCTGTCAAATTGTTGAAATAATTTCTTTGTTTGAGAAATATATGATCTAGCAAAATTAAATGAATGGATAAGTTAATTAAAGATATAAATTTTACAAATTACAAATCAGGAACTGATTAAATAATATAAATTTTACTGTTCACCGTCACATGTGATGAATAATAACAGCTATTTAGATCAATTTACCGTTATAAAAAAAGATTAAAAAAGAAGCAAGTATTTATTCTTGATCTTCTGTATACTACTGATTCATTTTGATTTAGACATACCTGTTAAAATGCTACATCACTTCTGTGTGTTTTATTTCTAAAGTAATATAAACCGGTGTGACAATTTTGTTTCAAACCAGGAAGTTATTTGGTAGAAAAATAATGCACACGTTAACGGAGAAAATATGGAAAATTTCCGTAAACAATTTGCTAGATGATATATATCTATATTACATAGTATTTATTTTATTTCTTTCTTTTATATATATATAGGTAAACAAATAAGTCTCGTTAATATTTACTTGTTTATTATTTCATTGCTGATGATAATTTTATAATTTAGTTATTGGATTATAAAAGTAATGTTGATTTAATATATAATGATATTTACCAGAAAACAACCCTGGATTTCTGGTATTAACAAACAGGGACTCTTCACTGGTATGCTGGACTAGTGAGGTATATTGTTAACAGCAGAAAGTGCAATTTGTTGTTGAATAAAAAAAAAAGATATATATCAATGTTGGATTTTATTGGGGCCTAAAAAAAATCGCACTGTAAAATTAGCCCATAATGAAAACAGTAATATATTTACAAATACGGGTCGGATGCCCTTTTCTGAAGTGATGGTCACCAAAAACGTTCCAATTAAAAGCTATGAAAACCAAACACAGGTAATATGTTATCTTTTATGATCTTAATTATCATAACTACTTTAAAAATAATAGCAAAATCCGGTTCAAATCACCTCCTCCTGGTGGCATCAAGATGAGGTTGAATATTAATTAAATTAATTGCAAACTGTAAGAATTTGATTCGTATTTCCTTAGATGATTTATCTGTTCACTTCTAAGTATTATATTAAGAGGATAGAGTAATGAATTTGAGAACATATCTCATTGTTTAACATGCTGACATCGAGGTTGATGCCTTACTACAAAAAGGTCTTAGTATTTATTACGGGGTCACATTTGACGATTGTTGCACTGAGGGCATTGGGGCATTACTAAATTGCAACATTCCGCTCTTGGTAGGGGTATTTTCCTAAGAAAATGTTGAATAAAATATGGTTTCATATCTGTTATGTATCATGTTTATATATCATGTATATAGTGTTGAACGTGGTTATTAAGTTAAGAGTTTTTTTAGGACTTTTTGTTCGAAATACTCTCAAGTCTATTATAAGCCTTCTAAAGTTCGATCGGTATACACGAACACACAAGCACCAGCGTCAATGTTGCCTTTAACTAAAGTAAAAATACAAGGAATACCTAAGAAAGTTCAAAACGGAAAGTCACTTATCAAATTACAATAAATCAAATGCTTAAACACATCAAACTAATGGATCGCAACTGGCATATTCCTGGCTCCGTACAGGCATTTCTTATGTAGAAAATGGCGTATTAAACCTGGTTTATTAGCAAGTTTAATCTCTTACTCGAATATAAATCATAGTCGTTGAAAAGGCATGTAGTTAAAGAGAACTAAAAACTTATGTATCAAAGAGTTTTGCTTGATAGACAATGAATTAATTAAACTAAAGATTATCTCACTATATCAACTGATTTATATCGTCCTAATGGATTTACGAGATATGAACTCCTACTGCCTAAAATGTACTGTGGGTTTACCTATTCCTTCCATGCAATAAAAAAAAACACACTATATTATAAAGACTCTTACTTTTGATTACAGGAACTAACAACCTAAAATAAGACTGTGAGTGCTGCATTGTGTGTGCATTATTCAGTGTTGTGTATGAAGCGTGTTATATTTCGTAATAATTATGAAATAATCGTTTGATGTAGTAACTAATCGAAAACTAATTATTATAAGAGGACTTCAATCATTAAATATTATTCTTGGTTTTCAAAAAACAGTAATATGTATTAAACTCAGTGGAAATTTGAATATAACATTTTCAATTGCCAATGCTTTCATCTTCTATGTTTAGGTAAATACAAATAATTTTGTTGTAAAGTATACAATTCGAACGGAAACATTTTTTACAAAATAAATGATTTTGTTGTTCATAGTACATGAACATAAGTAACAATTTATCAGCATACATACAAACTACTCAAAGTTGGTATATATGAACGGCATTGAGACTAGATATACTAATAAATAAGTAAATATCTAATAACAGAAATGTATTATAAATTGTATTAACAGGTGAAATCAACACGAACGATTTGAAATTAATCACAGTTAATAAAGGTTGGTTTAAAGCAATAAAATATTATGTTTTCCTATTTATTTGTATTGTAGTCCTGTAATATTATGTTGCCATTTCTATGTTATATTTAACATTGCCATTAAAGTGCGAGGTTTGGCATGCCACAAAACCAGGTTCAACCCACCATTTTTTCCTTTAAAAATGTCCTGTACCAAGTCAGGAATATGGCCATTGTTATATTATAGTTCGTTTCTGTGTGTGTTACAATTTAACGTTGCGTCGTTTGTTTTCTCTTATTTTTGAGTGTAAATTGACATTGCGATAAGACGTGTCACGGTACTTGTCTATCCCAAATTCACGTATTTGGTTTTGATGTTATATTTGTTATTATCGTGGGATTTTGTCTGATGCTTGGTCCGTTTCTGTGTGTGTTAGTTACATTGTAGTGTTGTGTCGTTGTTCTCCTCTTATATTTATGCGTTTCCGTCAGTTTTAGTTTGTTACCCCGATTTTGTTTTTTGTCCATGGATTTATGAGTTTGAACAGCGGTATACTACTGTTGCCTTTATTTATGCAATAGAGAATAAAGTCAGAAACAACACTAAGATTTAACAAATTGAATACAAAACCATGCAGCATAGTCTAAAGTCGACTACTTATTGCATACTCTATGAAAAAAAGGACTACAAGAATTGTAAAACTAAAAAGTGACAATATCTTTATGTTTATATATCTTAAAAAAAATTAATATTCGGCTACTTTAACTTTATAAACAATAAGTAAGCATTTTAAGATATTTCCCCATAAGAAACCGAAATAAGATAAACAACAGCTAATGCAATAAACACTTTTACGCTTTGAACGTTCTTTGTGACAAAGGTACAATTCTTCTTGTAGAATCATCGTGAGCAATGTACTTTGATCAATATATTTGTGTAAAGATATATTCTGATTAAGGGGAAATAATCCGATTTTTATCATTTCTTATTTAGTTTGATATAAACCATACATTGCTATTGACGCAGTTATTGATTTTAAAGAAATCATGGTATCCAGAATTACATGTAGGGTTAATCAAATTAGTCTGTGTTTGCAGACTAACCACATTTAAACTTTATTATAAAACATAATGTGCGATATAATAAATCAGTAGATTTGAGGATTCATTGCATAATACAAATTGGCCGTTTCAGAATCTAAAGCATCATGGGTAATTTCATTGTTCGTACCCCAAAGTGAAAATAACGTTATGTCATTGGTTGAATTTCCATTGTTTATAACGTTTTAAACCAATCAAAACGCTTTGGTGTACGCTTTTGAAAATATTACCCAGGATGCATTAGATTCTGAAACGGCCAATTATTAAAGTATATAAACACAATAAATACATACGTGTGTCCTTATTGATTAAGGCTGAATGCATTTCCCTCCTTTTTTTTTTTTAAAAACTGAAAAGACACCATGAATCAATAGGTGTCATATCTTATGATTAACATGAATACTTCACCGCATCATACGAAACTGACCATGTTTATACATGTTATACTGTATTATGAAAACAACAAAAAATAAATAAGAACATTTTTTAGCCGTCATTTAAAAATCAGAGGTTTTTTTCTCAGAACAACAATACTTTTTCGCGTTAGACAAAACTCACAAGTATTATAAACTTTGAAACTAGTATGGCAATACCATATTTAAAGATGAAGTCAAAATTAACAAGAAGTCAAAAGAGAGCTACGGAACGTAATAAAATACCTTATATTTCTTTGCTCTATAAAAATTTCATTTACAAATTATATTGAACAAAGTTTTATTCGATTCAAAGGCGAAAAAGGGATATTCGATGGACATTCAATGTTGTAAAATGTACATTCAAAATTAACTGTGAAATATAATGTCGAAGTTCGTTACTTAACAATGAAATTACTATCCCATATTGCAATTCATAATATTTAATTTCGCCTTTTGTTATAATAGTACCAGCAGGTATATATGGCGATCAACGTTCGTCTTATTATCTATACCAGGCATACGTTACCTTATCGTTATTTGCCACAACGTTTTGGAATGCCATTGAGCTGTATACTTGTTTAGTTTGCTAACTATTTTGACCTGAGGTTCACTGATGAGTCTTATGTAGATGTCTAGGGTATCACGTTATAAGCCTGGTATCATTGATAACTATTTGTTGGTTCTTGTTTTATTCTTTATAAAAACCTTTGAATATTTGTATTGGCCGTTTTTATCAGTAAATTGGTACTTATAATGGATAACTTTCCAGCAGAATAATTTCAAATAGAGAGCATGCAAAAAATATTGATCAATTATAGACAGTTCAAGTTCAAATAAAAGAATATGTCACCGTTGACACAGACACAATTTATATTTAAAAAGTAATAAAGCTTATCAAAGAGTGAACAAATTGTCAAGTACTTTTTCACTACGATAAGTACGCTTGAAGGCTTGATGACATTTGACATTTCTTATTGAAAAATAATGAGAAAAAATATCCAGACGTATATGTCTATACATTTAGCCTTTATCCGTCAATTTCATCAAATGTCACGAATATATGCTGCAAAACAAACTTAATAAAACAAGGTGGAAATATACAAGAAGGTATTTAACCACGACAAACTACAGTAAATTTAAACAAATTAACGGTCAGACGTCTGCTACTTAAATTATATCCATATATCTTCAGTTTCTGTTTGAAGTTCAACGATATTTAAAGAGTTCATATATAGTTAAATCTTGACCGTAAAATAATGTTTAGACACCAAATCTAAAGATGAATTTATATAAAAATATAAAGAAACTTTAATTGTAAAATGTCATGTCATCTTTTCACAATTATATTTTGAAATAACGTTAAAATGTCGCTACCATCATATAATTGCTTCCTTTATTTGTAATTAACACTGCTGAGAAAAGTATTGACTACTTCATAGCTAATATCCACCTACGGCATGTTTTATAAAATGTGACACTAATTGTCGTGTCATATATTGAAAACACTTTACACTTAGCAACAATTGTTCTTTCATGCCAGATATGTTGTAGTAAAGACGAAAAGATAATAATGAGTTCATCTCATTCAACTATTAACCTTGGCGCATCAAATCTTATTTCGAAAACAAAAAGCTATTTAAACGAAACATTACGATAGTTTGCGGAAACATATTGGACATATATTATCAACCACAACGCTATTTCAAACAGACATTATTTACATTAATTCAAGTTGAAACGAAGACAGGACACGATTATTAATTCTTTTCTAAATGAATGATTATAAAATTTTACAGATACTAAGAAATTTACATATATATCAATGTTGGATTTTTAGGGGCCTCAATAAGAAAATTGCACTGATAAGTTAGCCAATAACAGTATCGTATCTACATATACGGGTCGGATGCGCTTATCTGAAGTGATTGTCATCGAAACGTTCCAATTAAAAGCTAAGAATACCAAACACAGGTAATATGTTTATCTTGTAGGATCTATATCACCATAACTTCTTTAAAAATAATTACTAATCCGTTTCAAATTACCTTGGCTTAGTGGCGTTAAGATGAGGTTGATCATGAATTAAATCAATTGCAAACTGTAAGAATTTGATTCGTATTTCCAAAGATAATTTAATTGCAATAAGTCTTTTCAACTATAAGTATTATTTTAAGACGATATGATAATGAAGTTTGAGAACATATCTCATTGTTGAACATGCTGACATCGAGGTTGATGCCTTACTACCAAAAGCTCTTATTATTTGTTACGGGGCCATACATTGTATTTGATGATTGTTTAGGCTTTACTCAATTGCAATATTCCTCCCTTGGTAGGGGTATTTTCCTAAGAAAATGTTGAATAAAATATGGTTTCATAACTTGCTACTCCAATTTGTATAACAGTTGTGTTTATTGAATGTATCATGTTTATACATAATGTTATACGTGCTTATTAGGTTAAGATGTTTGTTTAGGAATTTTTGTTCGAAATCTCCTCAAGTCTGTTAAGATGCCTTCTTAAGAACGTTTGATCGGTATACATGAACACACATGTACCAGCAGCAATGTTGCATTTAACTAAAGTAAAATAACAAAGAACTAAGGAAGTTCAAAACGGAAAGTCCCTTATTAAATTGCCAAAAAATTAAATGCTGAAATACATCAAAAGAATGGATAACAACTGTTATATTCCTGGCTCCGTACAGGCATTTCTTATGTAGAAAATGGCGTATTAAACCTGGTTTATTAGCCAGTTTAGCCTCTTACTTGAATAAAAATCATAGTCGTTGAAAAGGCATGTAGTTGATAGAGAACTAAAAACTGATGTATCAAATAGTTTTGCATGATAGACAATGAATTAATTAAACTAAAGATTAACTCACTATATTAACTGATTTGTATCGTCCTAATGGATTTACGAGATATGAACTCCTACTGCCTAAAATGTACTGTGGGTTTGCCTATTCCTTCCATGTTGATAAAAAAAAACACTATATTTTAAAGACTCTTACTTTTGATAACAGCAACTAGCAACCTAAAATAAGACTGTGAGTTTCATTGTGTGTGCATTGTTTAGTGTTGTGTATGAAGCGTGTTATATTCTACATGATGTTATTTTGTAATAATTATGAAATAATCGTTTGATATTGTAACTAATCGAAAACTTATTATTATAAGAACAATTCAATCATTAAAGATTATTCTTGGTTTTCAAAAACAGTAATACGTATTTAACTCAGTGGAAATTTGAATATAACATTTCCAATTGCCAATGCTTTAATCTTTTATGTTCAGTTGTTGATAAGTGAATTTTACAATAATGCTGAAAAATCAAAGTATTGTCACTTCAAATTTAAAACAAATTAATCCCGTTCTGTGGTCTTGACATTTTTTTTAAATTTTAAAGGTAATTTCCAAAAGTAGAAAATGTAATTATCGCATTCAAAGATGTGTAAACATAGTATATGTTCATCAGTTGTAATATTAGTATTGCATATGTTTTGATTGCATATCATCTGATATCAAATATTTAGTTTCACTATAATAATAAGCGCATTACTATTGAAAATAGGTATCCAGCGTTTTATGTATTCGAAAACATTTGAGATCATGTTTGATCAGTTCAAATCCAATATTCATTTCACTTTTTATATTGTCATTTTCTTATTTCAAATTATATTTTAAGATATGCATATTTTGATGTTTCCTATAGGGAAATACCTGATTGTATCGAACGTAGTCGTTATTTTTTTAACGAATCTCTCTCTTATGTTATCTTTCCGAATATTATGCACACATGTTAATATTGTATAGAAAATGTAATTACACAATAATATTTCTTTATAAAATTGTCAATATTACGCAATCATGTATAGAAATGCTTCAATTAAAGATTATAAATTACTTAAAATTTCGTCAGTGACATTCTGCAAGATCTGCAAGACAATTGAATAAAACAATAATTAACAAAACAAAACTACAACAATTAGTTGTTCAAATTCTGTGAAAATGACAATCGTATTCTAGTGATTCTAATTGCAGTTCTGTACAATTTTTAATGAATTTACAGGAACTGCTTTTTTGTATTTAGTTTTCATCAAAGTAATGTTCACGTCATTCGAATGGAAACATTGTGTTCGGTTGAATAGAGTAATTTATTTGCTGTTATTATAGTCCGGCCGATCGGTGAAAAAAATGCTCAAATAATGAGGAAAGCACCAATTTTTGCATGATGGTACATTTTTGTGTACTGAGCAATATTAGCTATGGACCCACCCTCAAAATTCAATATGGCGGCTTATTTCAAGATGGCTGCCGTACGTTCTAAAATATTTTCCAGAATGGCACAATGGATTTGATGCTGGAATCACTAAAATCAACATATTTGAATGACTTGGTGTACTTAGCAAGATTTTGTTTTGATCTGTCTTTGAAATACAAAATGGCGGCTATTTTCAAAATGGCCGCCTTGAAAACTAAGCAAATATTTATTATTGAGAATTGACCTGCATATAAGCATTTTATTGATGTATAGTGTCATTTAGTATCTGTCCCAGTTATGTCCTTTTTAATTTTGCCTTGCTTGTTTTTTCATACACAAAGTAGTAGCTTTTATAAAAAGCGGTAGTAGTAGTTTTCATTAAAAGCTGCATCATTTGTTTTCTTGGGTCACACATAAAAGCTGTGATTTGGGATTTATCTGCCTTAAGATATTATTCAGTGCCTATCTTATTTCTTGGGTCGCAATATTTTGCAATTTGAGATATTATACTGTGAATAGAAAATCATTATAAATTAAACACATATCAGTGAAATGACAGACATTGAGGACAACAAAGACAAGAACATTGAAATGGCAGAAATTTAATCACATGGGGATATGAAGAAACCCACATCTGAAGACGCGTTAACAGAGGACAGCTCAGAAATGACTATTACACAATTGTACAAAGAATTTTTAGCAGATAGAAAATCTAATGCTCAAAGACCAGCTGAGATTTACCGCAATATAAAACAGAGCGAAGCGCGAATTGATAAAATATGTGTTGGTCTCATAACGATTCAATCAGAACAGAAAGAGGCAATGCATATTAATAACGAACAGATGGCAGCAATATCTCAGCAACTTCAGCACTCTGAAGACAGGGTAGACCACACGGCTAGTGGTAATTGCTTGGCGAAATCGATGGTCAGACCAATAAAATATTCAATGTTGTGGTGAGACGGATGGACAAGCTGACAACACCTGAGGAGGGAGACACAGTTCAATTTAAAAGTGCATTTGAACAGCAGGATACCTTCCAACAACTGGCATCTGTTGTAAATGAATTAGTGGACAATCGAAATAAAAAAGTTAAAATTCCTGCAATGGACACATCATCTAAGCCAAAATTTTACCTTAACCAGTACAACGCAAGTTTACCAAAAGTACACAAAGAATCCATGCCTTGGGTCTTTCCCCAATTGTAGCTCGCATGGACTATTAACCGCGCAAACTTTGCTGAAGGTGTCTTCACCTCAAGTCAAAAGTCCTATGTCAGAGCCCATGGCCCTGCATGAGACAGTTAAAATTATTTAACAACAATCTCCATTTAAGAACATACTATAAACCTCTAGTACTAATCAAGGATACCAGCAAAAGGCTTATGTGTCGTCTTACGCACACTTACCATCTACTTTGAGTCCATAATATTCGGTTCAGAGCAGCACACCATTAAAGAAACAATTGGCTGCAAGTGGGTCCTATCAAGTTTCTCTAATGCTGAATGCAGTGCCTACTTACGGTATCATCCCGTCGAGTCAATGGCAAATCCCACATTTGTCACTCCAATTATGACAACCTCGTCAGCTCCTGGAGCTCTAACAAGCTTCCCATAACAGCAAGCTGACTCCACTGACCGACCAAGGAGAGGGCAGAGGAAACCAAAAGAGTGTGGCAACAGCTCTTCTTCAGACTCCTCATTGGATAGAGAATATGTCCAATGGCAAGAAAATCTTGGTGCAAGGGACCGGAGCTGAAGCCCACAGCTCCCAAAAATGCAAAAACTCAATTGAAGAGGATCCTTGAATTGGGAGGCGTTCATTTACCAATTTTAATGAACTGCCGATAGATGACAATGGGAAAGCAGGAAAAATGTGTGTAGGCCCCAGATTGCCAGGCCGATGTTGGCTTTGAGTACGCTCGCAAGGTAAACACTGACGATGATTCCAAGGCCTTAAAAAAAAGCATTGGAGCAGCGCTTCAGCAAGAAAGACGATGAAACCAGATTGGAACCGAAGCATTCCTCCGAGGATGTAAAGACAAAGATACTTCAAGGCATGTAATAGAGAGGAACCCAGAAACATTCAACAAGGCGTTAAAACAATTGAAAACCTCAATAGCAAACCAGATGGCGATATATGGATCAAAAAGAGCCAATTATGACCAACGACAAGTCTACTTTCCTGATGGTGCAGTATCACCGACCGTTAAAGGAAATATGAGCAGTACTTTGGATAATGAGGTGCATAACCTCACACAAATTGTCACAAAACTAGCTGATGTTATGCTTTCAACTAATCAGCATAACCGTGGATTGGCCGATCAATATAACCTCGGTTCTTCCGATCAAATAATCATGGAAAATCATCAGTTCAATGGAAGATCACCTGATCAATATACCCGTGGAAGTGCTCCTGAGCAATACTATCGCGGTAGTTCGCCAGATAGAAATACACCCAAGCTTAATGCCTATCGATTAGCAACACCCCCACTAAGCTAGATATCATATAGTCCCTAAAGACAACGGTAAGCATCTCCACGGACAAACTCCAGAAATCTCGGTTATTTCAGACAACGGTCACCTTCACCAGGATACGGAGCAAATCAAAGTGCAACCCCAACAATGGAGTCTTTAAACAGCAAAGGGTCGGGCCAGTAGGCCAACGTACGATTCCAAAGTCTATTGGCCATGAAACATCACCTCATCACAAAATCGAACAGAGGCCCACGGCCTCGTCCGATATTGACATCAAACGACCATTTGAAAGAGCTAAGCAGTACGAGGTACTATACATGACCAGAGTGGGAGCCTGATTATGGACAATGATGCAATGATAACATAAGTAAACGAGAAACTAATTCCGGCAGAAAATGGATTTTGAGAAAGTAACGCTACGCGGTTTGGGTTAACAGCTTGTTATTGGGAAGATTATAAAGAACGACTCTCGACATTAATAGAATACACATACAATGGGATGTGTGCAAAGAGCCATTAACAGACGATGTTATACTTAGGCTAGATATTTTGGACACACTGAGCGCAGTGATAAACCTGAGTACTCCACACACTTACCATCAACAATAAAATGGTAAATGCGACATTTGCCGACTTGTTTCTTTATTATTATGAGGCTGACTTCATGCAGGAACTTCTTAGGAAGAAAGATAAGAAGTTAGCACTATCCCTTAACTCTACGTTTCGCTATATAGATGATGTTCTTTCACTAAATAATTCAAAATTTGGTGACTATGTGGAACGCATCTATCCAATCGAGCTAGAGATAAAGGATACTACAGATACAGTTAAGTCGGCCTCATATCTTGACTTACATCTAGAAATTGACAATGAGGGTCGGTTGAAAACAAAACTTTACGACAAAAGAGATGATTTCAGCTTTCCAATTGTGAACTTTCCATTTCTAAGTAGCAACATTCCAGCAGCACCTGCATACGGGGTATATATCTCCCAATTAATACGATATGCCCGTGCTTGCATTTCCTATCATGATTTTCTTGATAGAGGGTTGCTGCTCACAAGGAAGCTATTAAACCAAGAGTTCCAAATGGTGAAGTTGAAATCATCCCTTCGTAAATTTTACGGACGCCATCACGAGTTGGTTGACCGTTATGGAATAACCGTATCACAAATGATATCGGATATGTTCCTTACGTCGTAACTACAATCCCCTTCCCTTTCCTGAATGTGACCTACCGAATTAGACTATTTACCGGATTTGTTATCACATAAGCAACACGACGGGTGCCGCATGTGGAGCAGGATCTGCTTACCCTTCCGGAGCACCTGAGATCACCCCTAGTTTTTGGTGGGGTTCGTGTTGTTTATTCTTTAGTTTTCTATGTTGTGTCATGTGTACTATTGTTTTTCTGTTTGTCTTTTTCATTTTTAGCCAATGCGTTGTCAGTTTGTTTTAGATTTATGAGTTTGACTGTCCCTTTGGTATCTTTCGTCCCTCTTTTGTTAACAGTGGAAACGAGATTTCAACTCAGCAAGTTTGCATGAAACGAACCATCACAGTTCCGCCAAACTCTTTACTGTTACCATTAAAACTAATAAAAGTACCGACCAGGAGTGCATTTTAGGACCATGCTCGCTGAATAGTTGCTAATTGGTTTTGCACGTAGTTTAAAAAGGTAATATTTGCCCCTTAACCATTTCAAATGATGGCAATCGTCTAATCCGCCAGAAGAAAGGTACACCTATTGATTACATAGAATAATTTGACGATGTAGTGGGTATGGCAGATGAAAACGCGATAAGTGACGTAAAACGTGACATTGAAGAGACACGAGACAAGGTGCCCTCGACACTGCCTCAAAGTTCAGATGAGTTACCTACAATTCCACCACATTTAACCGACCTATATTAACGTTCAATCGACTTGTTTCAACCTATTTCATTCCAACCATTAAAACTGAAAGCGTTTAAAGAACAATTACAATAACATATTTGTTTTTGTATATGCAGCCACATTTGCAAATGTATGTGTTATAGAAATAACCAAATTATTATTTTTATATTTTAAAATTAATTGATAACAAATTCAAGAACATGAAGGCCATTTTTAAACAATCATTACTTTAATTTCCGAAATTATATAGAATACATGTACCTTTAGAACAATCTTGATATTTATACCGTTTTTTCCGCCATCTTGAAAATGGCAGCCATATTGGATTTTTCAGAGTGGGTCCATAGCTGAAATCAAAGGGTTTATAACCAAGAACTACTATGCAAAGTTTCATGCTTTCATCAAGTGAGCAATTCTGCTTTATATCTGCACCAATCGGCCGGACTATTATACTTGGATCCGTCTAATAGGTTTTGATGTTATTTTGCTCGTCTGGTAGTTCTGTTATCGAAATAAACAAAAAAAGCTACATTATATTCATGCACATTTTCTTTATTTGTCTGTTATAGTATTTCAACACCATGATATACTCAATATCATTCGGTGACAATATAATGGAATAAGATGCGACTGTCATACAAGTGAGAGGTTTATCTAGCTATAAAACCAGGTTCAATCCACCATTTTCTACATTTGAAAATACCTGTACCAAGTCAGGAATATGACAATTCTTGTCCATTCGTTTTTGATGCGTTTTGTTATATGATTTTGCCATGTGATTATGGACTTTCCGAATTGATTTTCCTCTGAGTTCAGTATTTTTGTGATTTTACTTTTTTGTAGACCTTATTGATGTTCACACTGATTTCAGTCAACTTCTGAGATAATTGTGTTACGATCAAACAATAGAATGTAATTCCTCGCAAGATGGATCTATCTTGTAAGGCTTCAATAAGGTTGACAAAACAATTGTATGGAAAAGTCGACACTCATAAAGTGTATTATGACACTAATTTATAAAAAAAAACATAGAATTATACAATCCATCGGAAAATCAATGCGACCATGTTGAGACAAAAATGTATCACACGTTTGATAATGATCAAGCCTATTGCTTTATTGTATTTTAATAACAGATACATATAAGTTTGGCAAACTGATTTTAATTTCAGATGTTTTGTGAACCATTTTTTCATAATATATGTAATAAGATAAAATGTGTTAAATATATAAAATGGGTTCATAGATTTGATGATTGATAGGTTTGGTACATGTTTGGTCTATTTGTTTTGTATGAAGGATACGATTAGATCCGTCATTTGGAATTCAAATTTGAATTGATATACTGTTTATCCCAATTGAAAAAAATAAGAATACTAATAAATGTACCTTTAATGATTATTGAAATTTAATAAAAAGGAATGCATGCCCTCAAATATTTCCTCTACGCTATCACACTTTATGGTCAATCTCACTTGTTTTGAAAACGTGCTATCATAATGGGGTATATGTGGATTTGCGAAAAAAAAGTTATTAACAATCACGGAAATAGGACGTCGAAACAACATAATGAAAGAATGTAAAATGCACATAAACAGAAAAACAAAAATACTTAACATAACGCGTTGCATGTTTCGAATCTTTTAAAGCCGTGACAAAAGAGCCGGAGTCTTTTGAATTGATATGTATTCCTTGTAATGGTATGTATGTATTAACACAATTGGAACTATAATCAGCGATCACCTCAAACTATAACCCGAGATATGACGTTTAAATTCCAGAATCAACAAATCACATAGAAAAAAAGAAATAAGTCAAGCAAGTTGTAATCATTTGTTTTAATTTTCAATATACGAAAACGTAATATACATTGGTTTCTCTAGTTTTTACTCGATTTATACTTGTTCTTGGCTGTTGATTGCTTTTGTTTTATTAAATCAACGTGTCAACATTCGATTTTGACGTCTTATGTTCTTGCTTTCTTCTGAAATTCCCCTTGTGACATCATGAAAAAGGCGATCATGTGTGGTAACGTCACATAGAAAGAACTAATTTTTTTGCGAATCCTTCGAAAAGAAGGAATATGATTATCTGCATATCGTCAAAAAATCATTAGGGAACAGATTCCACCTCAAAAGTTCGTACATTACGTTATTTTTCCCTCGAGGCAATTGATTTTTTAATTATCTAAAAGAGGGACGAAAGATACCAAAGGGACAGTCAAACTCATAAATCTAAAACAAACTGACAACGCCATGACTAAAAATGAAAAAGACAAACAGAAAAACAATATCACACATGACACAACATAGAAAACTAAAGAATAAACAACACGAACCCCACCAAAAACTAGGGGTGATCTCAGGTGCTCCGGAAGGGTAAGCAGATCCTGCTCCACATGTGGCACCCGTCATGTTGCTTATGTGATTACAAATCCGGTAAATAGTATAATTCGGTAGGTCTCATTCATGAAAGGGAAGGGGATTGTAGTTACGACGTAAGGAACATATCCAATATCATTTGTGAAACGGTTATTCCATAACGGTCAACCAACTCGTGATGGCGTCCGAAAAATTTACGAAGGGATGATTTCAACTTCACCATTTGGAACTCTTGATTTAATAGCTTCCTTGTGATCAGTAACCCTCTATCCAGAAAATCATGATAGGAAATGCAAGCACGGGAATATCGTATCAATTAGGAGATATATACCCCGTATGCAGGTGCTGCTGGAATGTTGCTACTTAGAAATGGAAAGTTCACAATTGGAAAGCTGAAATCATCTCTTTTGGCGTAAAGTTTTGTTTTCAAACGACCCTCATTGTCAATTTCTAGATGTAAGTCAAGATATGAAGCCGACTTAACTGTATCTGTAGTATCCTTTATCTCCAATTCGATGGGATAGATGCGTTCCACATAGTTTCCAAATTTTGAATTGTTTAGTGAAAGAACGTCATCTATATAGCGGAAAGTAGAGTTAAAGGATATTGCTAACTTTTTATCTTTCTTCCTAAGAAGTTCCTGCATGAAGTCAGCCTCATAATAATAAAGAAACAAGTCGGCAAGTAGAGGGGCACAGTTTGTTCCCATTGGGATGCCGACAGTTTGTTGAAAAACATGTCCTCCGAACGTTACAAATATGTTGTCAATCAAGAAATCAAGCATCTAGATAATATCGGTTTCAGAGAATTTTTTGTTTGAATCAGAGTGATTCTTTACAAAGTATGATTTATCCCTCCCTAAGACAAGATACTTGTATCTACGTTGGCCATTCTTTTTTATGAAGCAAAGTAATACCAACTATTTCAATTTGTCTTTTAGTTTGAAATGTGGAATACTTGTGTAAAGAGTAGAAAAGTCAAATGTTTTAATACTGTTACAAGATGAAAGAGAGTTAGATTGTATGTACTCTAAAAGATCTTTGGAACTTTTAAGTATCCACATCTGATTCACGCCACCTCCAGAATAGGCAGTTTCACAATAACTTTGAAGTCCGTCTTTGATTGCTGATAAAATAGATGTTAATAATTTAGAAAGAGGTTTCGTGGAGCACTTGGAAGACCCAGCAATATACCGTTGTTTGTAAGGACAGTTATGTAGTTTAGGTATCCAATACAGTGATGGAAGATCCAGTTTTTGATGGACCCATTCAGTGTTTTTATTCTGATTTGTATTACCGACCTAATTGCCTTAATCCATTCGGATAGAGTGTCTACGTCTTCTTTTTCACGTTTAGCCCATTGCCTGGCATAATCCTCGACTGAGTCCATCACAATTTTAAAGTTGTATTTCCAATTGATGGATTTAGGCTCACGATATTTTGGACCTTTCGATAACACATTTCGTAGAGAAGTGTTATTAACAATGTTAAGGTCACCGGTAATAACGTGGCCAGCAGGATTAAATATGAATTGGGAACTAGCACAAATGCAATCATGAGGTTTAGACTTGAAGTCGTCAATGTTGAGATTCTGCAAAACGCGTTTGTAATTGAAAATTTTAGTTGCAATAGGTTTGGTATTATGTATAAGACATTATTGGTACAGATTGGTCTTTGAAATAAGGAGGTATTTTCGATTGAACTAATTTATGATGAAGGATATTGCCTAGGTTGACGCCATCGAGACCTTTGTTGGCAAAGGAAAGATTTAGAAAAGATCTAAGCTCGGCGAACCTTGCGTTTAAAATTTGAAAGTGTAACTGTCTGGAGTGGATAAATAGAGTAGCACACTTAATGCAGTGGTAGAATCCATATATAAATCATTTAGATGCCACTCAACGTGAACAAAATAATAACACATAAACCGTATTCAAAGAGTAGCTTAAAACTTATCGAGATACATGTAGAAAACGTAAAACGTATTTTTACTTGGATAAGTGCTGTTAGATTTCCTTCATTGCATTTATATATCCATCAACACTACCGACTGACAATGAAATCTTTCTTTCTGGATATACTTATTATTACTAGTATATATATCTCCATTTGAATAAAACTATCCATATTTATCAATGAAGTATGTGCATGTCCGCATGAGATGACATGGCATTTGATATACAATTAAGAATGGAAATGGGGAATGTTTCAAAGGGACAACAAAACATATTTTACAAGAAAGATAAACTACCACAAGTTAACAGAACGATCAGGTAATGGATTGCTTATCTTGTCTGCAGCTACAAAGTGAATGAATAAAGAAAAAAAATATATTGATCAATTGATCTTGAGTTAATAGTATACAGTAAAATGAAGTAGTTTTTTTTGGGAACTGCATTTAATTTTTTTGTCAAATTCTCAGAGAGAGACGAAGTGCGGATTTCCATGATGAGTGATGTATAAACAAGAGACGCTAAGTCTGTCGTTCCGGCTATTATCTCGTTTCTGGTATCTTTGATTTGTGTATTTTTGTAAATTTTCAGGATTTGATCATTGGCAAACAAATTTCATTTTATCAAACCCTTGTGTTTTTTCCTTACAAATTACTTGATCAAACAAATATTTGTTTCTTGATCGAAAGACCACTGTCTTTTAAGTCTTCAAATATCAAGAACTTTAATTAGTTTAGTGTCTGCAGTTTCTTATCAACAGATCATTAAAGCAAATGCTATAAAGACATATACACTTTATACATTCAAATAACTGGATATAAAATCCATTCATTTTCAATTTAAATTCGTCGCAAAAGTCAGTGTAATAATGCCTGAACAGTTAATAATCCCGGGAATAATCAATTTGGATTAATTGTTATTAGAAGCAATAGCCTTCCGCAAATCGTTAGTATTCTAAGTATTGTTTTAATAAAGCAAGGCGTTTTGATTAGTTCATAATGTCTTCAATTAACAAAATGAATTTAGTTCTGCAAATATTATTGTTTTATTTATTTAAACACTGTAACTAGACATTACGTTTCCATTGTATTACAATTTCCAATGGTTTTCCAATATCATATTATTCAGCAAAACATTGGTCCCACTACTTGTTATTGCATTGCGTTAAAGCCGACATTTTTTATTACCTATTTTATACAATAAGAACATTTGAGCTAAAAAGTACACAAGTTCAATGTTTTATGCAAATTAATATGATGAAATAGATTTGATTAAAACCGATATATTTCTTTTCTGCGCTTCCTCTTTGATCTGCTTTCCTCTTTCAAGATAGATAAGAAAAAAAAAACATGGTTTCTTGCTGTAATACATTTAAGTATGATGATAGCACGGGTAAAAACTTCCTGTGTTTAAATGATTCATGATTTGCAGGCAATCAAGCAATTAACGCGTCTGGACAACTCGTGGTTGTTTTTACTCTGCCATTGGAATAGTTCTAGATAATATAGGCACGGAATCAAAGTATTGGTACAATATCTAATATGTTAATATTGAATAATATGTACATACAATGTATCTTTAATAAACGGCTACAAGAAAAGACATGTCAAAATGAATTATTTGACATAGACCCTATCAATTACGAATTCTCAGAAAACATGTAAACAGAACAAAATGCAGCAATATCTGATAAAGAATATTTAAAAAATTCATATAGATATTTAAGAAAAATTGTCAACCATTACACTGACCTACAGTTTTGCACTGTGCTATGTCTTAATATGTTTTGTTGCGGTTCAACGATGTTTATACATTTGTATTTGAAAACTACATGTTAAAGCGCATTTTGTTTTTAATTTTTTTCACAGATTTTAAACTATAGACACAGCATGCTTTTATTTTCTTTTATTTTACTAGGTGTATCCTTGGTTAATATTACGTGGGTGTATACTAAAATTATGTACGGATACATACAACTCGTTTCGACCTATACTACTATTTCATTAATAAACAATCCGATCGCCTCCTTGAAATTAGAACCTTCATTATTATGTTGTACAGATAATCTTAACGCATGAACACATTTAAAATTAAAATGTGTCTGCTATCTTCAAAAAGAATTGAATTCGAAACAGAAATTTATTTTTGTATTTATATAAATAAACGGCAGAATGACGTGACGTATTATTCATCAGTTTGCTGAAGCAATTAAAATTATGTTTTCCTTAAATGACGTATTTTCCTACCTTTACATGATATATAGTCAGTATTCTGTCTAAAATACCAATTTATGATATTGTTTGAAAACTAGAAATATAGCTGTTGTTGGTAAAATAGGTATTGGTGACTTAAAGATTCAGTGCGTTTTAAAAACAAAAAGTGAGCGCAAGTTTAAAAAAAAGACAAACAATTACAACAACAAATTCAAGTTTGAAAATCAAACATGAACAGAAAATGCCATTTAAAAATTCTATATGTAAATATAAAGAAGATTTTATATGATTGTCAATGAGACAACTCTTCAGAATAGACAAAATGACACATAAGTTAACCAGCATACGTCACCGTATGGCCGTCAACAATGAGCAAAGTCCACGTCGCATAGTAAGCTATAAAAGGCCCCGACATGACAAATGTAAAACAATTTATTTGAGAAATTTAAAACTGAAAGCTGAACTTATATACAAAATATCATCTTTCAATATGAGATGTCTTTTCTCAACATATTGTGCTAGGACTTTCTTATTATAATCATGCAACATACTTTAAGTTATTTGTATTTTGTAGGAGTCTGAGTATCCACTAACACTCGTTCGTGGTATTAACTCAATATATTAACTGATTTAAATCGTTCTAATGGATTTACGAGATATGAACTCCTACTGCCTAAAATGTACTGTGGGTTTATCTATTCCTTCCATGCTATAAAAAATGCATCATGTATTCTAAAGACTATTACATCTAATTCCATAAGCCAATAACATAAAATGAGACTGTAAGTGGCATTGTATGTGAGGTTTTTGTTCTATATATTATCTATTATTTGTGTTATATTTTACATAATGGTGTTTCGTAATTAATATGAAAAAAACAATCGTTTGATGTTGTAACTAATTGGAAACTAATTATTACAGGAGGAATTCAATCAATTAAGATTACTCTTAGTTTTTAAAAATAGTAATATGTATTTAACTCAATGGAAATTTTACATATATAAATATAACATTTTAAATTGCTAATGCTTTAATATTATACGTTCAGTTGTAGGTTAGTGCATTTTACAATGATGCTCGAAATATCAAAGTCAGGTAATTTCAAATTTAAAAGAAATTGATTCCCGTTCTGTGGCCTTGTCATTTTTGTTTTAAGTTTTTAAAGGAGATTTCCAAAAGTAAAAAAAATGTAAATATTGTATTCAAAGATGTGTAGACATGGTGAATTTTCATCAGTTGTAATATTAGTAGACACATATTGCATATGTTCTGATTGCATATCACTTGATATCAACTCGAGTTACTTAATTTCAATATAATAATAATCGGCAAAAGTATTTAAAAAGGTATTCGTGTTTTTGTTTATGGAAATAATTTTGAGTTCAAATATTCTTTTCACTTTTTATATTTCCTTTATAATATGCATATTTCGATGTTTCCTGTAGGGAAATACTTTATTGTATCGAACGTAATGGCTATTCGTAACAAATATTCCTGTTATATAATCTTTCAGAATATAATAAACACATTTAAATATTTTATAGGGAATGCAATTACACTGAATAATAGTTCCTTAAACAATTATAAATATTACGCAAGACTGTATGGAAATGTTTCAATTAAAGATGGTAAATTACTTCAAGTTTCATTATTGACAACCTGAAAGATCTTTGAGCATCTGCGCAATAGAAACACAACAGTAATTAACAAACCAAACTACCCTAATTATTTGTTCAAATTCTGTAAAAATGACAATTGTATTCTAGAAAAGTGTTTCTTATTGCAGTTCTGTCACAAATTTTAATGAATTTACATGGACTGCTTTTTCGTATTTAGTTTTCAATAAGGAAAAATTGACGCCATTCAAATGGAAGAATATTGTTCGATTGAACATGCTATCAGATTACACATTGTCAAGATTTGACTGTCTGAATTAAATCAATTGTGCAATATGTTTTGTTTTGGTATTATTTTTCAATTCAAATTCGTAATTATTTTCTCTCTTAAAAATATTTTTTATTAAAAAAAAAAGAAGGAACTTATGTAGGCATCTCAAATAAAAATAGTTTAAAATCAAAACTTAACAACATGTATAAAACTATAACCGTTTAAAACGAAAGTATTAAATACACACACAAACATTAAGATGACATTATATTATTTTTTTCAATGTATCTCATATACTATATTGAATTACACTATGTTCAATTTGTTATCATTTTATGATATATTGTTCATCTAAGTATTTTCGAACTGAAACGAAATACCACTGCAGGAAACACAGATATCCTTCTTCCTGTTATGGACAGTGTTGTATCTGCACGTTTATTTACTAAGTTGTCTTTCCGTTTTATGCTTTTATATCAAAATGGGGAATTTGTTCACAAAGTAAAAAAAAATCACCTTTTTTTAAATTTAAAATACAAAAGAATTTATTTCTTGACATTAAGAAACACACGAAGCATGGTAGTCCAAATAATTATGACGTCTTGAAAGGCTATTATAATTTTTTTCTTTGACGCCTTACTTCGACGTCATAACGCCAAACTCATATTTTCAGTTGGACTTTGAGAGGGAATTTACTGCTTTATTAAAACGTTTAGCTGATTTCTCTTTAAGATGCTTCATTTTAGGAGTATAAAATATATTTTTGAACCAAACTCGGTACATTTTGACGGACCTGAATTTCCGGATAATGTAAAACAAAGGTTTCGGAAATTCGAGTCTGTCAAAATTTTACCGAGTTTTTATTTTACAATCTCCTAAAAAGAAATCAGATAAACGTTTTAAAAAATGCAGTCGACATGTTCCCGCCTCGGATGGAATTGTTATTTATATTATTATTTCTGTAGGGATTAATTGGAAATATTTTGCACAAACAAACACATAAAAGGTAAGAATTTTCATATATGCAATTTTTTTTAGCCTTCAATGAAAATTTGATGGCTAAATCGGGTCTCAAAGTTGAGAGCAAAATATGCTCTCAAAGTCCAACCGAAAATGGCGGCTTCAGCATTATGACGTCGAAGTAAGGCGTCAAAGAAAAAAATTATAATAGCCTTTCAAGACGTCATAATTATTTGGACTAGAAGCATGGGTATTATCAATAATTGGTATGCAATTATGTATTTACAATGAAAAACAATAACAAGAACTTTGAGCATGGAAACAACAATCAAAGCAGATCTAAGATATATTTCAAAATTAACGCTACATATTGTTCGGTTGTCAAAACAAAGTAAAAATCACATAACTGTATCTAAGTTACCGCATTGATTGATTGTCGATTTGCATCACGATAACACATGTGACTCATTGTATATTTTAGCAGTTTCGTCTAATTAGATTACAATCCGAGTAATCATACGGGCAATTTTTCTTCGTACATTTTCTGGGAAACACTACTAAAGATCAAATTTAACTTAACAATTACTTGAAAATAAAAAAAATACCTAGACAAATGAAAGTTACATGAAATAAGATAAAATCACAAGTACGTTTATACCTTGTCGTTTACCTTAAGAAAATTGAAAGCGACCAAGACAGGACATTTTCAAGAATTTTGCTTTCCTTAATCGTGATGAGTGCATTTTTCGTGACGCGTTTTCAATTCAATTTGATAATCGTTTTCCGTGATGAAGGTTTTAAATCGTCGTTTTTTTTTCGTAAACAGTGATGAATGTGTTAAACAGCTATATTTCGTGAATAGTTTTTTTTTTTGTATTCCCTGTGAATTGTGATTAGGAAACTCTAAACTGTTATGACAACCCCCAATTACCCCCTTCGATACTGTACGACCCTGTTCAATGGGTATAATAACGTTATTATAGAGTATAATGCATGGTGACGTTACAGTAGACATCAATAATGTTGCCGAATATTTTCTAATATTCCGTTAAATCTTAAACTGTAAGAGGATATAGCTAGAAAACTTACACGGTTGCTAAAGACTTTCTTTGCACCAATGGATTTGTCTTTTTTTTTATTTGCATTTCGATTTCAAAAAAAATATGTGGACAAACAAGTAGAAATTCATGATAAAGTGACAATATATGCCATTTTTTATGATTTCCCCTATATATCCTTTTGTACTTCTGACGTATCATGTTGTTAGTTTCAACAGCTTGTATCTGAAAAACGAAAACGGTTACCCCCTTTTTCATATTCTGATATATTTTTACAAGCAGAATCCATATGTAAAATTAAAAAAAAAAATATGCACAGTAGTCAATTACGTACACTTCGCCTTAATTTGATTTTTAAAATTAAAGTTGTAAACTATTTGCTCGTACAGGTTAATTTATTTGATGTTTTTGTGTTATACATGGACCTGTTTTGTTGGTTTTGATTTCCCCTTGCACGTCTTTTATTAATGTTTAACAAAATACAAAGTGCCTCAATTTATTACAAGACCTAGATTTGTCTTTCATTGTGTTTCAACGCTACGATAAAACTTATCCTTTCCATCTCATCTATTTGGTATATCTTATTAATTCTCACACTGATTTGAGTCAATTTCTAAGATAATTGTGTTACGATCAAACAAAAGAATGAAATTCCTCGATAGATGATTCTATCGGATAATGCTTTTGGGCTGATATAAGGTTGACAAAACACTTGCAAAGAAAACTTGACACTCACCCATCGTATAATGACACTAATTTGTAAAAAAATATATAGAATTATACAATCCAGTGGGAAATCAAGCAGATAATGTAGAGACAACAATGCATTTTACAAAGGTGAATGATCAAGCATATCGCACTTCTATGTGTGATAGTACAGATACATACGAAATGTGTTTATCAACTATTTTTCATATTATATTTAATAAGATAAAATGTGATATTTAGATAAAAATGTTATAATCGATTTATGAATTTGATATGTGATCAGAAAGCAACATGTATAGTCAATTTGTTTTATAAAGGATACTAGTTATTGCTATCTTTAGGCGGTGATGTAATGATCAGCGCAAAAAAAAGCAAAAGAAACCCCCAAACTAATACATTAACAAGTATAGGACCAAATACGGCATTTATCAATGGTCAATACCCATACCACATACTCAGCTCGACCCTCCCCTATCCTAGAACAGTGGTGTAAAAATACAAACAGAAAAATCAGTTAAAAAAAGCTTAAATCAATAGCTGGCTACAAATATAGACACGTCTACAAAACACAGAGTGGACGTGGTCGGGTGCATCCCAACACCGAAAAGACGCAAAGTACAGATTTGATAGCACTCGAAGTTACTGACAGGTAGTTCATAGCTAAAAAAAACACTTACACAAACTAATCACGCATGCAAGCCTCAATCCAAATATGTTTTGTAGAAAGTCGATAAATCTTGTAGATAATAATAACTATATAAAAAATCATAACTTACAAACGCGGTAGCTTTAGCATTACTGAGATTGAAAACTTAACACTTATTTTTAATCAGTTAATACAGATTACTCCTCAGATTTTGTTTATAGAAAACCAGCACTTATTATATGCATATGTATAAATACAAACAATTTGATCAACAATTGTATAAATAGTAGATATTACATTGTATAAAAAAAACATGTGGTGTGATTGACACTGAGACAACTCTCCATAAGAGACCAAATGACACAAAATTACCGTACGGTCTTCAACAATAAGCAAAGCGTATACCCTATAGTCAGCTGTAACAAAAACGTAGGTAGTCATTCTTCGGATCTGGTTTTTTTTCGAAATTTGTCACAATCTCAGAGAGTGTGGATTCAATAGAATTAGTCAACAGAGGTCGCTTAACCTGTCGTTCATGTGATTCTCTCAGTTGTGTTACTTCCTGAGATATATTTCTGAAAAATCAAGCTGTTAGATTTAGACATAGATAAACAATTGCCGTTTTACAAAAACCTTCTGTAATAGTAAGACAGACATGTTTGCAGACGTTTCTTTAATTAATAAGCATCTGCCTTCCAAGTTTTTAAAATTAAAGAATTTTAAGTAGTTAAGTGTATAAAGGTTCTAATAAAAAAAACCCATTAAAGTCGATGTTATAAAGACCACTGTTTATTAATACAAATAACTTGATATAAAATGCATTTATTTTTAATTGGAAATAATCTTCATTTTAATTAAAATTTGTCTCAAAAGACATTTCAATCATGCTTTAACGGTCAATAGTCTAAGAAAAAAATCAATTTGGTTCGTCATCTAAGATAACAAGTTTCTTCAAAATCGTGAGCATTCCAAGTTGACTTTCAAAAAAGGTATTGAAGAACGTCCTTTATTAACTCATAGAAGATAAAATCTGTGAATGCTAGAGTTTGTTTTCCATATATAAACGTCTCTCTAACTTGACATTACTCTTCCGTTGTATGGATATTTTAAGTGTGTTGTCCTGTATAATATTCCTTAATATCAAAGTGTCTTTGTATTGCACTGCTTTAAAGCCGACATCATGTAATGCATGATTTGTTAAATAAAACAACGATATGTGTACTAAAAGTACACAATATCAACATTTACTAACTGAATTCGATCAAAACTAATGCTTCCTTAACGTGACTGCGCTTTCTATTTTTTCTTCTCTCATATATCGAAGCAAAAAACGTGAGTTTCCTCGCTGAAATGCATTGTGGAAAAATGTTAGTAGCTGAATAAACTTCCTGTATTTAAACTGTCTACATTGTACTCTATCAATTTCAGGAAATCAATCAATTAATGTGTATCGATAACTCGTGATCGTTTTTATTTTGACATTGGACGTTATACACTACCTTTCTCGAAAATTTAATAAAAGTCTCGGTAAGATATATAGCACTCTTTTAACAATGTGTACCATAACATAGGTAAAACGGTCACACATATTTACCCAAATAAAAAGATATATCATGCACAATTGAAACATTTGACAAAGACCCCATCACTAACGAAACTTCAAACAGGAAAAATATTGCAACTTCCGATAAGTTAAATTAAATACTTTAAATCAATATTTAACAAACCTTATAAAACATTGTAGCCGTCTAATGAATGTGTTTAACAATTTGTCCCTGCTTTGTGTATAAATGTTTTATCCATGTTTTTATTCTCCAACCATTTCAGTTGTAATAAACAACAATTACAATAACAATATGCTTTATTTAAAAATAACTCGTCACATTCACATGTAAAACAAGAGGTAAATACATACAACATACAACCACAAACAATCACAGAAAGAAATGAACCATGGTGGGGCCCTGTTTTGCATACTCAACGATCAGTTAATTTTTAATAGGAATCCTTTTGTTTACTAACACTTGTAAAAACTTGATGAATGTATTCAGAATTTTGCAAGTAACATTCATGCTGCTTGTCTCTAAGATCTAGTTGATGAATACTCCAATGCACAGTATAACTTAAGCATTGAAATACAATTAAATGAAAATTCAGTCAAACATGATAACATCAACATATACTATAATGTAAGGTATGAATGCATGGATGATAGTACTTTTTTTAAACAAGGTAATCCTAAAAAAATATATAGCACTGGTAAATTTTATGCAGCTTTTAGAAGAATGAAGAGGTAACAAAAGAAAAGAATAATCATAAAACAACGAACAGGAAACTCTAAAACAGCCATAGGTCTGTTCGTAGACTTTAACGGTAGGAGGCTTTTTAAAACGCTACGCACTAGTTCTCCGTTAAAGCGCCCAACGTCAGAGTAAAAAATGATAAAATATAAATTACAGCGAAACTTGTTTATAAAGAACATAGAACATCTTCATAGTGTATTCTATCCACCCTATAAATTTCAGCATGTAATGTGCTACCGTAAATTTGTAATGATCGACACAGTTTAGATAATAAAACAATAAAAAAAAAAATTTAACGTCATTTTATTTCCTTTGACGTCGTGATTTTCAATGCCAAAATGCTAAAAACTTTTTTTATTGATTCACGTAAACTTTTATTTCTTTTTCTTGTTAGTTGAAATTTAAGCATGATATTCAGTCATGTCTGCATTATTATTATTATATATATATATAAATCATTTTGTTATCTCTTTAACACAAATTAATGTGATAAATCTTCAATTTGGCCTTTTCTGTATGAACAAGTACTATAAACAATCGACTCAGCATTTTAGTCTTGTACAAAGCAGAATAAATAACAAAATCGTATTAACATGCTTTCAACCCAAATATATGCATATAATTCGCCACTGAATTCTCCTCTTTTTCGTCATCATCCTATTTACCAATCTGTGTTACAATGAATTATCATTGATGTGGTCATATTGATATCGAAAACATATATATATAAATCAACTGTTTTAATTTCAAAATGCACAAGTATGGCGTATAACGCATGAATTCCTTGCTTTGAACTGTTTTGAAAAATTCTTTCGAAGCCGAAGCGCAACCCTTGTATGATCTTGTATCTTTGATGGGTTACTTCCTTTGATACATTTTTGTTCATTGTATCGAAAATTTGGGGAAAAAATTAGGAGAGAGACGAGAAGTGTATATTAGTATTTTATATATATATACATGTATAGCAGACCAATGAAAGTATGTTTCTTAAAACTGAACACTTGAACACTTTAATATAACAATTAAGAAGATGTGGTATGATTGCAAATGAGACTCGAGTTTAAAATTCAAAATTCAACTAATAAAGATAGTCGGCACGATAAATTCGTTACACAGTGTGTTAGTGACCTGATACGATATACAGGGTCAGTAAATTCCATATGAGGTTCTATTTTCGCTCAAACCCCTTATGGAATTTACTGACCCCGAATTTATCGTATTAGGTCACTAACATACTATACTGTGTAACTGATAATATCTGACTAGAATTTAAACGAATCACTTATTTGATAATGTGTACAGTTAGTATATTACTACAACTTTAGAGGAGATATGATTTATTCGTGATTGATGTTTTCTGGACGTACAGTGGCAAATATTTCATGCAGATTTATGAGCAGGAGAAGAATATTCAAAAAATAAATAAGATGTTACATGCGTTGCCGTTGATAAAGAATTTAAAAAGGTTCAATATAAATATATTAAAAAAAGCAATAATGAGACAGACACGACAAAAAATGATCCAGCAAAATATAATATAAAAATCATTTTTCATAGATATTTTATTCATCCTCTTTGTTGGTTAGTTGTAGTCTATTAATCTCGCAACTTCGATTTTTAGACAACCAGTAACGACTAATTGAACAGCTTTTTTTTGTAGATACTCTTATACTAATAGTAATATGCATCGTATTCCGCTTGAATATCATAAAGTTATTTGAATTAATCCAAGATATAGGAGGTGGTTTATAGATTAAAAAACAATTATGAAAAATAAGAATACGGTGAATTAAAAATAACAGAAATAAATGATTTAAAGATGAATGAAACTTTCCGTTTTCTGCATATTAAATGCATTATTGACAATATTCTAGTAGATCATTTCGAAAGAAACGTTGAACTTTCAAATTGGTTGTAAACGCAACTGGTCAAATGAAATAAGCGATGCAAATTTTATACATTCATATAAGCATCCGTTCAGTGTTTTTCGCCAAAATCACGATCTTGCATGAGTTAACTTGTCATTTCGTTTCCTATTGTAGGCAAATTTAACCTTACATCCTTCTCGTATTTAATATTTAATTTTATTCACCTTAAAAAAAACAGTTCGTGACATATGTCAGACCACGATAATCCGATAACAAAAAGATCTGCAATAGTGGTCGAAAAAAAAGTTATAAATTTCATGCGTTTGAAGCGGGCACTATCTTTGATTGATCTTCATCATTTACGCCTCAGCGACAAGTATTTGAAATCAAAATATATGAAAGAATAGAAAGAGTTGATGAGCTATATGACGAAAATGACACACAAAAAAGTCAAATCAGTCGAATGTAACATTGATTGATGAAGTTTAAAACCTTAGGTATCTTTATAATTCCAAAATATATAAATTGACCATTGATTGGAATTGTAAGGATTTGCAGAATCAAAACATTGTCATAATTCGTACGTTTTAATTTTCATACTGATGCTCGAGGACGGCAGACATTGTCTTCAATTTTTTGGGTATAACATTTTTTTAGTATCAACAAAACAGTTGATTGATAAGCAATGTCTCTTTCTATATTTTGTTGAACAGATGAGTAATCAATGATAAAATCTTTTTGGTGATCAAATTTTTATTTTATCCGATTTCAGATTTCTCGGTTAGCTACCGGTACTGTCACTGTTATAAAACTGAACGTTCAGCTCCTCATTACTAGTACCCCGAATCACAAGGAAAATATGATAAAGTATACCTCATATCATCTTTCCTTTTGTTTATTATCCCAAATATCCAACTGATTTCGAACAAATTGAAATACTTTTTTTCTCCAAGTTTTATACTTATTTTAAACATGGTATCATTTATGTAGTACAGTGACAGAATAAAAAAGAGGGGCTATACGGAGTAGTGTCGTTATACGTATATTTTTGATACAGTCAAGACACTATATATTGTCAAAATATTATATACAGAAGTTTTCAAATGCAGGAACTGAACCCAAGAATTTTACATAGAAGGGCATATATTTCTAACTGAATAGAGAAAAATGGCTAAAAGAATTATAGAATACAGAAATGTAGATCTCCTCCCCTAATACAGACCGTAATATATAGCATTTTGACGGATAGTTTTGTTTAATCTATTTAACTGCCTTTAATTTCGAAAAGAATGTTGTACAAGGTGTTGTTAATAAATGTAGCAGACAATATATCATGCCCTTTCAACCGACGTCCTAATTTCGATGAAAGAAATTAAAAGCTTCTCTCCTTGTGCAACACTCACAAAAAAAAGAACAATTTTTATACCTTTTTGCAATTGCATAATTGTTAAATCGTATTGAATTTGGAATCAAATTTATATTAATCATATAGAAGCTTCATATCTTAAATATTGAAAACAGGTCTAATTTATTTACATGCATTACGATTGATATAAAAACATCCGGTTCGGTTTTTTTTCTTCTTCTAGATTTGAGAAAGAAGCAACTCTGTGACACTCAAACAATTGATTTATAAAAATTGTTACATGGTGTCGTCTTATGTCGTCTGAATTACAATATATTATTGATCTGTAAGTGATTTATTCGCCATCCATTATAACTATCTAATATGTTTATTTGGCATGCCATACTCGATAAAAGGGCGGACGTGATAGAAAGCACTCTTTACCAAAATGTCAACGAGATTACATTCCACGGAGGTTACATTTCGACGATTTCGTCATTTATTAACCATAATATGTATATCTAAAGATTGAAGTTGTACTAAAATTTAATGTTGACACCGATATCGATCTGTTGGATGTGGAATTTTTTTTCAAAATTGATGTTTTTTAAGAAATTGACTATTCCACGGAGATTACACGCTTAACAAATCTCTAAAGTTTTCACCTTTGCTTCGTTTTTCAGACTGATGTAACTTGCAATAAATGACCGTTGTTATACATAAAATTATTCATGGTAACCTTATGATCAAATTAAACTCATATTACACTCTATAGTGTACTAAATATTTTGTCCTGGTTGGTCTTTTATCCATCAACGGAAATTTCAGCTTTTCAAAGAAAATATTATGGACGGCCGGTACGATCACCACCGTGGTGCAATATGTACTAACCTTTATAAAAATTAAAAATATAGATAATAAAGAAATTTAAAACTCTCAGATATAAGTATAACAAGCTACGGGTATATAACTGGAAGTCGTTAGGTTTGCTTTCTTACGGTGGGACAAAATAACGTCATAAAATGGGCGCTTTAACGGAGAACCAGTGAACGGTGTTCCTTGGTATGTTTTATTGATGTGTTTGCAAAATAAAAATTAACATGCATTATTTTTATTGGAAAGTTTGACCAAACAGCTCTTTGTCTAGACCACAAATAACATTGAACATGCATATTCATCAATATTTCGCAGAATGTTTGCCTTATTATGAAAATCTCATAAATCAGTAATCAAATTATCAGGTTTAACCATCTGCTGTCTTTCTGCATACTGGCAGCATATATATTTTCAATTGCTCAGCCTTATTTGTAACTTAACGTTACTATCTGCACCCAAAGCCTTCTAAATAGAGTTTTTATTACGTATGTTAGTAGGTGTTTTCTGCGAATTGATTTTTAAAGCAATATTTAATTCAAAGGTCATCGTCTTGATCTTATTGATATAATTCACCGCGTGCTACGTCTGATTATTTAAGACCTTATGTGATTGGTTATTTATAATAAGTGAAATTGTTATTGACCTAATTTTTTGTTTATTTGATGGCTGAACTGTGCACAGACGCATTTAATTGTGGCATTTATTATAACAGTTTTGATGAAAATTCAAATGGTTTAAGAAAGTATAGGGATGCAAGCAGGTTTTCAGATTAATTGTGTAATTTGATTATCAAAAGTTGTAAACTAGTTGGGGGTACATTATACTTTATTTGATTTTGTTTTTGTTTTTATGCATGGACTTGTCTTGTCGGTTTTGAAATTGATGCACGTCTTGTATATAAAAAAGAAGATGTGGTATGATTGCCAATGAGACAACTATCCACAAAAGTTCAAAATGACACAGACATTAACAACTATAGGTCACCGTACGGCCTTCAACAATGAGTAAAGCCCATACTGCATAGTCAGCTATGAAAGGCCCCGATAAGACAATGTAAAACAATTCAAACGAGAAAACTAACGGCCTTATTTATGTATAAAAAAAAATAAAAAAAAATTATTGAACGAAAAACAAATATGTAACACATAAACAAACAACAACTACTGAATTACAAGCTCCTGCAGTTTTGTTTATCAAAATACAAAAAAGGTGTCAAATTAATCTCAAGAACTCTCCTGGATTTGTCGTTCATTGTTTTTTAACGTTTTGATAGACTCATCTTTTTATCAATCCTTTTCATTTTGTATACCTTATTAATTCTCACACTGATTTTAGCCAATTTCTGAGATAATTGTGTTACGATCAAACAATATAATATAATGCCTCGCAAGATGATTATATCGGATAATGCTTTTATGCTTATATCAGGTTGACACCACACTTACAGGGAATTCTTGATATTCACTCATTGGGAAATCTAGAAGATGATGTTGAGACAAACATGATATTTAAACTAAACCGTGTGTACTTTACAAATATCTTAATAAGACACAATTCTCTGCAGACATTTCTTAAGTTAAATAAATAGGCATCTGTTTTCAAGTTTTCAAATTTCAAAAACTTACAGTAGTTTAGTGTATGAAGTTTCTAATCAACAATACATTGAAGTAGATGTTATAAAGACATACAATTTATCCATTCAAATAATTTGATATAAAATGCATTTATTTTCAATTGGAAATTTTCTTCATTTAAATCTAAATTCGTCTCAATAGACATTTCAATCAGATTTGAACAGCCAATGGTCTAAATACGAATACAATTTGGTTGAGCGTTATCTAAGATAACAATCTTTTCTTCGAAATTATGAGCACTCTAAGTAAGTTTCCAGAAAGGTATTGCAGAGTGTTGTGGTTTGTTCAAAACCTCCTTCATTAACACATAGAAGTTTGAATCTGTGAATGCTAGATTTTTTATAAACGTCGTTGTAACTTAACAATACTCTTCCTTTATATAACTATTTCAAATGCGTTGTCCTGAATAGTATATGTCAATACCAAACGGATTTTTTTTTCAGTTTTAATTGTATAGATTTATAGCCGTCATGATGAATAACATGACTTTTTGTGTTGCATAAAACTACGATAAATTTACTAGAAGTGCACAATATCAACATATTCGATCAAAACCATTGAACTTCCTTAACGTAACTGTGCCTCCTATCTTTACTCTTTTCCGCTATTTTCTGCTAGTACGTTGATATAATCGGTATAAACTTCCTGTGTGTAAACTGTCTACATTGTAATCGATCAATTCCAGGAAATCAAGCAATTAACGTGTCTCGACAACTCTGACAGTGTACTAGTTACACACTACTAATCGTGAAAATAGAGCCATGGAATCAGTCTTGTTGAGATATCTAATGTGGATTTATTTATTTTCATGGGTACCAATTTTCGTGGATCGAGGTCAACTAACATTATCGTGAATATCTATTTTCGTGGTTTTGTCCATTTCTAGATACAAGACCTATAGAACATTTATTATTTGTTGAACATTTAAAAATCGTTGTTCACCTGTACCCACGAAACATATAAAAATGGGTATCCAACGAATAATATTGTAACCACAGTAATATATTTTTTAACAATATCAAGCATAACATGGGAAAAACTTATAATTTCCTCACTACAGATATGTCAGAAACACATAATATTTGACAAATATTCCATCATCTACGAAAAAAAACTTCCGTTTAAGTTAAATTTAACTTTTAAAATTGATATTTAACAAACATTAAACAACATTGTAGCCGTCTGTCAAATGTGTTTACGATTTTACCTAGCTTTGCACATGTTTTCTCCAGGTTTCCATTCTCATACTTTTTTAATTGTAATAAAAATGGAACAAGACGGGGCCCTTAATGGCATACTAAACAGTCAGTATAATTTGTTATCGCAGAATACCTTTGTTTACTAACACATGCATACAATTGAGCTGGTTTTTTTTCTAAACATATTCTAACTCTTTATATACATCTAAAATATTTATGACGTAATTGTTCATTGAATTAATTGTAGGTTTCAAAGCTATCGTCATACTGAAAAATGCTTTTTTTCAAAATGGACATCAATTATCAACCTCAAGTTGAATGATTCCCAAAGTAGTACGAAATTACTTCAGATGTTTCATATTTGCTGCAATAACTCCTTAAATCGTAACTTTTCAACTTTTTTACGGCACTCAGCGACCTCAGGTTGTCGATTTTCACACACTTTCCTGACGGAGTTCAGTCTTAAATTGACAAAATATAACATTTATAAGCTGTATGAAAAAATATAAGTATTGAAACATGAGTAGAAATTGCAGATATTGTTAAATGGTGTAGATAAAGTCGATAAATATACTGCTTGTCTCTAAAATCTAGATAATGAATGCTAAAATGCACAGTTCAACTTAACATTGAGATACAATTAAATGAACAGTCAGTCAAACATGATAACATCAACATTTACTAAAGTGTTATATGAACGAATGCATGGTATGTACCAACCAAAAGCATGCAATTCCTTATAAATACGACTAGGAATTTCGCTATTGTACGTAAGTTTAAGTTAAATTGTTTTTGTCTTCCCTTGTGATGCTCATAACTATATTCCTTATTCTAACTTCCTGTTATTGGTATATGTCTTTACCTCATTCTAACTTCCTGTTATTGGTATATGTCTTTACCTCATTCTAACTTCCTGCTATTGGTATAAGTCTTTACCTCATTCTAACTTCCGTTATTGGTATATGTCTTTACCTCATTCTAACTTCCTGTTATTGGTATATGTCTTTACCCCATTCTAACTTCCTGTTATTGGTATAGGTCTTTGTCTCATTCTAACTTCCCGTTATCGGTATATGTCTTTGCCTCATTCTAACTTCCTGTTATTGGTATATGTCTTTACCCCATTCTAACTTCCCGCTATTGGTATACATGTATGTCTTTACCTCATTCTGAACACCACATATGTTTTAGAAATTGCATTCTAGTATATATATGTATAACATATCGAATATGTGTAATAAGGTACATCACTATTCTATTAAAGGTTGTGTAATAAGCTTTGTGTTCGTTTAATTTTTTGTAACAATAGTCATGAAGGTAAATGCATTAAAAATTTGTATATTAAGTGCAATTGGTTTGTATTGTGTACATACAATTAAGACATCCAGATTTAAGGGTAATGTATCTTTTACTTTTTTGTGTGTAAAAAGAAAGCAAACAAAACCATAATTTTATGTTTAAAACAAATAACTGAAATCAAGAGTTAAATATTTAATAACGCATACATGTCATATAGTATATCTTATAAGAAAAGCTTACAATTAAGAGGTCGAAAAGCCGGACTTGGAACCGAATGAGGCATGTTAAGGTGGTACCCAACACTTTCACTAAAATTAATTTGGCTCGTTTAATTTTCATAAAATTTTGTCAAAGTATTTACTTTGAGACTTTAATAAAAATAAAAAAATAAAAATTTGTTTGAACCAACCGTTTTGTCAGAAAAAATACACTGGTTATATAGCAATTTGACAAACACCAATTTTGATCATTGAGAAGCTTAATATTCCTTTTACAACACAATGTAATTAAAACGTTTAGCTGACTTTACAGAGTTATCTCCCTGTAGTGTTAGGTACCACCTTAAAAGGCAACCATTATTGAACCAATGTTCAAATCTCATAAAATGTGTAAAATTTAAAAAAAAATAAGATAACTACCATATACTAGCGTATTTCTTTGTCTTATTATGAAATCAATATCAATCATAAATCAAACGATTAGTTGTTATCATAAGCTTTGTATTATTAGTTTGACATCATTTATACTATTACATTGCTTAACTGTAGCTCTAATGTGACATTGCTGTCTGCGGGCAAAGCCTTCTTAATGTATATCAACAGTTTATAACCGATATCATTAGGTGCCCTTCGCTATGTAATGTCTTAAGTAATCTTAAATTCAAAGGTCAATGTCTGGATTTTCTTGATACGATTACCTGCGCTTGTTCTGATGATGTAAGCCATTTTGTATTGAATTGTTTATAATGCTTGGAAAGGTTGTTGACCCGGTTTTTTTTTTTTTAAATTAATGGCTTACCTTTCATCACTATTGCATTTGAAGGTTTTTTTTTACTTTGTAAGTTATAATGCTAGTAAAATAAATGGTTTTAAAAAGTAAGATAAATTAGTGGGCTAAGGGTTATTGAACAATCAATATAATGTATTTTGTTTTTTGTCTGTTTGCTGTTTGACAATCAAATTATTAAAACGATAAAACTTTTCAGTTTGATGATTCTTTTTTTTTAAATCAATTAATTCTACAAATTATATAGCACTGAATAATTGTGTTAAGCATCTTGTATAAGAACCAAGAAGTAATGAAAAAGGAAGAATAAACAAAAGCGCCGAACAAGAATCTCTCAAACAGGCAACAATTAACAAGTTGGATACCGAATTTAACTTGCCTTAAGGTCAATAATGAGCATCATCAATAAACGGAGGATCGAGTGTAAGAACATAAAAAATGAGGATACAACAACACATCGGCTGGATAGTTTGACCTCTGAAAGTAGCAGGACCAGGTGCGTTGACTGAATAAAATGTGCCGCCTATGTTGGTGTCATAGACATACAGTCTTTAATGTTATATTTACAATGTTATAAAATCTGGGTAATTACTAATTGTCCGCTATTTACATATCAAAGGTTTGAATTGATTCGTTAATAAATTCAGACACAGTCATAACTTACTGATCAACCTATGTTTGTTGGTTACTTTTGAAATTCACCATAGCTCTGTTTGGAGATATGCATGTATTAGGAGCCTTTCAAAGTGCTTCGTTGTTCCTTGGTATAACACATTGAAATGCTGATATGTTTGCGAAAGAAACATTCATGAATAATATTTGTATTGGAACGTTCGACCACAAAGCTCTTTTTCTAAACCCAAAACAACATTGCCTAAGACATAATTGCACGCGTACGTCCATGCTAATTTCATAGTGCATGTGCCTCATTGTGTAAATCTCATGTATTCAACTTGTGGTTGGTGAAATTGATGTTCATATGTAACATGCGCAATTGCAATTCCTAGGCCGAATTTGTAACTTGAACTTTCTGTCTGTAGTCAAAGCCTTCTTAATATAAATCTAGTAATAATACCTATGCTATCAAGTGTCTTCCGCTGAATACTTTTGAATGTAATCTTTATTCCAAAGGTCACTTTCTGAATCTTACTGATATGATGAACAGTGACAATTTCGATGATTTAAATCCGAATGTAATGGATTATTTATAATGATTGAAATTGTTTTTGAACCATTTCTTGCTAATCTGTTGGCTGACCTTTTTGAATAATCGCCTCTAAAGGTGACATTTATTATGTCAGTTCTAATACTCATAAAATTGTGTTAAGAAAGTGCACAGACAGACTCAATAAATTACAAAGAAAAACACAGATATGTTTTGTTTATATTGTTGGATGCTAGACATTCAAACCAGTTTATTGTTAAAAACAAGATTGGTTGCATGTACAATAAACGCAAATAAATCCGTTTAGAACATAATAGAAAGTTATGCGAAAATCTATTAAAACACAAATATATATGCACACATGATATTGTCGCGACCATGTAAGTTGTAACGTGAAACCTTACGTTTTAAATATACTTTAAACCCAAGTTATTATGGTGATTAACATTTGTGTTAAAAAAAAGACTGAACATTTTTAAGGCATGGATTTTGTTTCGGTAGAATTGAAATAAAACCATGCAAAACTCCAAGTAAAATTAAAAACGGAATGTCAATTATAAATTCGCAGAATCGAAAGCCCCAAAAATATAAAGCATTAAAACAACTGTCACGTTTCTGGCTTGGTACAGATACTTCTGTATCATGTTTCAACTTTTCGGTGAAACAGTTCGGTTTAATTTGATACTAGCCCTTTATTTACCTTTAAATAAAAGGTGACTAATCGTAAAAGTGTAATGACAAAAAGATGTAAGACATAAAAACAACAAAAAATCAATCAATGTTTAATAACTTAGTAAAATGCAATGTTTTGTTAAATTGCCTTTGAGAGCGGTAATATAAAAACTTGAAAGTGACAAATCGTGATGAAAATTACTTTCAAATCGTTTCATTTTCCAAAGAAATTACAAAAAATCACGTTCAATTGTAAGTTGTGAGTGCATCGATGAACTCATTTGCACGTTCACATCGTTATACACCTAGTTTACATTAAATGAACCAACTATAATGTTTATGTATTTGCAACATTTCTAAATGAGATTAGTTAAACATAAGCATGTATATAACAAACACAAGTACAATCCGTGCATTTGTTATAGAAGTACAATGATACCCTATTAAAACATAATAATAATTTTTATAAAGAAGTTATATAATATATCGTATTTATAAAGCATTATTTAATATGCAAGTTTCAATGTCTTGTAGAACTTGCAGCCTTAGTGGCCGACTGCTTTACAAAGTTCATCTACAGTCATTATTCAGCAACAATGAGGCTATGATGTTAAACCAATGCAAGGAAGTGCAAATGGTCATTCGAGTTTAAGTTTGAGAATAAATGTTACATACTGTTGATGTGATGTCTGTTCTAGCATATACCGGCATTTCAAAGCTGAAAAAGTTATTTATCACCGTTGTTTTATACAGTATCCTTAAAAGAGGAACAAAAGATACCAGAGGGTATTGTTCAATAGTAATGTATTACAACTTACCGTCTCTAAAAGTCAGAAAATTGAACATATGTAACTAATGTTGAATATCAATCTGTAAACAAAGTTGCGTAGTGTTCCCAGTCATGTGTAACATTTATAATACATAGTGTATGTGCTAATATGAAAGTATATAAAAGTTAATAATACTGCAGACGCGAAGAAAAAAAAATCAATTTTTTTATAGAAATGTCCAGGTGAATGCACAATTGCTGAATATATATATATTTCCCTCTAGTTACTTTTGGCAGTGTAACTTATTCTTCAAAACATATTTAATTACATGCACTTTCCTTTATGTATTTGTGTTTAATGACACGCAGTATCCTTTGTGTATTTGTGTTTTAATTACACGAACTATCCTTTATGTATCTTTCTTCTAATTATACGCACTATCCTTTATTTATTTGTGTAATATACTATTATACTATGGACATATTTGTTATCTTTGATACTTATTCTAAGAAAAAATTAACATCTCAATTGTATAACGTTCAAGATTTTGCTGTTTGAACGTAAACATTTAATTCTAACCAAATCGTGTATTTCCATGTCTATTTGATTTCATGTTTAACTACACCTACCATGAAATCCACCTACAAAATCTTTAAATACAGTTTTACTGTATTATCATGACTATATTACAATCACAAGGTATTCCATAAAAGTTGAAGTTTGTTCTAGTTGTTCAAGCGCATTGAAAACAGCTTCAGATTCTACTAGGTTTTCACAGCTAATTTAAAGTTATCTATTGCTGCGGTTAACAATCCTAGAAAAAATGCAACTATTTGTAATGAAATTAATACAATCTGTTTTAATGAAGGAATATTGTCGTTCGTTAACCTACTATCATTACCAAAATGGGTCATTTACAAATGTATGATTATGACTAACTGCACGATATGACCAAATTAAACGTTATTCATTAAAGTCAATATTAAATAGTACACGTCGGTTTGTAATAGTATTCCTATGTGCACTAGTGCATATGTATAACTCATTTAAACTTTACATCGGTAACTAATGGTACTCTAATTGGATTTATGTAGAATATAGTTTCCTAATTTGTAATACAGGTTCTTCAATCTAATTAATCCGGAAACTATAATGTCATATTGCGTCACTACAATCCGCTCATCTGATGACAACGACAGAATCAGTACATAACCTATATTAGTCAAGTTATATTGTAAATTAAATTGGATTTGCATCACTTTGTCATTAAAACAACATTTTTTGCTAGAAAATATAATAATGCACTGCTCTTTCCAATGACCATAATCATAATCAAAATCATAACATGTTGTTTGTTGGTTCGCATCTCGAATCTGATCATGTATGAGTATGGATTATTCGACAATACATGTGTGAGAAGGTGTACGCTATGTATACGGAAACATATAATTAAATGAAGAAAATTCATTAAATAGTAGAAGAAATACCCTTTACTAAACAAAAGGAAGAAAGGTCAATCATGACTGTTGCGGCAAATTAAGTTGTGAAGGACGCAAACAGGATTATATTTTTCCAATGAGACCATACATTAAACGTGGGAAATATATATGAACATGGGATGAGTATTGGGAATGAATATGTTTTCACCCTTTTCAGTTTGCAATAGTTTCGACTGTTCATGTAAACATTCTCTTAGAGTAGTACAGTATATAAAGCCATGTGTCTTGTCTATAGGTTTACATTGATTACGAGTTATATTTTATATACATGTATATTTCCTACAACTATACCAATATGCAGTATGTTCCATTAAATACAAGTACATGAAAGCTACTGGGTATTTAGATATTCTTAAAGAAAACAAGACTCTACAGCAAGACTGATTATAAAACATGTTAGTGTCTTTCTCCCGCAGACAAGAATTCTCTTCAGTGGAATTGGATATACAAGCCAATCTGTACATGATGATAACCCAGTTTATATCAACGATATTTCAAATGTCTGAAGTCCATTATTGAAATTCCAAGCCAACAACATAATCACTAATGAAACATTGGATCAATCATATTATATGACAAAATAGGCAAACTATCCAATTTCAAAAATTAAATAAGATGTGACAGTATTAAACGAATACCACTTATTCGCTTTTATACTTATTTACAACAGACATAGTTTTCAATTATATATTAAGTTGGACAAATAATTGGACTACGTAAGGTAAATAAAACGTATTTGAAATATGAACCAGTTTCCAAAATAAGTAACACAATTGTAAATATGTTTTTTTTAGAGAGAATTTAAATCCCTTTCGGTTGATTTTACCTTGATTTGTATTTTTTTTTATTGATATAATTTAGTATTGGTTCAAAAACATTGCATTAATTATGCCGAAACAGTAAACGTGTAAGGTATACACTGTGTAGTTCATTATCTTATTTAAAAGGAGAACTTAATATATCATGTATGAAAAAAAACTTCTTCAGGATGGTATGTATCTTTTTTCCGCATTACATAGACATATAAAGCGGTTCATGATCATGCTGAGACATTGATTTATGTTTTCGATGAGAGCTTGCAATCGTTCTTGTTCACATGTTTTAAATCGTTTTATTTTGTTTATCTTCATGTGTGAAGACTTAATTAATTTTACTCGACTTGTGATTGTCCATTTATTTTTATATTTTCCGTTTCTTTTTATTTACTTCGTATTTGCATGCATTTATTCATAATTGTTTAAATATATGAGACAAATTTATAATGTAATTATGTTTTACACTTAGTGATACATGCTGACCCACCAGATACAGGTAACAGTAAAGTATTATATGATGGATATCTATTTTGGAGCATGCAGCGTGTAGCATAACAGAATATCAAGAGAAAGGAATACATTAGCATCGTAAAACTTTCTATTTCATGCACTTTAAACATATTACTTTGGATTCAAAATCAAACCAATTCTAAAACTTAAAAACACATAACCCATTACGGAATTTGAAGTGCAAATTTGCATCTCGACAGTTTTAACAAATACACCGGAAGTGTAAAATCACGCTTCGTATTATATTATAACATTTTATAACTATAAATATGAATAACTGTTGTTGCTGTTTAAGTGGTAAATAACGCGATTTTAATCCATTCTTCAAAGAATAATAGAGAAATGATTATGTTGAATTCAACACATTAACAAGTTTAAATGTTTTATTATTGGTGATGAATGGAGATTTTATAACTAAATGAAACGACGAACTTTTGTAATCAGATTTTATGTCTGTGTACGGATTAACATCACAGCATCTCAAATGTAAATAACAGATTCTAAAATAGGATCATCAGAGATATATAATATCAACAAATATTCACTTAAACATGTTGAAATAAATTAAATCAAATAGCATTCAATTTACACTAAGATTATGCATAACTGTGTTATAACCATTCATTTGAAGTGTATTGCAATCACAAATATGTTTCCCAGTGATTTTTATAGTTTATTTATGTTCATACCACTGTCCAATATTTGTGGAGGGTTGAAAAATATGTGTTTCCCCTCTGTCTTCTTCATTTGCCTTTTAAAGACTAGAAGCCTGTAGCTTAGTAGTTGTCGTCGGTTCATTGTATGGTATATTTATTGTTCGTAAATTGTTCGTTATTAATCAGGTGACAGAATAGTTAAAAGTCGTATATAAATGTCCCTTTATGATATACGGCTAAAAATTAGCACAATCCTAGAAAAAACGATTTCATTTGAATTTAAAAACTCGTTTTGTGCATTTAACTTTTTTATTATGTTTTAGTGTTTATATAGCAAATTTGATGTATGCTTACAGTTTGGCTTGTTAGGAAAGGCTGCCCTCAAATATCTTTCTTTGTTTCTTTATTCAAACATTGATATTGTATTTGATACCAACAAATATGAATAACTGGATTTAAAACCAGGTGTAAATTTTTTTCAATATAAAGATTATACATTGTTAAAACAGTCAATAATTATATGTTAGGATTGCCGGACTTGAAACCAGATTTAACATGCTGTATTATATAAGGCCAAAAATAGTTAACATCAGTTTACCGAGGTTCGATTCTCGTAAAATGTGTAAGAATAGAAGAAAAAGATAGCAAGCACGAATGACGGGATCGTATGACCTTTTAAGTGAGCTAAAAAGTCGAGTTGAGAAAATAAAATTTACACTCGTTGTCGGTATCATCCACAAAATCGTCAATCTCATATTTCAGAAAACTACAAAATCGGAATAAAGCTTATATACTTTTCAATTAACCAGATGTCGTAGTTTTAAATAATTTTAAATAAATTTAGATAAAGACATAGAGCAATTATCAGCCAATTACTGTTGGTGAACTAACAATTTTCGAAATGCTGAGTGTATTTGTTATGAACCATACTTCTTTATTTGATAACGGTTTTTTATGAGGCATTGTTGTTAACTGCTTTGATACATTCAATTAGAGAAATGTTTGCAGAAAAAAAGCTGAATTATATTATTGAAACGTTCGATAAAAAATCTATGTTTCTAGACCCCAAACAACATTGATTAAGACATACATGTACTTGCATATCAATGTAAATTTCATAGTGTTTGCCTTATTGTGTAATTACCAGAAATCATTAATCAAATGATCAGATTTCATCGTCTTTCATCAGATATCATCATATTTGATTTCAATTACAAGCCGTATTTGTAACTTGAACTTTCTGTCTGGTATCAAAGCCTTCCTAATAAAAACCCAGATGTTATTACCTGTGTAATAGTGGGAGATATTATGGACATAATTGTGCAAATCGTGATACAAGAATGAAATTTGGTATAAAGGTTGACTAAATGTTACTTATAAAAATTCCGCTGCTGGCCAGACAAAAAAATCAATTTTCCAAGATGGCCACCACACATTTTGGAAATGGCGTCATTACAAATTGGCAATAATTCGTAAATCTTTTTAAAGGTGTGTTATATGTAAAATCCAATGTAAGATTTGATAAAAAGTAAATGACAGTTCCTAAATTACGACTAGACAATACATTAATAAAACTGAAGGTGACTTCCGGTTTCAAAATGCCGGCAAAAAAGTCAAAAATTTCATTTTTTATACTTTCAAGCAACTTCACAAGGGATGTAAATCTTTGAAAGATGAGTTATAGGTATAATCCAATGTAAGTTATGATAAAACATTAAAAACGGTTCCTAAGTACGACATAACAACACATAAATGAAGAAAAATAGTGATTTCCGGTTCCAAAATGGAGGCAAATACGTAGAAAATATTTTTATAATTTCCATCAACTTAACAAGTGATAACACTCTTTGTTAAGTTTAAATGCCTAGTTTGGTTAGAAAGGCAGGTTGCTTATCTTATAATTATCTGACAGTTGCCTTTACAACAACCCGTACAAAGAAATCCAGAACGGTGGCATTTACAGTTACCAACACAGCTTGATTTTTGCCTCCGCATTTCAAAAGTTCCTGACACGAGGATGCAACGGTCCTCCAGAAGTCCATTTCGGTTTCCAACAGTCATTGATTCTTTCTTTCATCCAACCCTAGTGTTCATGACTTGGTTCATGTACCTGTCGAATACATGAATCAGGATGAGCCCAAACAACTCCTCCTTGATTTACTTCTCTTTTGATGTGCTCTGGAAAAGAATCTTTTGTAGGCGGAATTGCATCACAATGCCGCTGCTTCCTGGCAAACAATTCACATCCTGCCTCGCTTCATACTTAAGCCACAAAAAAAAGTCCTTTATATCTGAAAAACCTTTCATTGTTAGCCAAGCTGACCTCTTCCCTTTCCCATGACAATTCGACAAAGTGTCACATCCACTGAATGCATGGACGAAAGGAAGAGCAACTACACAAGGACCAAACGCATTTGATATGTCACGTACAGGAAGCCAACAAAAGTCTTTATTCCTTCCATAACCTATCCACAATGTGTTCTACCTAGTTTTGCGATTACTGCAATTCCTGATACTATTACTTTTGTCTCAGTTCTACCTTAAATTACATTTTACAACACTTTTCATAATCATGCCGAATATGGACAAACAATCGTGTATCTGCTTCTTCATGATTACAAGGGGTAGATAGGAAGTATTCTTATTGAAATTACAAAAAAATATTTTCACCATGAGTAACATACACATTTTTATTAATCTCTTAAGAAGCAATTTTGTCAGCAAGAAACTTGAACAATTTCGTTTCGTTGTCATCTTCACAGAGAATATTACTCCAAACCTTTGGTGTTCAACCAGAACCAATACCTTTCCATCTGGCACAAAAACCTTGCCTTTGTCTTGTCACAGCCTTTAAATTATTCATTGAGTAAACATCAAATACAATGTCTACTCTTGAATACTAATCGATGCAAGATTTTATGTAAGGCAGTATGACATCATTTCCATAATCATCAAATATTGTTGCCCAACTTTGTGACCTAGAATTAACCATTGCTGCCCCACCATCGATAAATGCCTCCGAATTTGGATCAACAAATCGCAGAATGTTTCAAGTAAACCCATTTGCAGCGATTTAATACCACTATTTCAAGAAACATTCTGAGATAAAGACAGAGGAGAAGTTTGGTTTTAATGGATAAAAAAACATTCCAAGTAAAACTGTCTACTGTGACAAGAAATGAAAAAGTCTAGAAAAGATGTCGCAATCACTTTTAAGGTTCTCTAACTTTGTTTCTGACAAAGACGTTTCCAGTTTCATTTTGCGGCCAAAATAAGAAGTTGTTATTTTTTATTTGGTTATAAAAAGCAGGTTCTCCTTCGTTTTGCATTTGCTTAAAAAGATCTTCGTATTGTTTGCAACAATATCTTGGAGTTTATTTACATATCTTACCTGTTCAACAATTTCCTAAATGGAGTATATTTTTTACAAATCTGACTACTCTTCTGGAAATGAATTTCCAAACTCGTTCATCACTTTACAAAGCCTTTAAAGCTGTTTAAAGACATATTTTTGTGTTTTCGTAGAGTCTTCATTAGGTCGTTCATCTGTTTAAGAATGACCCAAACCACAAGATTTTTCAAATTCATCTTCTAGTATACTGACTCCTGGTCCAGATACCATCCATTTGTCGGTTAATCCTATGGCACCAACATCGCCCTTCACAATTGCATTATTCTGTTTTTGTGCCTGATGAATTGTGTTATAAGAAAGACATTTGCTGGTCTTATGTAAAGTGAAATTATCATTTTAATTTCATTGCCACCTGTGGGTGATGTTCGGGAAGTGAAGTCATATCTTGGAGATGGGTCGGTAACGATCGAGCATAATTTACACGATCAACACCTAAAACAATACGCTATCATGCTTTATATGGACTGTTTGTAAAGTAAGAAATCTCACTCATGAAATAAGCATAATACCAAAATCAGAAGAAGTTCTTAATTTATAATTGAACGCCAGGAATGAAACTGTGGTGGAGATGACTTTATACACCCGTCTTTTACATCATTGAACGTCACAGAGTCATGACATAATTATATATTCTGAGTTTAGCTTTCATAATCCGAAAGTAACTGTTCAAGCAAAATACATGCAGTTGGCTGATGCGTCTGTCTAGTCTTAGGTACATTTAAACATACATAAAAAGAATCTGCCGTTCTTGGTGTTACAATATTGGCTTCAGTAAGACAACATGTCCATCCCCTATCACGCAATATATCACCCATAGTTTCCTAACAAGTCATTTCAATGTGCAATCCACCAAACAGGACGATAAACTTATCTTTTCTGTAAAAATCTGGCCATTCCCAGTGAATTTGCGTAGGCATTTCCAAAAGTTGCTAATCTGCAGTTACAATTGATGTTTCTCCGGGATTCACCACATTTTCGCCTTATCCATCAAATACCTGAGAATTGCCTGGTAGTGCATACAAATCGTTCTTGAGTCTATAAATAGTTTGCACATGCGCAAAAGTGTTAAACACATGTGTATCATAACATTGAAAAATGTTATTAAACCAATTCGTAATATCATTAGAAATCCAAAAACACTAAATATATAGTAAATAGTTCAAATTTTTTTTAAAGAATTTTGTAACATTTTCGCGCATGCGCAAATACTGGACATATCAAATATTCTTTTTTGATAAATATGTGATGTAAGGAAGTTAGCCGCCTAACCTGATTATTGTTTTTTACTAAAAGAAGTTCAAAGAAAAGTTTTCCAGAAAAATCAGTATTTTCAAACTGACGAAAACAGCCATTTTAGAAAAAGGCCGTGGCCATCTTGAAAAAAAGATATTTTTGAATGGCCAGCAATTATTTCTTAAAAAGTATATGATAATGATGCTTTGTGGTAATTTTCATGCTTGTATCATCATTTGCACAATTCCCTCGATTTTGCTTGCTAATATCTTCCACTATAATTAGGTGTCTTCCGGGAAAGACTTTTGAAAGTAATTTTTATTTCAAAGGTCACCGTCTGAATCGTACTGATATGATAAAAAGTACGACTTTTAATGATTTAAATCCAAATGTTATTGATAATTCATAATGATTTGAATTTGTTTTTCACCCATTTCTTGCTAATCTGGTGTCTGACCTTTTTGAATAATCGCCTTTCGTGGTGACATTTATAATGTCAGTTCTAATGATAAGAAAATTTATTTAAGAAAGTGCACAGATATCAGATGCAATTGAGTATATCGGAGAACAATAACAGATTATCGAACTTTGTCTTTTCATTTTGCTGCTTTTTAATCAAATAATTGTATTGTTAAAAACGACATATAACGCCAATAAATATGTTGGGACATAGAAGAACGTTATGTTAAACGCGACGTGTGCCTACATATATATGCAAACATGATAGGTTCACGACCATGTCAGTATTGACATGAAATTTTACGTTCTAAATATTTCTTTAAATCCGAGTTTTTGTATTTAAAAAAAAGACTGAACATTTTAAACGCATGCATTTCTTTTTTTTTAGATTCATAAAGAGTTGACGTAAAAAACATACAAAACTCCAAGGAAAATTCATAACGGAAGGTCATTTGTAGAGTGTCAAAATCAAAAGATCAAAAACATCTTATGAATTAAAAACAACCGTCATATTCCTAGCTTGGAACAGACATTTCATTATGTAAAAAATTGCGGATTATACATGTCATACCACTATAGTAAAAAAACAGTACTATAAATACTGATGCAAACTATGCGCTTTTTTATATCTGATCATGTACATTGTATTCAATCTTTTGTTTTATTTAGGGGTGGTGGTAAGTATACTAGCTGAATACACATTAATTTTACAAAGCATACATATTTTATAAACATGATTGAAATGCCATTATGTATTCTTGAGAAACAAATTATAAGAAGCAGGACAATACATTAGGTGTGAAGTAAATAGCAATCGCATTTAACATGTTTAAAGAAAACTATATATCGTGTTTCACCTTTTCAGTGAAACAGTTTGGTTTATACTTATCTTTTACTTATCTTTATATAATAGAGTGACTTGTCGTCTAAGTCTAAAATTGATAACATCTTTATGTAAGACATAACAACAAATAGGACCTACAATAAATATTCACCATACTATATAACATTCATAAAACGTTCCATTGTACTTAAAGTTTGTTCATGTTGTTCAAGAGTAATGAAAACCAAAGATTCCGAAAGGTATTCCCAGCTCATTTAAGGTAACCTATTCCTGAGATTGACTATTCCAGAAAAATACGTGTAACTGGCATAATTAGTTTGAATAGGTTACAAATGTATGATTATGAGTAAGTGTTAGATAAATCAGCATTCGATATTTCACAACATAATTGAATAGTACACGTCGGTTTGTAATAGTATGTTTGTGTGCACTAATGGAAATGTATAACTCATTTAAACCCATTAAACACGTTGCAGCGGTAATTGATGGTACTATGATTGGATTTATGAAGAATATAGTCTCCTAATATGTAATACAGGTTGTAAAATCAAATTAATCCGGAAACTTTAATGTCCTTTTGCGTCACGACAATCCGCTCATCTGATGACAACGACAGAAAACTTCCAGTACATAAACTATATAGGCAAGTTTTATCGCAAATTAAATTGGACTTTCATCCATTTGTCATTAAAATAACATTGTTTACTAGAAAATATAACAATGTACCGCTCTTGCCAATGACATATTACAGTTAAAATTGTTTTTGATCATAAAATGTTGCTTTTTGAGTTCACATCTCAAATCTGATCATGTATGGGAATGGATTAATCGACAATACATATATACCCTTTGTAGACGGCAACATATATTTAAATGAAGGAAATCATGAAATTAACAGAAGAAAACCCCTTTACTTAACAGAAGGAAGAAAGCAATAAAGGCCAGTCAAGACTGTTGTGGCAAGATGGATTGTTAGAGACATAATACGGATTACTTGAAAAAGAGACCATACAGTAAACATTGGAAATATATAGGAACATGTGATGAATATTGGGAATGACTATGTTTTCACCCTTTTTAATTTGCAATAGTTTCAACTGTTTATGTGTACATTCTCTTAGAGGGGTATAGTATATAAAACAATTGTTCTTATCTATAGGCTAATATTGATTGCGAGTTCTGTTTTAGCTGTTGGTCCTAAAACTGTACCACGATGCAATACCTTTTTTTATACAAGTAAATGAAATATACTTGGTATTTGTATATCAAATTTGAAAACAAAACTATACAAATATGAAAAAAAAAATGAAGGGTCCAACTTCCGCTGACAAGAATAATTTTCAATGGAATTGGATAGTTATGACAAAAGAGATGATTTCAGCTTTCCAATTGTGAACTTTCCATTTCTAAGTAGCAACATTCCAGCAGCACCTGTATACGGGGTATATATCTCCCAATTGATACGATATTCCCGTGCTTGTATTTCCTATCATGATTTTCTTGATAGAGGTTTGCTGCTCACAAGGAAGTTATTAAACCAAGAATTCCAAATGGTGAAGTTGAAATCATCCCTTCGTAAATTTTACGGACGCCATCACGAGTTGGTTGACCGTTATGGAATAACCGTTTCACAAATGATATCGGATATGTTCCTTACGTCGTAACTACAATCCCCTTCCCTTTCATGAATATGACCTACCGAATTAGACTATTTACCGGATTTGTAATCACATAAGCAACACGACGGGTGCCACATGTGGAGCAGGATCTGCTTACCCTTCCGGAGCACCTGAGATCACCCCTAGTTTTTGGTGGGGTTCGTGTTGTTTATTCTTTAGTTTTCTATGTTGTGTCGTGTGTACTATTGTTTTTCTGTTTGTCTTTTTTATTTTTAGCCATGGCGTTGTCAGTTTGTTTTAGATTTATGAGTTTGACCGTCCCTTTGGTATCTTTCGTCCCTCTTTTATGTCAATCTGTATATGTTGATTGCCCTTTTTATATCAGCATTGTTTCAAATGTCTTAACTTTTTATTATTTTTTAGATCAGATGCAGATATATTAGCAGGGCAATGTATGGTTATTTTTGTCATTTGATAACATATTAAAATTCAAAGCCAGAAACATAATTAGGAAAAAAATGAATCAATCATATTATATAACAGAAAACGGGAACTATCCAATTTCAAATTAAATAAGCTAAGACAGTATTTAACCAATTCCACCATTTTACGTTTTTATTCATTTACGACAGACATAGTTTTCAGTTATAGATTAAGTTGGGCAGGTAATTGGACAACGTAATGTGAATACTAAGTATTTAAAATAGGAACCAGTTTCCGAAATAAGACTTCCTTAATTATATCCCAAGTATTTAAACTATATAGTTTTACGAACTTTCCGAATTTCTAACGTTTACAGTTAAGCAATGACGAAAATACAATGGAAAAAATAATCATCAAGGCATTACAAAACCGTAACGTTTACACATACTTCTGGATTATAAATATTTATATCCAAATGTATAAGATTAGTAACACAATCAAATATATGTTTCAGTTTAAAAGAGGGACGAAAGATACCAGAGGGACAGTCAAACTCATAAATCGAAAATAAACATACATCAATGGTACACACGATGCAACATAGAAAACTAAAGAATATACAACACGAACCCCACCAAAAACTAGGGGTGATATCAGGTGCTCCGGAGGGGTAAGCAGATCCTGCTCCACATGTGGCACCCGTCGTGTTGCATGTGTTGCTTATGAGATAACAAATCCGGTAAGTAGTCTAATTCGGTAGGTCACATTTATGAAAGGGAAGGGGATTGTAGTTACGACTTAAGGAACATATCCGATATCATTTGTGAAACGGTTATTCCATAACGGTCAACCAACTCGTGATGGCGTCCGTAAAATTTACGAAGAAATGATTTCAACTTTTTCAACCATTTGGAACTCAAGGTATATAGTGTGTGTGGTAAAACATAATTTGTACTGAGCAATAAACAAAAAGACCCGACTATGACAACAGAACGTGTGCATTTCCTTTGCGGTTGGTACATTTATGTAATTAAACGATTACGATAACAATGCCTGTTGTCTCTATTTTTTCAACCAATGGTAGACCATGTTTAATTTTTGGGGTTTGATTTTCCCATGATTTGTTTGGTCAGTCGATTGATAAAATTTGAGTACTAGTGCAATGCTGCTATTGTATAAATTATGACAAAACAGTGACCGAGTTTAGGTATGCATTGCGTTGTTCTTTGTCATATTAAAGAGAAGTTAAGATATAATGTATGAATAAACACTTCTTCAACATCATCCGTATCTCTAAATGCACATTACACGGACATATAAAACGGTGCATGATCATTAAATGCTTGGAAATTGATCTTGGCCTTTATGTGAGCTTGCATGCTTTCTAAATCTCGGGTTTCTTGTGATTTTGCATAATCACATGTGTTAACACTTTTTAATTTGTTTATTTAGAAGCTTATCTTAGTGTACGAAGGCTATGCTAATTTTACTGTACTTATTTGATTTATTCATGATAATTGTTCAATTAATATTCAACCTTTGTACATGTATATACTTTTCAATATTGTTTTTAGATATATATATATATATATATATAAGTACGTCTGAGTCAGTGACAACCCTACAACAGATGTATCCATCGGATCGCCATCAATGATGGTGATACATGGCTGTGTACATAATGTATATACAACTCGTCTAAACATCAACCCAACAATGTTAGATCTGTAAATTTGCTTTCGCAAATTTTTGGTTCTTCCCTTGCCGGGATTCGAACCCATGCTACTGTGATATCGTGACACCAAATCGCCTGCACTGCAGCCGTCCCGCTAGACCACACGACCACCTGGGCTCTAAAAAAAGAGCTTTCGGTGGGCATGTGTTACCTTTCCACGTCAGTTTTAATCTAGCGGCGTACTACAGTACATGATATATAAGGCATGAAGATGTTATTGTTACAGATCAGCTAAATTATCTATAGTAAAGGATCCTACAAATTAATGTAAGATACAGTCACAGAAAATAATTATATTCATAAGTACGTCTGAGTCAGTGACAACCCTACAACAGATGTATCCATCGGATCGCCATCAATGATGGTGATACATGGCTGTGTACATAATGTATATACAACTCGTCTAAACATCAACCCAACAATGTTAGATCTGTAAATTTGCTTTCGCAAATTTTTGGTTCTTCCCTTGCCGGGATTCGAACCCATGCTACTGTGATATCGTGACACCAAATCGCCTGCACTGCAGCCGTCCCGCTAGACCACACGACCACCTGGGCTCTAAAAAAAGAGCTTTCGGTGGGCATGTGTTACCTTTCCACGTCAGTTTTAATCTAGCGGCGTACTACAGTACATGATATATAAGGCATGAAGATGTTATTGTTACAGATCAGCTAAATTATCTATAGTAAAGGATCCTACAAATTAATGTAAGATACAGTCACAGAAAATAATTATATTCATAAGTACGTCTGAGTCAGTGACAACCCTACAACAGATGTATCCATCGGATCGCCATCAATGATGGTGATACATGGCTGTGTACATAATGTATATACAACTCGTCTAAACATCAACCCAACAATGTTAGATCTGTAAATTTGCTTTCGCAAATTTTTGGTTCTTCCCTTGCCGGGATTCGAACCCATGCTACTGTGATATCGTGACACCAAATCGCCTGCACTGCAGCCGTCCCGCTAGACCACACGACCACCTGGGCTCTAAAAAAAGAGCTTTCGGTGGGCATGTGTTACCTTTCCACGTCAGTTTTAATCTAGCGGCGTACTACAGTACATGATATATAAGGCATGAAGATGTTATTGTTACAGATCAGCTAAATTATCTATAGTAAAGGATCCTACAAATTAATGTAAGATACAGTCACAGAAAATAATTATATTCATAAGTACGTCTGAGTCAGTGACAACCCTACAACAGATGTATCCATCGGATCGCCATCAATGATGGTGATACATGGCTGTGTACATAATGTATATACAACTCGTCTAAACATCAACCCAACAATGTTAGATCTGTAAATTTGCTTTCACAGATCTAACATTGTTGGGTTGATGTTTAGACGAGTTGTATATACATTATGTACACAGCCATGTATCACCATCATTGATGGCGATCCGATGGATACATCTGTTGTAGGGTTGTCACTGACTCAGACGTACTTATGAATATAATTATTTTCTGTGACTGTATCTTACATTAATTTGTAGGATCCTTTACTATAGATAATTTAGCTGATCTGTAACAATAACATCTTCATGCCTTATATATCATGTACTGTAGTACGCCGCTAGATTAAAACTGACGTGGAAAGGTAACACATGCCCACCGAAAGCTCTTTTTTTAGAGCCCAGGTGGTCGTGTGGTCTAGCGGGACGGCTGCAGTGCAGGCGATTTGGTGTCACGATATCACAGTAGCATGGGTTCGAATCCCGGCAAGGGAAGAACCATAAATTTGCGAAAGCAAATTTACAGATCTAACATTGTTGGGTTGATGTTTAGACGAGTTGTATATATATATATATATATATATATTGGACGGATTTAAAATTGAAACATGTTTAACACTAAGAAAAACACTATGACTGACCAGGTACATAATAATGTTAAAAATTACACGAAGGATATTTTTGTTTGGAGCATGCAGCGGTCTGTACCATTACAGAATAGCAAGACAAAAGAATGCATTAACATTGAACAACTTTCAATTTCATGCACGTTAAACATGTTACATTAAGAACAAACTCAATTCAATTCGAAAACTTTGAACATGTTAAAAAGCAGATAACCCATTTCTGAATGTTAAGTGCACCTTACTACTCGACAGTTTTAACAAATACAGAGGAAGTGTAAAATCACGCTTAATATCATATTATACCATTTCATAACTATAAATATGCATAACTGTTGTTGCTGTTTAAGTGGTAAAAAACGCGGTTTTAATCCATTTTTCAAAGAATAAAAGAGACATAATTATGTTGAATTCAACAAATTAACAAGTTTAAAAGTGTTTTCATTGGTGCTTAATGGCAATTTTATGACTAAATGAAATGACGAACTTTTTCAATTAAAATCTATTTCCGTGTACGGATTAACATCACAGCTTCACAAATGTAAATGGCAGATTATATAATGGGATAAACAGGGAAATGTAGTTTTAGAAAATCTTTTCTCGAACATTTTGAATTAAATAAATTGCATTGAATTTACACAAGGAATATGCATACTTTTGCTTTAAACCATTCATTTAAAGTTTGTTGCAGTTGCAGGAAAACTGATAGGCTTAAATTTCAAGTGACATTTAAAGTGTATTCATATGTTGTACTGTTATGCCACCGGCGAAGGTTAGGGGGTTGAGAAACATGTGTCATTCCTCCACCTCCTTTGTTTTACTTTCCAAATTCAGGAGCCAGTAGTTAGTAGTTGTCGTTGGTTCATTGTCTGGTATGTTTGTTTTTGTAAATTGCTCGTTACAAATCAGGCCGTTTAGCGCGGTGACTAAATAGGAAAAATCGAATATTACAGTGAGTTGACTGTTAGTGTTGCTCTCCACCAATTGCAACTCATTCAAAATTTTTACCAAATTGCAATTTGTTTTTTAAAATCAAATTGTTCAACTGGTCAGAAATTTGAACCAACTGCTGTAGAAAACCACAGCCAAGTCATGAAAGTACAAGGTGATAAAATAAAACATACTTACAATCCTATAAGACTTTAACTCCACTTTAATGATGTTGTGACAAAATAAAACATCATATATTCAGTAAAATATGTGTGAAATAACAATTTTAATTCACATAATGTCTGATTCTTATAAATACTAGAACACACCCGTGATATCGCAGGTCCGTGACTGAATTAAAGTATATAACTATGCGCAAGCCTTATTTTAGTATTAGTATTGTCATTTGATAAAGTCATGCCGATTATAAGATACACAGTTTTCTCCGCTTATAAATCTTTCTGTTTGAACCCGTCGAACTGGAACTTATCAATTATTGATGATATTAATTATTTGGAAAACAAAAGGTCCTGGAATGGAGTACTTTTTAATCAACAGCATTGTCCTATATTAGTCATAAATAAAGTTGAATTCTTTGATTCGCTGTTTTACGTCATGCCCGCTAACAAATTGAAAACTGTACCTATACGCCCTATTTTAGTCCAGATTTTTAGTATTCGTATTGTTATCTTAGAAAGTCTAACTGATTAAAATAATACAATAGGTAACAGTTTGACAATTAAGTAGTGTCAACCCTATGATTATGACCCGTGTAATACTATATAACATATTAATCCTGAATACACCGTTTGGTGGTGTGCCTGTCAGATGCGGAACGTACAGATAAGGTAATCGGTAACAGGTGAATATACTATTGGTATCGGTATCGGACTCGACCCGGAACTTTTTAATTATTGGCAATATTAATTACGTGGAAAACAAAAGGGCCTGGAGTGGTGTAATTTTTAATCTACACCTTTGTACTATATAAGTTATATATAAAGTTAAATTTTTTTATTCGTCGTTTTTACGTGATGACGGCTGACAAATTGGACCTCGTAATTTTAGTATTATAGATAGAATACTTTTAGAAAGAAAAACTATATGAAAGCTTAGTTTGTACAATTTAATAGCAATTCAAAAAAGTATTCTATATTTATAAGAATCAGACATTATGTGAATTAAAACATTTCATATTCAGTAAAACATGTGTAAAATTGCAATATATGTTTGTAGGAAGTTTCCATGGGGGAGATAATAACTTTTCTTTCAAAAAGTCTTTATTCAAAAGAATAATATTTTAGGTTATCTCCCCTGAAAATTTATCAATAGCATATTGTTATTTCACATATATTTTACTGAATATATGATGTTTTATTTAAAATGATATCTGATTCTTATAAATATAGAATACTTTTAGAAAGAAAAACTATATGAAAGCTTATTTTGGACAATTTAATAGCAATTCAAAATAAACAGTTCCTCTTCAGCATGGAAATGAATATAATATAACTATACAAACTGATAAACTAATTTTTGTCACAACATCATAAAGTGGAGTTAAAGTCTTATAGGATTGTAAGTATATTTTATTTTATCACCTTGCACTATCACATTTTGACTGAACAATTTGTTCAAATTTCTGACCAGTTGAACAATTTGATTTTTAAAAACAAATTGCAATTTGGTCAAAATTTTGAATGAGTTGCAATTGGTGGAGAGCAACACTAACAGTCAACTCACTGTAAAAGAGTTTAATTTTACTTCATAATATACGGCTAAAATTTGCACAGTCCTTAACAAACGATTTCATTTGAATTGAAGATTGGTCGTTAAAATCTCGTTTTGTGCATTTTTTTTTTAGTTTAGCGTTCATACAGCGTTTACATAAAATGGACACACATGACGTGAATAATTATTTATTTAAAAGAGAAAATGTAATCAATTGAATAAAGTAATGTGTTTGCAAAAGATAATTATAATAATCTTCAATGTGTGGTAGTTGTACTTCAGAAAAAAAGGGAACATTTTAATCCGTTACTTTGTATTTGTCAATATTTTTAATAAAGACTAAATGGTAAACCAGCATACACATTACATTTTGTTTTAATGTCATGTAGACGTTTTCCGAACACATTGCAAAGAAAATATCATTTAAACATCAACAAGTGTTTGAATTATTGTTGAATCATTGCTTATATATGGTATTCCTGTTCTCAAACATTGTTCACAAATACCACTTACTTATTTCCATAATATAAAATAAAATAATGTTTACATTGGTATCTTATATTGTTCAAACATTTGAAGTAAATATTTTAAGAAGTTCACAAAAATCATTATGCTAAATGTTTTGCAGAAAATAGAGTTTTGGAATTTGCATAAAATGTTTCATAACGTAAAAGTAAGATGTGTTGTATCTAACATCTGACAAATATCGGCTCAGTGGTATCTATTGAGTATTTTGACATACGTGTACAAATCATTTAATAATCTTCCTGATCTAATTGTATTCGACAGCTTATGGATACAAAAATAACAGTTTATCTAATATTTGATCAAAATTCTACAGATCATGATTTTTTTTAATTAGAAATGTGTTTGTTTTCCCACTGTATAAGTTATAATAGTTTTCAAAGGTACCAGGCTTATGATTTGACGCGTGTTTCGTCTACATAAGACTCATCAGTGACGCTCTAATCAAAATAGAAAGCCAAAAAGAAGTACAAAGCTGAATTTTATCTATATTTTAATCATGTAGTCTGATAATATTTTTCAAATATCATAAAAAAAATAGTAACTTTTTTTGTATTGTTTATTTATTTCGTTGAGAATACTTTAGAAATAATGAAATAAAAACTATCTATGAAATGTAATTGCCCTCCTACGATCTTTAATTTCAGACTCGTATCAATATGCTAAAACGGGAAACCAACATTTTTTTGTGGAACTGATGCAGACGATGACTGTTATGTTTTGTCACAAGTGAATTTCAGGAACCAGTTTGCGGATCTTGAATTTGAATCAAACATAAAAAAATATCAACACAGTGGTGTTTTGTTCATTTAATAATCTGTTCTTATAAGTGCAGATCCAGATTTTTTAAATAAAAGAGCCCATTGGAAATCAACACTGTGATACTTGTAAATAGTTTATTCATGTAACTCTTATGTAGCTCTATAGAAGGTTGGGCATCTACGCACATCAAATTAATTTGTACATAGATATACAAATAAAGAGATGTAGCTTGTGTTTGACTGCTAAATTATGACACAGCTATC